>JACEVL010000011.1:837500-1327500 GCA_020284085.1 Aporrectodea caliginosa
TTCCAATGGTAGTGTCTCAATCGGAGTCAGTGTTATCAATAATCAATTTATTTGAGTTTATTTATTTTAGTCGCTTAGCAGAGTTCCATGTTAAAACAATTTTCTATGAGAGAGGATGGAATTAATCAAGGATTGTATTACCTTATGATAAAAACAGGTAACGGAGCCAAACGAAGCTGGTGTGGATGGTAATCTAGAGCAGGGAGCAGCTGATGAAGAGAAACAGGAGAGGCGTCTACAGGATGGCATCGGCATTCCACACATCATTGTCAACTGCTACCATTCTGATAAGGAACCACTTGTTGCTGTGACAGACAGCGGTCGCTTGCCATCACCAGAAGAGGTGAAGCTCCGGAATTAGGCCATACCTTAACACTTTAATGTCGGGCTGCATTGGTTTCCCAGTCAGTTTTAGTACACTCTCGTCATTAAAGTGTTAAACTGACCTAATTGATGACTGTCACATCTCGATATGTGACAATCATCAGTAATAAACAGATTTACATTCTCCATTCAATTCTGTCAGTTTATAATCGTTTAATAATAATTTTCCAGTAAATTGTTTAGTTATTTATTCAATTTCTCCCTCAGTGAGTCATTTTAGGAGGCCTGAAGTTAGATGAGGTCTTAGATTAGCAGGTCTGTATACATACATATCACTTACTTCACAACATTGTGTATATTTTTATTGTTTTTTGTGTTTCTTTATTGGCAGAAGTTTAATGCAGTTTTTTGTTTTCCAGGTTTTGGATGGCCTTGGCCTTGGTCAGAAGGGCCCACCTGTTCCACCTCCTGCAAAATTCTCAGTTGTTCCGTTTCCAGTCAAGCGACAGATGCCACCTGGTGCTGAAAGTGGACATTACCGTTTCATATTTAGTCCACCGGAAGATTTGTAAGTTGAAGTTGTTTTATGCAATGCAGATAACAACTGATTTTTTAAATGAACTACGACTGTGCTATTAAGTAATATTTTCAGAATTCAAAACTAAAAGGCTTTTTCAACTTCCCACCTCCTTGGATAGCTCATCCTGTTATTGATTTGACTGATTGTAATTGCAATTGTAATCATAATCACAAGAGAAATTCATACATGTCACGCAATTGTTCTGACTTTTCATTGGTTATGGCTTTCATTGTCCGTTTCCAGCAACTATTTCAATTGATCTTAGACTCTTAGTGCATTGTCAAACTTCCATTAGCCTATAGAAGTTATTTTACAGTAAACATAATCAGGTATATGGTAGCCTAAATTAGATTAGATTAGCTGAAATAAGTAAGTTGTTAGTTGAATGCCGTTACTGTTGGCTTCTGTATAGACATCAGGAAGAAAAGCCATCGGAACAAGATTCTGAAGAGACCAAGGTTGACGATCGGAAGGAAATGCCTTCCCTCTCGAGGGCATCAAGGAGAGGAGGAGCAGACAAAACAACAAAAGCGGACAAGGAAAAGCTAGCAGAGAAGCGGAAGAAGAGCAGCAGCTCCAGGACCAGACCTGGACGTCGCAACTCAATTATGACGGCAACTCCACCACTCGGAACTGCCACTCCAGCCTCGGAAAATGACGGAAGGTGAGAAAGTGCATTAAACAATGATAATCTTTCTCAACCTCCATATGCCACATTATTTTGTTGTTTGAAGAATTTTGGACTACACATGTTTAAATATGCTTGTGGAAGTAGTCTAAGAGAAGTTTCGGCTAAATGAAAAGAAAGTGGTTTCACTGATACTTTTGTCAGGATTACAGTGAATTTTGGACCACTATGTATGGTTTCCATTGCATTTGTAATGAAGTATTGATATGGATAATATATATTTCAAGTATATTTAACAGCATTGGCACAGTCTTCATTGTCCTTTGGCTTGAACTTTAGCTTTGCAACACAGAAGTTTTTGCCATGGTCAATCCCATTTTATGGAATGGGTTTTCTCATTAATTATGAGGGATTGTTGGTCTGTCTTTACCTGTCATTGAAAACCATTTTTTGTTGATCATAGTTTTGTTCTAGCAGGTCAGGTTGAGAGGGTACCCCGTCAGAACGGCCCAGGACAAATCGGCCCCGACAAAACGGCCCCGACAAATGGGCCCCGACAAAACGACCCCGATAAAACGGCCCTCGTCAAAATGGCCTCGACAAAACAGCCCCGTCATTTCGGCCCCCGTCATAACGGCCCCGTCATATCGACCCCGTCATATCGGCCCTCGTAAATCGGCCCCCGTCAAATCGGCCCCGTCAAATCGGCCCCAGTCATATCGGCCCCAGTCACATCGGCCCCTCACAAAATATCCCATGTCCCAAATACTTTTAAGTTGGATTGTTGAAAAAATTCTTTGCGTAAATAGAACTCGGATTGGTAAAACCGTAGTTTACGTTGCCATATTATATTATGTGGTCAGTTTAAAATGGAAGTTGGATTGCTGAAAATAGTTTGGGCGTTAGAATTGAAGCTGGATTTATAAAAATAATTCGTTGCGTAAATAGAAGCTGGATTTATGATAGTTGTCATTGAAAGCATTAAATAATTAAATACGCAAACCAGTTAGCATTAGACGATGGTCCCCGCAGTCCATTCAACTCCATTGTCCAGCTGAACCGTCGCTTGAGGCCTCATTTCAACATAGTTTGTCAGCATAAGCTTATAAGTACTTGAAACATTGGATATTTTGTATGGGGCCGCTATGACTGGGGCCGATATGACTGGTGCCGATATGACGGGGGCCGATATGACTGGGGCCGATATAACGGGGGCCGATATGACGGGGGCCGATTTGACGGGGGCCGATTTGACGGGGCTGTTTTGTCAAGGCTATTTTGACGGGGGCTGTTTTGTCGGGGCCGTTTTGTCGGGGCCCATTTGTCGGGGCCGTTTTGTCGGGGCCGATTTGTCCTGGGCCGATCTGACGGGTCACCGGTTGACAGCATGGCATCTGTTAGGTTTTGTGAGAGTGTTTTCCTGGAGGAGATGCTTGGAGCATTGGATGAATGAAGGAAGGACGAATGAAATGTGTGATTATGATATTTATGATGTAATGAACTTACAGCTCGTTACAATTACATGCTATAAAGTAGTGCTTTTGTAAGTGATGGTAATTCTGTTGTTATAGTGTGGAAAGTGGCAGGATATCTATGTTAACAGTTCCAGAAGCTAAGGTGTCCTCAAAGTAAGACCTGAAGCAGTTTAGGTAGAATTGTTTCCAACAACGGCAGCTAACAGATGTGTGTGAACTAATCGGGAAATGGTGTCTTTGCCTTTTTAATCCTCTCTGACTTGTAGTTCTGAAGTTTTTCGTAGCAGTGAGTGTGAATTTATCTGTGACTTTCTTGTAGTAGACTAGATATGTCTAACAAAACTAGATTTGTTGAGCTTTCTTGTCTGTTTTCTGGTGAACTTGTGGATGTAAAAGGCAGAATTGAATACAACTGAAAATGCCCTTGAATCCAGTTTTTGTGGCAATACTTTGAATACTTTGGTACTCTAGTAATTTCTGCTGGATTGTTAGATAGTGAATCAGGTGTGGACTTCTGATGGAATTCATTAGGAAGATAACTCTAGCATGTATGTACAGTTGTACACTAGTGACAAACAGCATCTAAACACATTGGTTAGTGTGTCTGTCTATAGTGTGGTGTAAATCAGTTTTTTCCTGTTATTTCTATTTCTTACTTGAAGGCGTGTTTCTTATATTTTTCAATATCTGTCATGACCAAGACAAGACAACAAATTTGTTTCCTTACCTCTTTCTAGATTACTGTTAGTCAGTCCATACTTGGTGTCTGCTGATTCTCCCTCCCCTAAACTCGCCTTTCAGGATCGGTAAATAAGTATGAACTCAATGCAAGAGGTTTACAGTGTTCTGTTGTTGACTGCTGCACGTGTGGTCTATTGTGGCCTAAAGATGAAATGAAACCACAGAACTGCACATCTGAGGAGTTTCTTTAGATGTTACATGTCACATTTCTCTAAATCTTGTCATTCTCTGTGGTACCATTAGACAACCCATCTGAACTGATGGGGTTATTAGGCCAATGCTTAACTTCTTATTAATCATTTTAGAAATGTCAAGCTTCATTAATGGTTGTTGTAAAAGCGTGAAGATTTTAGGACAAGTGCATATCATGTGTCTACAAGTATGAACACATTTTTTATAGCATCAATATCCCCACGGTTGTGCTTATTTTCAGTAGCTTCTTAGGTGTACTCCTTGGTCATAACTTCCTGTGTTGTATTGGTGCCATATCATCGTAAGTCCTTGTGTATGGATGGCCCCATCCAGAGGTGCATTATGAGAAGTGCACTTCAGTGATGTTAAAATTTAATGCTTAATAATCTGCCGATTCTGTTAAGAACAGAGTTTTGAGCTCTGAATTCATTGTTTAAAAGCATTGTCTTAATGGAAACAGCAGTTCTGCAGTTAAATTGATTATGAAAACTTATTTATTAATGAGCAAGATTTTCAACTAATTGCCTTTTGTGCCAGTAGAAATCAGTTGTAGTATGGTATTGTCTGGGTTCTTCTGAACTGATCTATGAATATATCTATGCTTTTGGAAGTTGATTTGAAATAAGAGCATGGTTTATTTAACTGATCAAAATTTGCCACTTTCAGAATGTTCTCCTATGGTTAGTCCAACCATATCATGGTTGGACTAGCCAGGTAAAGTTTAACAGAATCAATCAGGTTAAAGTAGGGAACTTCGCTGTGGACAACTTCTGAATGTGTAATAGTCATTGGGATTTACATATTAGATTTGGTTTGTGATTTTCTTCATTGGAAGTGGGCTTCAATCTAATGTTATTGTTTGCTTTTGAAGACAATTTCGATGGGTGATTCCAGCTGAAGGGGAGATAACCCTAAAGCTGAGCTTTACCTCAGAAGATCTGGGTCAGTTTGATCAGACTTTCAACTTTGAGATTGTTGCCACTCGGAGGCGATACCAGTTGTACTGTCGTGGGGTCTGTGCCTTCCCAACCATCAGCAGAGAACCAAGGCAAGTCAGCTGTCTTATCATTTTCAACTGTTGACCAGATAAACAACAGGTTAAGATCTATCTTTCAGATTAAATTCATGCCAGAATTACTTCAAATATCTGATCCACCCTACAACCTCACTAAAACCTCCCCTCTTGCTATCCCTCCACAGGTCATCACTCAAAACTGAAAACACTGGTTTTCATACGTCGTATCTTGATTCCTGCTCTTTCCCTTACCGCTCTCACGTCTTCAATTCTAAACACTATCCAAAGTAGCCATCTGACTGTCTGCCTCCCTTACCTTTTGGATCTTGACCGATTTTGACCATACCTGTCTCTCGATTTTGTTTAGACTGAGCACCTGTGAATAAACTTGGTCCCGTGACTCCGATGTTTTGGGCGCTGTAGAAATCTCAAGATTATGATCATGATTCATTTTGACAATCAGATTTTCTCTGGTGCTGAACCAGGTTGTTTCATTAGCAATGTGAAACATTTCTGCCTGCTTTATGCAAATTGTTTGTGCTGTCATAACTTTGCCCCACAAACTTATTTAACCACAATTTTTAATGGTTAAAAACTTGTGTAACTTTCCAGAATGACATGCTAACCAGTGGTACTTGTTTCTGCCTTACAGAATTGTCTTTCCACAACGTAAAAAGAGTCAAAAGGCAGATGAAATACTTCAGAAAACGTTTGTGATGTCAAGCGATACATTTGAGTTTGGTCCACTTTTGGTTGGAAAGTCTAGAGACAGGTTTGTCTATATAATGCAGAGTTTAGTTTTTATAGCAAGTTGTGCTTTATGAAATTAATAATACTGTAGTCAGTGATTGTGTGGTGGGCTTAAATCCTAGCCAGGAGAGGAAGATATTGCAAGGTCGTTTGCTTTAGCTCACTAACTAACTGTGAAATATGAATATGAGAATTCTGCAAATGATAATTTTTATAGCAATCCTTCTAACAAACAGTTCAAAGGTCAAGGCATGTTATCTATGGTAAGGTGAGAAGTGTATAGCTTACTCTACCTTTAACGTTGCATTGCTTCACTCTGCTTTTAACCTTACATTCATGTTTGATTCTCCTTTAACGTTGTTTCACTCTCCCTTGACCCAACTTTGTTTCACTCGACCTTTAACCTTACCTCTACCTAACCATAGGCGCCGACTCCACAGGGGCAACAGGGACTTTCGCCCCAGTACTCGCCAAGGTTCTGGGGCGAGAGTATAGTTTCGCCCCAGTACTTTTTGGCCATTGAAAATTCAAAATGCTTAATAAAACTTATTCATTTTTAGTTAAAGAACATGGAGCGCCTCTGCGGCCTCCATGTTAAGAAAAATGCCATATCAAAAGCCGCTTATAAAACGCTGTGTGACTCGGGTTTAACTTCAGCCTGCATTAGAAATTTGATATGGCTACATACCAGAGACCCTTAGAAAATGGCAGGCCGCATGTGTGATATAATTCGTTGATGGACATGTTCCATCTGTCTGAGCGCTGTTGGGTAGATATCGAGGGTGAATCATTCAATGTGCATGCGTTTTGTATGGGGATGACTCGATCGGTTGCACTTGGGAACGTTTAGCTATACATCCTGAGAGTAAGACACTTCGCTCCATCGCAGTGAGGACTGTGAGGGTCAATTTAAGGTCAATTTTGCATGGCATGCCAATGCTATCTGTCTCTCTAACCCCTCCGTCCCTCCATACTTACATAACAAGTGTTCAAATACAATACAATACAATACAATACATACGTTAAGATAGACAGAACAGCAAAAGTTAGGGAAGCTCAGTTGAACGTAGATCTATCGGAAAATTTGTGGGTAGCGCGAAAACGGATCGGTACGCCACTCTCTGAAAGATTGGCGTTTATAAGTGTTAACAAATCTTTCAGAATTGAATTATTGATGGTCACAATCTTAAAGGTTACTAACTAGTGACTTACAATTAGAAGTAGAGACTGTGCCGCCGCTGCTTCCGCTGCCACCGCCGGTGAAACTGTCACATCTCAATGAAGCGGTGGTAGCGGCCTCTGGTATTAATTAGTGGTACTGCTTACACAGTAGGCTACCTGAAAGCGATGGACGTGCCGCCCATGCAAGTTCTGGTAAGCGACCATTCAATAATAAATGACTCACGACTATCCGTGGCTAACTGTACCTGTCACTAAATGTACTACTGAAAAGGCATTTTCTGGTATTAGGCGACTGAAAACGTATTTGAGAAAAACTATGACACAGACAAGATTAAACAACATTGCACTTTTGAACTGTCATCGAGCACACCTGGAAGCAGTGGACATTGACACAGTTCTGTAAGAATTCATAAGTAAATGCACTGTTCGGCAAAATACATTCGCCATGAAGTTGAAGTAAGACTGTAGGCTAACTCAAGTGCCTTAACTCGCAAACTTTATGGGTATATCTGTAGCCTAACTGCGATAACATGAGATTTGTTAGTGAAAGTAGTTTGTTAGTATTAGTTAGTAGTTACAGAAAACTGAAATTTTTTGGTAAGTAATACTCATGGTTGTTGCTTGCTCGTCTTTATGATTGAGCAAAGAGGAAGCACTGCATGTTGCATAGTTGGTCCAGTTGAAAGGGCTGGAGGAAAGGGGGACTCGGGAGAGGGAAGACAGGCCAGGACAGGGTCGTTTTTAAGGTCGTCGTAGACCCTAGGCACTCTTGCTTTCATAGGCCCCAACTCAACTGCCAGCTCTGAAATTGATGTTTTTTAATGGCGAGCCAGTGGCAATATTTTTCCAGAAAGTGGCGGGACAGGGTGCAGACGGCACCTGAGCAAAATGGGGTAGGGTCTGGGAGTAAGCTCGGTGAGCCCGTCCATAGAAAATTTTTCCAAAACTAAATCTTGAACGGTGCGGTTGTTGTTTTTACCATACAAACAATCAAATTAGGTTTAAAATCTTTATTTTGACCTTCATTATCAGTACAAACATCAAGTAAAACTCACGAAAGCGCTAAAAATTACAAATTTAATCTTTATTCTCAAATTGCATAGTCTTTAGGCAATTTTCCGAGGTTCAAAAATAACTCATCGGTGGGCCAGAAATTGCCGCTGGGCCGGCTTTTTGACAACCCTGTAATATAAGTGATTTTGCTAATGCAAAGAGCTGTAAAGTTCACATAGTCTAGGCTGTTGCACAACTCAACTTAACTTTAAGTTAATAGGCCTATCTTAAAGTTAAACTGTTTCAGTACAGTTACAAAAATACTAATTTAGAAATTGAAATCTCCATTTTTCATTTTCGAGTCAAATTCAATCATTTTTCAATATCTCATTTTCAGACTTTCGTAGGCCCCTGAAAGGTTCGTAGGCCCTAGGAACAGTGCCTTAGGTGCCTATAGGAAAAAAACGACCCTTGAGCAGGAAAGGCGAAGGGATCGTCCGATCACGGAATCATGGGAATGAAATTCTTGCCCCAGTACCTTTTACTAAAAGTCGGCGCCTATGTACCTAACTCTACCTTACATAATGCAGATTTCTGAGGTAGTAAATATAAAAGAAGGTAGACCTAGAGACTAGGACAGAGAGAATACATGCAAAATAAGAAAAAAAATGCGTATACAAAGGAATATATTATAATAAATTTACTTGCATATATTGCACAAAATAGACAATATATCAAAGCCTCTTTTGTGGATCGACCTCTGTATTTGATTTGAGCTGGGATTGGAGAGCTTTTGAGTATATATTTTTAAAGGAAACTGTAAAACTTTTGTTGTATTTTTGTTGCATTACATTTTACAGATATAAGGAAGAACGCTATCCGGAGAACTTGGAAAAGATGACAATTATGAACTCGTCACCAATGGAGTCGGAAATAAGCTTCTGTTTTCTCAACGACAGCAAAGGAGAGACATTCCTTCTGGAGCCACCGACCATGACTTTGAAACCATCAGAGAAGCAGGCAAGACAACTTACATATTTTCATATGACATGTGCATCATAATCCTAATACTCAATCCAGAAGCTTTTGCCTATGTCGGCCCCTCTAACTGGAACCACCTTCCGCAGGAACTACCCTTGAGCTCCTCAGCCTTTCATTCATTCATTCATACATATCGAACATTTGTGTAGCGCCCCTTCAAGAAAACTCCTCAGAGGCACTCCTGACTCCAGGCTTTCCCTTCCCCTTTTTCCAAAATGCCTGAAGACTATCTTATTTGTTTGTCACAGCACTGACTTGGGTCGGGACGCCTCTAAATCTCTGAGTGGCACTTTATAAATGTTCTATTACAATTACAATTACAATAAAGCCTTTCCACAGTTTTCATCTACAGGTTGTGGCAACAGCTGTTTATATTTTGCAGTTTACCAGTTGAAAACGATTCTGCTTTATACTGGTATTATGTTGTCAGTGCTCTGAGGAACTTTCCTCAGATGGTGCTTCATAATATTACAGAGCACCACTGCAATTTTTACAGGTGTTATATGGTGACACAAGACAAAACTCTATAACAGTAGGCCTAGTTAAGGTGACATGTGATGTAGGTGTGGACAGCATTTAATGTAAGCATACATCAAATGGTACACATCTGGCGTAGATGGTAGCAGCTGTATGTGGACAGTTTACTGATGTGGGGTACAACTACAAATTTCAGTTGACTATCAAGTAGAACTCTGAGAACCTGGTGTTTAGAGAATGATGTTGAACTCTGAGAACCTGGTGTTTAGAGATGTTGAACTCTGAGAACCTGGTGTTTAGAGATGTCTGCTTGTATTTAATAGGTGTTGACTGTCTGGGCTTATCCGAAACTTCCTCTCACCTACGAAGACTCTCTCGTCTGCTGTATTAGGGAAAACCCGGAGCCTATCATCTTTAAGCTGGTCTGTCACGGCACTCGACCTGAACTGGAACTAGACAAAAAAGTGCTTCATTTTGACAAGGTTCTGTTGCACCGGTAAGGGCTTCTGCTTTAGTCATAATTCTCTGAATTTAGTATAATTAAATAGTTTTTTTCTCCAAAATCTTAAAAGACTACTAGAGAAATACCACAGCATGTGAATTATATTATTATTTGTTATCATTGTGCATATATTCAGCGCCACTATCTAATGACCAAGACTCAGTCGATGGCGATCGAGCAATTGTGAGCGAAGGACTTGCTCAAGGTCCCTAAACAGTTACTGTTTCAGGGGAGTCTTCAGCCCATACTCTCTGCATTACAAAGCGAGCGCTCACTCACCCAGTCAGCTAACCTGTCCCACGGCAGCTGATTTATGTCTTGCACTGATATGTCCAAGTGGTAACTATGAGATGCAAATCTCTAATTGGACCTTATTTTCTGATTCTGTAGATTGATTGATTTAATGGTCACAGTAGTCATTAGATGATTATCCTGTGAATATTTGTTTGCTACTTAAGACTCAGTCAGGCTTCATTCATTTTTTTATCTGTACAGAAACCAAATAGGGAGCTTACCTGCCTCAACCTGTTGTGTAGTGGTTGTTAAGACAGTGATGGTTGAATTTGAATGTTTCTAGTAAAGATACCAAGACACTTTGTCTGAAGAATAACACTCTTCTTCCGGTTGCTTGGCGTCTGAACGGACTGGAGAACCTCGGCGATGACTTCTCCGTTTCAATGGAACAGGGAGTTGTTCCAGCAAAGACTGACTTCACTCTCAATTTCTACTTTAAGGCAATCAAGCCTATCAACACCAACAAGAAATCTATTAGAATCGAGGTTCAATTCAATGCTCAACTATTGTTATGCTAAAAGAACCAATATCTGCTGTACAAATAGTAGCTTATGCAGCAGCTGCTTTTAAGGGGCATAGTGTGGAGATCTGAGGTTTGAACTCTGATGCAACTGATGAATAAAATTGATAATTTGAAATTTAAGGAAATGTTGTTGGAGTAATTATATTTTGTACAGGGTACAATTTATAGCGGAATGGGAAGCTTCTCTCAGATCCTCTACAATGAAAGTAAATTTCACTGAAATATTTTCCTCCTGTGCGAAAATCTTTCCGTAGTGCTACCAAACACAGATTGCACCATAGTCACATGCGAGTTTCAGACACATTGACTCACGTCTGATACTGCTGGTACTGTTGAGGGAAGACCAAAGGAATGAAGTGATTGACATACCTAATCATCTTTATATTTCATGTTAATTCAAAATAAAGTGTTTTACCTTTTTGCTTTTTCATTGATTTTGTAGGTTTCTGATGTAGACAATATTCTTGGTCTTGTTCAGACAGAGAGCATTCAGATTCATGCTGAGGCTTATGATGTTGCTCTTGACATGAGCTTTCCTAAAGGTATGATTCATGACTAGTTAAAGGTAAGCAGGCAGGCAGACAGACAGACAGGCAGGCAGGCAGACGGACAGATAGGCAAACAGACAGACAGACAAACAGATAGGCAAACAGACAGACAGGCAGACAGACAGAGAGAAAGACAAACAGGCAGACAGACAGACATCAATCTTATTGATGGCTTAGAGGGGAGAAATCAAACTTTCAGTATAGACAACAGTAATGTGGAATATAGGCCTACATGTTGTTATGGAATGAGCAATAATGTGTGTATTGATTTTACAGAGGTTCTGCCATTTAATGCTACACGTGTATCATGTGTTAACACATCTCTCATGTTAGATAGTTAGCATTGGAAGTCACTGCACAACCACATGATAAGTGGATTCATGTATACATGGTTTGCTCATGAACAAGACTGCATTGAACTTGGTTGAAGTATTAAAAATTGTGTGAGAGTCATCTAACTTCAGTCGTTTCTTTATCAGGTGCTGATGGTGGAATTGACTTTGATATGGTCCGTATTCCAGAAGAAGCAAAGCAGGCCTGTACTCTGAAGAACAAAGGAAAATATGATGTTTCATACTGGTGTGTAGTACCTTATGAACTAACAATGCATGAAATTTATTTCTCTTAATCTGTTACTATCATTTTTTTAAGCTATGTGATAGATTATTTGTTAAAATATTTGAAAACTAGTTGTTAGGCTAAAGACAACATAAGAGGTGATTCCTTGTTGAAGCCCAGAATATTAAAACTAGAACTCATGCTAAATGTTTAAGATTGCACTGTGCTCACTTAATTGAGAAGATTCAATCATAAGTTTATGTTTTAGTACCGATGGTGTTAAGTATAAACAGAGCTGACGTGACTATCTTCAGTCCTACATGCTTAGTAACTAACTGTGTGTGTGGGTGTATGTATATGTGTTTGTCCTTTGCAGTTTTAAGTTTGAGCCGACTTTGGAATGCCCTCTGGAGCTGTGTAAGCTCTTCTCCGTGACTCCAGATCATGCCACGCTGTCTCCAACGGAACGCCCGGTCACTATCCAGGTTTCGTTCCAGTCAAACAAGGAGGTGGTTATCCACGATCAGCCAATCCTCCGGTGCCAAGTCATTGAGCCAAACATTGCAGAGGGAGGAGAAACTATTGCCAGCATTCCCATCAAAATCTCAGCTAAATCAGTCTTCACCAAGTAAGTGCAACATTTGTAACAATTTTCTTTAAAATTTATGAATAATGTGCAGTTATTATGTTTGATGATTAGTGAATTATCCCAAGATGTCTCGGACAGTTTTGTTTTCGAGAACCTTTGTTGATGGAGATCTAATATTACTCTACATCAAATTAGTCTACACCTTACATGGCATTGCCAAATGTCCAGTCTTGAATTAGACAGTCTAGTATTTGGCTCTTCTGTCCTTGGGGAAACTGGAATCAATGCAAACATTTATGAACTTGCATACAATTTTTTCTTGGGCATCTCACCATTGACTCTGTGATTAGGATGATATTTAGAGATATTGTCTGGCAAACTGAATTTAAAATCTGTTGGGTCATGACATTATGTAGTTTCATGGCTTGATATTTTATGTATGTGATGCATTAAGATCTACCGTAGCTGTAATATGCCAAAACTAATCTTTGTCGGCGGCAACGGCCTATGATGTCATAAGCTGCCGTTAAACTGAGGATCCAATTCCAATCTACCGTTGGCATCAATTGCATTTAGTTCTAGAATAGGTAACTATCTGTAGAATACCAGACCACTTGGGCAGGATTAGACCTCCATCATTCGTAGGACAGTTTATATGGGCCAATGCAATAATAAGAGGCTGCAACACATGTCCTGTCATTGCAGTGGGTTTGTATGCCTCTTTAACCATATTACCATGCTTCAGATGGGACTTCTTTTGAGCCATGTAGACAGCTGTGTTCCCACTTTCTGTTCATCTGGCTAAAGATTGTTCTCAGAAGGAAGTACATTGTTTATACCTACCTAGTATTAGATTCAAAATAAGACATTTAAAGTATACTGCCACGTTTAGTTCCATATTTAGTTATTTATTTTACCATAGGCAGATATTATCTAGAAATGGCTTTTTACGTCTATCTTATAATAATAATATAATATTTATTCTTTAATGAAGCGCCTGACAGACGCACTGCACTGTACATGTACATGTTATGACGATTAAACAATTCACAAGAACACAAATTACAGAAGACATAAATCAACATAAATCTCCTTCTGTTTTAGGTATGGCATAAACCCAAGCAATGACCTGAACTTTGGAGCACTGCTAGTCAACAGCAAAAAAACAAGAACTTTTATGATTGAAAACAGAGGAGAGAAGTTTGATTTGAAATACGTTATCATCAAGACGGTTAAGGCAGAGGTCAAAGTTCCTGTTCCACCAGAGACGAAACCAGGAAAAGGGTGAGTAATTTAAATCAGTAGCCTTAACCGTTTAGTGCTCGCTTTCGGCCTTGAGATTCAAGTAAGTTCACAATTTCTGTTGACCTATTTTATGGCATGACAATGGAAGTTGACATTGTGAAATATAATTCACTGGAAATTCGCTTTTCTTAAGCTGTTTTATTAAATAACAAGTTTATTAATGAACCATCTTTGCTTATCAAGCAGTACTTGGCAATAATAAATTAATAACTGATCTCGTTTGCAGATTTCTTAACTTAATTTAATTTGTTTGGGAATTCTGTTTACAAATTTAACTGAAACAAAACTTGTATATTGTTACTGCCTGGGGTAAGTACAGTTACAAAAAAGTTTTAAAGCTAGTTCCTGAAGCAGGTCGAGAGTGCTGCTGATTTTTGAGCAGCGCTATATAAATGTTCGATTGCAATTACAATTACAATTTATGTTTAATATTTTTTTAAACATGAAAGTTACACTTTTTGCAGTTTAGAGGTGCACATCAACATTTTACCTCTTGGTTATCTCCATATATACCAAATCTAGACTGACAATGTCAAGTTCAAGTTATTATCATTTTGTTTTATAGAAAACGCAGTGAGCTTCAATCAAAAGCTTTCGATGAAAGCTTCTCTTCAAAATCGGGAACAAAGTCAAAGAGAAATGAATCTGTGAGGTAACTTATTTACAATTATTTTATATTTATTCTAAAGGTCTAAAGCAATATTTACCATCCAGCCACCCAGATCATCATCTCACCCTCTGTCTCCCAGTCACTAAGTACCTCCAGTTCACCAACTGATCTATATCCCATGCTGCATTTCAACCGAATTTGCTTATTCTCAGTTATTGTAATTGTATTGTAAGCCATTTATTAACAGAGCATCAGCACCATAATATTACAATAGCAGTGTCGGTACAAACTTAAAAACTTCCAGTATATGATGCGTCACTCAAAAGGTCAATCCTTTCTCGTCCTCAGCTAAACCCGCCATAGCTCTGCCTCATCTCTATGGCAACCGGACTCAGACCTCCAATAGACTCTGGACATTGCTCTCTGGACAACCCATCTGATATGACGCAGCACACATGAATAAGCTGGTGCTCTGCGCTTAGAGTAGCGCTCTAGAAATGTGGAGTTTAAGATTACGATGACGAATTTTCTGCATTAAAAGATTACAAATTTGTGACTGTGCAAAACTAAAGTCTGAGTATGTAATGTTGCTGTATAACTGGGTTAGGTTGTAGTTTATGTTACAAAAATCATTTTGTGTTGGATTATAATGCTATATCTATACAAAGGGATTCAGAGGCCAATCCGCCCATGCACCGGTTGATTTTTATGGATCCAATGAGAGATTGAGTTCCTCCCACACCGGTTTTCGCAAGTGTTTTCCATAGCATCCGTACAGGTTGTAGGATTTTTAAATTTAAGGATGTGGTTTAAATTATTTTTCTCTATAGACCAGAGCCAACTGGTAGCAATCAGACTCGACTGGTTCTTGGCATGTTTACCGTTTATCCAGCCATTGGTTCAGTCTCTGCTGGAGGACAGCAGACAATACAAGTGGAATGCTTGGCAGAATCACAGGGAAAATGCGAAGAGGTAAAGTCCTGCCTGGCTAAAGAAATTATTGTAGCCTACATGTACTATTTGTTTGTTAAACATAGCCTTTGTTCTTGACATGAACTTCTCTTGAAAACCTTGGGTAGTCTCTGTCAACTTGAGCCCTTATAGGGGCAATTGAGGATTGAAGCTAGGCTAATGGTCGTAGCTAGCTTTTTAACATATTCTATGCTGCCCAAACAATTACATTCATTTGCTCTAGCTGGCCTGCGTTGTACCATTGGTGGTAACTGGTAGCCTCTATGGACCCAATATGAGCTAAAAACATGGCTGTCAATATTATGGGTACATAATAACTACATCGTGAAACCTTGGAATTGATTGAGTCTGAGGTATTAAAGGTAAAAATATTTTCTGACAAGTGAGGCAGTTTGATTTCAATGTAATGTGAAAGTCTATCCCATTTGTTCTTTACAATGGTAAATTAATTTCTTTCTAATTTACTGAACAAAAGTTACTATATAAGTGAACAGTAACAAATAAAAGCATTTCTATGTCAGAAATAAAATAAAATTAGAATAATTGAGGTCATATCCAATTGTTTTAAATGTTGGTTATTAGTTTCATTAGGGATTACCCACAAACAATTGAAGACTACTATTTCTCTTGATTAGAATAATTTGTTGATGTTTTCTAGGACATTACAATTGATGTAATTGGGCGTGATCCAAAGGATAACCCCGGTGGCATTCCATATCGCCTGATTGCCGAAGCATGTATACCTTCGATCAATGTCGACGAAATTGGTTCAATCTTTGAAGAGCACCGAATCTGCAAGAACTTGAATGTGATAAGCAGCATCCAGGGCCTTCAGAGCGCTGGTGGCATCTATGGAGAGGAGGAGAAGAAGTTCATCTTCAGCAATGTCCTTGTTGGATCGAAGATAAAGTCTCGCTTCAAGATCTCCAACATTAAAAAGGCAAGTTTATACTATGTGACTGACTGAATACTTGAGAGGTCCTATTCCAACAAAGGGAATGCTCAGACATATGCTGTGTCTATGCATATCAGAAATGCACACAGTACAATATCTTGACACACCCAGGTGTGAACCCAGGTCACAGAGATAAAATGCTAATGATTTAGCCGGTAATATTTTTATTGTACACAAATTGAGTTTTATAATGATAATAATAATAATAATAATAAAAATAATAATAATAAAAATAATAATAATAAGACGATTTATACAGCACCATAGCTCAGCTGAGGCCAAAAAAATTAATAGTCTATTTAAGTCCTTTTATTTACACTGTTCTTCTTGTTCCGTAATGTAATGAAATGGCATTATGAGATGTTGTCTTTTATGTAATGTCACTCTTCAAAACTAAATTAAATCATTGAATTTATTTAGGAATGGTGATGGTTATTTGCTGTCATATATTGACATAGGTCATGACGATGATATGTTAAGGTGAAGGACTTCTTTTGTCATCCATAGGTGCCGTGTGACATCGTCTTCCTCATAAAGCCAGTTGCTGCAAAGGGCTCAAAGCAGATGACCGAGGTCTTTGAAGTCGTTCCAACTCGTGCACAGATTGCTGCTCATGGCCACGTCTATGCAACAGTCACCTTCTGCCCCACTGTTATGCAGGTTTGCTAATCTTAACTTATCTGTGATGGTGAAGATGTTGGCATGTTTGTATCAAGACTTTTATGTAGCACATTTTAATAACATCTCTGAGTGCTGCATACATAGCTGTCTGGCAATTGTTAACAACATTTGTATGTCACGACCAGGGTTGCCAGATTTTGGAAGTGCTTTGTCATGAAATCACGTCCAAAAGTAGCCCAAAAGTCGCGAGCTGAACAGCTAAATGAGAACATTAATAAATTTTTCCTAGGTACATCAAAAGTCATACGTTTTTGGTTTCATCAAGACATGTGATGAAACCATTGACGTAAAGATTTAGATCATAGGCTTTTTCGTGCTTACCGTAGACTAGTCCGTACTCCGTAGACCATGTTTTTATTACTAACTAAGACACCACATAAGAATAGTAACTAGTAACAGTGACCCTGTAGCCTATTGCGGTCAATTAAAGAGAATTCATAATGTCGCCGTCGCGACCGCGGGACAAATCAAAAGTAGCCCAAATATCGCGAGGTCGCGAGGTCGAAATTTTCAGTCGCGAGTGCTTTGAAAAGTAGCCCAACTCGCGCTTTTCGCGACAACCTGGCAACCCTGGTCACGACTAGTTTAGTCAAGTTCAGCATGGACAAAATGAAGGATAGTTTCATAATGCATGATGTACTGTGACTACCATTAGATTTTTGGCATAATATAGTAGATCACTAGGACCTTCTTATAGTGCTGTTTTCAAGTTTTATTAATTCCCATGTTTAGTGAAGTTGGGAATGCTCGATAGTCTAGTGGTTAGGATGCTGGAATCAACCAAGAGGTTGGGGTTCAAATCCCTGCCAGGGCAGAAATTTTTGTAAAGTATTTTATAGAATCAATCAGCTGAATGTTAATTATCTAATTGTTGTTTAATGTTTTTTAGCAATACAATGCCCTTTTCGAGGCCTACATCGAAACAGTCCCACAGAACCAGCCAAAGGGTCGTGCCCTGACCTTTGAACTGTCTGGAGAGGGCAACCTGCCTCATGTCCTCATTACTAAGCCGGCTGTGCACAACAAGAAAGGTCAGCCATTGCTGCTCTTCAAGAGAAGTCTCGTTGGCCGTACACAAAGTCTTCCAGTTGTTGTCACTAATGACGGAACGCTTACTTGCAAGGTAAGCATCCTTTGACTTGATTATTATTTACCTGTGTTTACCTGTGTTTAATGCACATCAAAACCAAGCCATAGTCAGGTCAATACCTTTAAGTCCGTGATGAGGTCTGGCATCGGTAGCTAGATGGGCTGAATTTGAAGCCAATTACCTTTACAACATTCATGCTCTGCTGAAGTTGTTTCGATGTGCCACCTTAACTAACAAGATCTTGCGTTGTATATTCTTCAGGTTGACATGGAACTGACTGATCCAGATGAAGTCTTTGCTATTTTATTGAAAAACAACAAACAAGGAGGAAGTCAATCGTCTAAAGGTACAACTGTGGCAGAATTTACTCATAACGTGTGTCACAGTATGTATATGTATATGGCGTATATGTGTATAATATACTGTATATATGTATTATATGTGTATAATATGTGTGTTTCTATGTATGCATGTATGTGAATTTTTGTATGAAGGTAAAGGTTTTGCCCATACTCATATTTCAAGCGTCAGGCCTGGTGCTGATCACCGGTGTTGGGCCATCATCCGTATGTGGCATTGCCATACATAGGCAGTAGGTGGCCTGGTCTTTCTGCCAAAACCAAGGTTACATGCAGAGTGAAACTGCTACTCATTTTACTGCTGCCATAGTGGAAGGCTGAGTCGACCTTTGTGGAGCTAGTGGGTTTCAAACCCGCTTCCTTCTGCTCTTCGTGCTAGTGTGTCACCATTCAGCTATCATCCCGCCCTAGTGCCTTTTAAGAGACTGTTTAAAGTGCTGTGAACATGGTTGGATTATGGATATATTATGATTTGTTTGCCATTCATTTTGCATTTATAGAAAATTAGAATTAGTGCTTTGCTAAAGTTTCTCATCGGCACTGATTTATGTGCAATATTGAAATAGTTAAGTTATCAAATTTCTTCTGTGCTTCCTGGAGCAGACAAGAAGGTTCCTACCCTTTGTTATCTGTTCTTCACTGAGTTTAGATTATTTTTTGCTTGATTGTAATAGGAATAAAGAAGACTAAAGCAGCCTCCATAATCTTGGATGTTGGTGAGACCGTTTCATTTGAGGTTTCTTTCCATGCCGACTTGCCTCAGAGGTCACAAGGTCAGCTCAGACTCTCCGTTGTCAACAACCAGTATGAGGAGACGGTTATACAGTTGGTTGGAGAGGGTTACCAAGACACCATCACCATTGACAACATTCAGAGTTCTCTGACTGGGATCGATAATGAAAGCGAGGAAGGCAACATGGCTGATGATGATATACCAGGTATAGTTAATTGATCCAATTAAAAATTAACAGACAATGGATTTTTTCAGTGCTTTGCATTAATAATCTCATTGGCTTGTTTCATTTCGTATTGGGATTTGTCGATAACAAAGAAATTATGAGCTTTTACCCAAGAAACTGATGTGACCATAATTAAGTAGATTTTCATTTTATCCAATGAATTTTGTTGCTCGGCGCTTTATCCTTCTCTTTGACCTTGTACGGTAATCTTAGAGCAGTAATTCTAATGAAGTTTAAATGTTTTTAATTTTTAGCTCATAATTTGCATATAGCTGAAGTCTAAATTAATTTTAATTTTGAGCTTAAAACTTTTATTGCTATGCCATGAAGTTCTGTAATTATGTTACATATTCATACAAAATAAATAAAAGCAATAAGTTTAACAGTTGAGTAGTGTTGCAGTTATTACTACTGTTATATCTGTTATATCTGTTCTTGTAATCATAATAACAATTTTGTTTGTAATTATTAGCTTTGCTAAATATACAAACACATGTAATACACTGAATTCAATTTCTGTTCCAGCTGCCAAGTGTAACCTGATGAAATTTGGTGACTGCTTCATCAGTGAAGCAAAGTCCTTGGCATGCACTCTGGCCAATCACTCCGAGTCAGACAACATTCGCTTTGCTTGGCCTGATCATCCACAGTTGAAGTTTTCCCCACAAGTTGGTCATCTACTGGCATCCTCTGCAAAGGACATATCGGTCAGCTTCAAAACTGACCAGCCAATTAAATTTAACGAATTAGAGATCCTGTGCACAGTGACCAAGATCGCTTATGATCGCACTTCCTCCAACGGAGAGATCGCTGATTGGGACGATCGCCTGAAGACGGTGAAATGGATCGATGTCAGCTGCTCTGAGAGGTACAGAAGCAATTTTCACGTGGAAAATGCATTGGCTTCCTTTCTCAAGTGAAACCCTAGCTCTAGAGCAATAATTTTTATCCTCTTACATAATAATTATTACTTCTTCCTACTGGTACTTGTGTTTTCATTCCTACTGCTTAAGTCTCCCGATATGTCCCACAATAGTTTTGCTTGTATTTTACATCTTTTTAAATTTCAACTCAGCAGCTATGCTTGTCTGCCTGCCTGTATGCCTGTCTCTCTGCCTGCCTGTCTGCCTGCCTACTTGCCTGCCTGTCAATCAGTTAGCTGTTGGTATACTTTCTGCAGATCAGAATGTAGACTGTCGCAAATCCCAGAGTGCACATGAATCGCTGTTGTGTTTTTCATGTAGTATCTGCTTCACTTGAGTATTTATTGTATATTTTTACATTTCGATTAGAAGTTTGAAAGGAGGAGGAACGCAGCAACCATCTGCTTCTGGTTCACTTCCAGCCAAACGAAAAGTGGTTGAGACTGAACCAGAGCCAGTTCACTCGGAAGTTCCAAACTCCACCAGTGCAGTCTCATTGCTTGTCTCAGCAAACGGAGACTTCTGCAAATACAAGTTGGCCGAGGAGAGTTTGCATTTCCGAGACACACTTATGTTCCAGACCCGAGTACATCAGTGAGTCTGATATTCATTGTCTTTCCATTTGATTCTCAACTCATTAATAAGATGCTCTCTGGTTTGTAGATTAATTGATGTGGGGATACAGCAGAGGTGTTGTTTTTGTTTTAAATTCACATTATTATGGCTAATTATTGTAAATTTCTCAAAATCTCAATAAAACAGAAAATGTATAGGGCTGTGGCTGAGATACTTTTATATTCAAGCTTTTTGCACTGATTATGAGACTAAATTCTAATAAATCATTAACAGCTTTCCAGTGGTTCTGAGTCTGTCTGTTGAATCTGCACAGGCTTCAGCTGCAAAACACAGGAACAGTTCCACTTGAATACAACTGGATGTTGGTTATGGATGACTTCACACGATCACGCCACAGCTGTATGGATGACCGGTCAACCCTTGCTGGGATCGATACCCCACGTCCTGTGACTGCTTGTCCACTTCTGGTGAACTCGGATGATGTACGACCAATATCTGTTGGTTCAGGACTCATCAGCGCCACTCCTTTCATTCCTTTCACCATGGAACCAGGGAATGGGACAGTGGCACCCGGCAGAACTGTCAATCTCGCAGTCAAGTTCTCCCCTCTTGATGTCAGTGAATATGAAGCTCGCCTAATATGCAGGTTAGTCAAATAATTGCAATCACAGATGCTGATTAATTATTGCTTGCAGATTAATGCCAGATTAAAGTTTTCTCTCAAATTAAAACATATCATTTTTGACATTTTTCGCACTTACAATATAAACAGACATTTTAAGGATGCTTTATCGAATAGAACAGCTTTAAATCATTTGCTTCAGTTTTTGCTTATCTAGCTTTTTTAAATTTCATTTTAAATACTTTATTCAAAACCCAGGAATATTAAGAATATGAGACTTGATGGTAAACTTATTTTCCAGTTTATTGACTGTTTGTGATGTTTTCCAGCATTCCAAACTTGGAGCCTGGAACACACGGTCCAGTGATTGGTCTGAAAGCTCGAAGCCTTATGCCCTACTGCCACTTTGAACTTGAAGACTCTGACTACTTAAGGAGTGCACGACGCAACCCAGAGCTTCCAGGACCTGGTGGTCTTCCAGCTGGAACCACCCTGGATCCAAACACAAGAGTTATTGAGTTCAAGTGTGTGGGTGTTGGCGTAAAATGCAGAAAACAGTTCTCCATCATCAACCCAACGAATCAGAATTACACGTTTGACTGGACATGCAAGGATTTGGCAAATACCAAGAGGATATCTGAGTTTGCATGCTTATCTTCACGTGGATCAATTAACAGTGGGAAAAAGTCTGAGGTATTTCAAGTTTTAATCTGTATTCTGTGCATTAATTAATGTACATATAATTACCTGATATTACGGTTTGATTTCCTGTTATACTTTAATACTTAATTATGTGAATTAATGTTGTTCTGTTTATTTAAATATAAAAATATTCCTATAGAGTACAGCATTCCTATAGAGTACAGCATCATGTAGCATTGCAGGACCAATGCTACATGATGTTGTGCGAATGACCACTGTGTCCCGCTTGTTATACGCGTCACTGGCATGGTGGGGTTTTGCGGGGCATCAGAAGCGCAATAGACTACAGTCCATGATGGACCGTCTGGTCCGACTACGCTACCTTTCAGAGGGTAACCCAACATTAGAACAGTTGTATAGAACAGCAGATGGGAACCTCTTTGCTGCTGCATTGGAGGACCCCAGCTACGTTCTGAACCCGCTCCTCCCTCCTGTAAAGTCACTCCCTTATTCCCTGCATCCCAGACTGCATGACTAAATTGTCCCACAGGCTGACAACTTATTGAGAAAAACGTTTTTAACAAGAATGCTTTATAATGTGTAATTTCATGTAAACCAAAGTGCGGTTATGCAGTTGGATAAATAAAGAATACACTTACTTTATAATTTTGTGTTCTTTTCTAGTTTCCTAATTTGTGTTGTGATACTGTTCAGGGTTGTGTATAATTGTTATTGTTTTGTGTACAGGTCATTTTCGAGTTTGTTTCCTCATCATTGGATCTTATTGAATCATTCTGGCGATTTGAAATTCCTGAGCAGAACATTGTCTTGCCATTCCTCTTGGTGGGACAGACACGTGACCCGAACGTAGCATTTGACCGATCTCACATCAACTTTAGAACTATTCTGATTGGTCAGTAACAGTTGCAGAATGGTGCTGCTTTACTTTTCTGCTTAGATGATGATTAAATGCTTTAAAGGCAATTACGGTGTTGACATTATTTAGTTGGTGAGCAGTAGAACTGGTAGTTAATCACGTCAGATTATATGAACGTGAGTTTTGATGGTGTTGTGATCCCCTCATTATTTTTTTTATCATCTTTATCATTGTTTTTGAGATGACCATCATTGCCATCATTGTCCCCACCATCACATCTTTGTCTTCCTAATCCATGGCATCGTCCAACCTAAGTAATTAAAAGTTAAGTCAATTTGATTCATGGGAAGAACATGATAGCTGATTGGGTTGAGTGCTCAATTTGTAACATGCATTGTATTCAAGGCTCCCCTTAGACAGTTACTGTGTAAGGACCTTGAGCAAGTTCTTGACTCACTGCTGCTCAGCACCATCGATTGAAGTTTAGTCATTAGATAGCGGCACATGATAAACACTAACAAATAATAACATGTAGAGACAACTATCCATTATGGGACTTTATTTACAGTGCAAATTTGAAGCAACACTATAGAGGAAATGTTTAATAATGATGCAGACTAATTAGTTTTCTTTGACTGCAGGACATAATGCCATTGACACAATCGCGATGATTAACGACGAAACTGAGGGATTTGACTTCACCTTTGATGACGCATCTTGTCATTCGACTGCATACACAGCACGGCTTGTCATTGAACCAAAACAGGGAACCATTCCACCAAAGTCAAGGTTCGTGATTTCTTTCCTACTTTCAACAATTTTAATGTGTAATATAGGGAATTTATTATCATGATAAAATGATATTTTAGCAATTAATTATGAATTGATATCATTAACAGCAGGAGTTTCGTTATTCACAACATCAAGCATTTGAGCTTGAAATGTTTGTTTTTACTTCAGTATTGCCATTATATACTTTGAAAAGTGTCGATAAAAATTATATATGGTCACCTACACATTTTGACCAGTTTTGAGGACTTTAACTTATGTCTTGTATTAGTAATTGGCAAATTTTTATTTATTATAACAAATCACTTGAACTTCTTGTTTAGGTTGCCGATCTCTATACATTTTTCACCAAAGTTAGAGAAAGAAGTGAACTTCAACATCGTGTGTCATATAAAGAAGAAAACTTTCCCGCTTACTCTTAATGTCAAAGCAGAAGGGTTCAGCATGAACTCTCTTGTTCTATGTGAAGATTCGACTGGTGGAAAACTGGAACTTTCCAGCACTTCTCCAAATATGATCAACTTTGGCCGAGTAGGAATGAGCTTGTACCATCTTTCACAGAAGTTTAGGACTTACTAATTAATAAATTTAAATTTTATTCTGGTTTTGCTTGTATTTATTTTGTTTATTATTAGTATTATCTTTCTTTTTAATTTAATTTTATTGTATTGTTAGTATTAAGGCCTGTTAGTTTTTACTTAGTCAATGTTCAAATTTAAAACTTTATTATTATTCCTTATAGGAATAAAGCAAAGTTGTTGATATAGAAATTATTTTGCCACAAGATCTCTAAAAGCAGTGGTGATTTAGGCACTGACAATATTTTCATTGAAGTTCTTTAATTGTTGTGGCCTTCCATTCTTGACCTTTGACTCATTTTAGGTTGAGGTCAACGAAAAAGCTGTTCGAAATATTAGCATCCTCAATCTTGGAAAATTCAGTTTTGATTACACCTGGGAACTGAGGGAACAGGTGACTTCTACCGTTCAGGGCCGCCAGGGCACAGTTGCCATCTCTCCTCTGTCTGGTGGAGTGGGTCAGGGTGAAAATGTCACCTGTGTCCTATCCTTCCTGCCACCTCAACCGATGTCCCTCAGAAACTGTGAACTGATTCTCAAGGTAATTTTCTGCAGATACTTTACACTTTCTACTTTGCCTAATTCAATTATTGTATTATGGTGTATGCTGCATATATTTGTAACTTCAGCTCTACTTGAAAACTGCTCATGACAGAACTTTGGCTTCACATAAATTTTAGTCTGGATCAGTTCATTAATTATTCATTATGGAGATTTATAGCACGTCTTCAAGGTTACTACTCAGGAGCGCTCCCAACCCAACTCCGGCTAAAAGTACAGCCTTAAGGCTGCAATAAAATGCATCTGAGTGAACACTAGGCATCGGGCATAATGCTAATGGGAGCTCATTCCACATCATAGGGCCAACAACAGAGAAAGCACGATGCTATCTATTGCACATGGCATATGAGGAACAGTTATACATGTCTTTACTCCTTCTGTTTTTCATAAGAATGAGTGTAATACTATCATGCTAATGCTGATGCTGATCACAATGACGATGACAAAAATGATGATGTTGACTGCTTTCTAGCTGTGATAGTTTGATAATAAGCGTTATAATGTGTTTTGTTTTTGTTTAAACTCAGATTGCACATGGTCCAACATATACAATGCAACTTCAGGGAGTTGGAATTCTTCCTGGGATTCATTTTTCATTCACTTCATACAGTTTTGGAGCATCTTTCATCTATCGAGCTGGGTTGCCAACACGGTCGGTTGTGCTCAAACTCACAAACAATGATTCCAAGAGTATCAGGCAAGTTTTTTTATTTGAATAAACTTATTCACATAATAAAGTTTTAAAGCCAAGTTACAACCTAGGAAAAGTCAAATATTGTATAGTTGCAGTTTGTAAACAGATAGAGTGAAGTCTCCCTTTCCCAAAGCAAGCTGTTTAGTCGCTTTGCTTTTATTTTCCTAAGCCCTGACTGAGTCAGAGATGAAGCATAATGTCAAGGATTTGGGGTCTGTACATAGTAGGATATGATGGAATATGATGACAATACTAGGTTATGCAGAATGGTGACAGCAACTTTAGCCTAGATATTGCACAATATCCTTTGGGAGCCAATTGATCCTGTCTTTGCTCAGCATCCTCCAGAATATATATTGTTCCTTGTAAATGTCTGGTCTTTGGCCTGTTTTATCCGCAGTTGTTGATTCATTATTCATATGGAACTCTGCCTCCTCATGTCTGCAACTCTTGTACAGAGACTCTCGCATGCAGTGGTGTAGCAGTACGTTCTGTACCTTGTAACCATAGGGTCACAGGTTCAAATCTACCTCAAGCCACTGCATAGTGACCCTGAACAAGTCACTTATCCACAATTGTCTGTGCGGAAGGCAACGGGAAACCACCTCATTCATCTCATCCCCAGGTGGCATAAAAGCTAATGGACCTGCCTATTGGCAGAGAACTCATCATGGTTACACTCTCAACTAAAACTTACCTCTTAAAGTCTGTGTACTGTTCTTTATGATATCTGTTGCCTGGCTTCAGTGTACACTTTTGGAAGTTCCTAAAAAGGGCATTATCACGTTACAGTTGTAGTATCAGGGGTGTAGACGAGCCGAAGCGGCGTTCCGGTACTTATTATTTAGCCGGAGCCAGTGTTTAATCTAGACACGTCTCTTGGGTGGGAAAGTTGGAGCGGCGTTCCGGTACTTATTATTTAGCCGGAGCCAGTGTTTAATCTAGACGTCTCTTGGGTGGGAAAGTTCCCCCTAGGATCGAGTTTTCCCATGCAGAAAAATGAAAGACATAATTTTGTACAGAAAGTGTGAAATTTAGGGATAATTCTGCCCCCGCGAGGGAAAATTTTGTTGGAAAACTGTTGTTACTGCCCCCCCTCGAAAAGTTTTGGAAACTTTGGTTACTACTGGCCCTTGAAAAAGTGTTCTTACTAACTTACTAACCCCTTGAAAATTTAAAAAGTCAGTTGTGTTAGAAATTTTTTTGGGGAAAATACTTACTACACCCCCGGTCACCCGGTCATCAACTTTCAAATGGCCGCTCCGGTACTTCCAAATTATTTACGTCTACACCACTGTGTAGTATGTAGTGTTTTACCTTAACATTTTAGTCTACGGACATTTACTTGCTTATGTTTACAGTTATTAAGTCCAGTTTTTTGTTTTTAGTGTTGAATGTTTGACAACTCCAACTTCCTGGCTGCATCATAACTTTGATGCTGTCGTGATTGCTCCCCAGCAATCATTTGATGTCACCTTTACTTTCTATCCTCGGGAGGCAATCAAATACAAAGAAACAGTGACATTCGAAATCAACGGCCTTTCAAAGCAAACGGTCGAATTTACTGGACAGGGAACTGAAATGAAGGTGAAGTTGTGGCTTTCTGCTGAATATTGACACTTTTCAAAATTGTTCTGCTTCTTTGTTTGACAATTTGCATTATCAGAAAGTTTCTATATTTGCAAACTCTTGAACACCATAAAAACAGTATCTTCAGTTTTTGACTGATTAAACATGTTTGAAAGTATTTGAGACTGATTTCTTGTCAAGAGAATTGAACAAAATGCTGAAACAAGTGTGTTCAGAAAATAGAGTGATTGAATAAACGATGGGATTATAATTATAGTTCCTTGGATTATTGCAGTTAGTTCTCAGTAATATGGGCTTTTGAAGCCACTCTTTAAATTTATGAACAATTTCTTAGTCCAAAGCATATCTGACACATTTAGTTAAATAGCTTGTGGAAGCTTATTTACGTATGCTTGAGTAAAACATATATCTTTTTGGCAAACATACAAAGTATATTCTTTATTTACACTTTGTCTAGCAATCTGCCATTTTGCATGGTAGCAAGTTGTTAATTACAGCGTGAGAGGTTCAGATCAATCCATGCTGATATATTTATGCTTCACTAGAAATTTAATTAACCCCAATATCAATCCTCCTATCACAGGACAGGAAAGAGGTATGATACTAAAAAAAGCTATGCACTTACCTTCAGTTTTAAACTAATTTCTACAAACTAGTCAGATTGTTGATTAAGTGATGTACGTGTTAACAAATACGCTTTTGTTTTCAACACCTGATTGGTGTATTTATAGATAGAAGTGGCTGATTCTCGCCAGAAGGTAGTTAAGTTTGGAGCCATGAAAGTTGGTCAGACACTAAAGAAGATTGTTCCCATAGTGAACAACAGTCCAGCTCCAATAACTTTCCGATTGGCACTGAATCCTACTTCACCTGCACTCCAGGAACCAGGAGTGGTCAAATTCACACCAACGGAGGACATCACTCTTCAACCAAAAGGTGGAACAACCAAAGTGGAGGTCGTTTTGTCTCCCAAAACTCGCATCTCACAATTCTCTGAAGAGGTTGGTGTGATTTAAAAGCAAAGAAGACATATTTTGTGGAGAGTTATAACTTTATGACGTTGCCAGTTTTATTGTTTTATTTGGACTGAGCACCTGTGAATAGGATTGTTCTCATGGCCTGCTTCCTTTGGATGCTGAAGAAATATTATTTAAACATGGTTTAAATGGGACATCTACTTACTTCTGTCAAATTGTATATTTTCCTCAGCGTTTTACTCATCATCTAATCTAATCTAAGAACTTCTATGGATAATGGTTCCACTGTTATATAGTGCGCAAGACATCAGCCAATAGTTGCTACTAAGCCAAATTATTGTGCAAGTCTTTAATTCCAAAGTGAGTTTGGTCGAAAGTGAAGATCCATGAAGACAAAGAAATAGCTTATGCAGGAAATGAGTTGAGGAAAGATTTTTTAGTTAAGATCTGAAGACCAGAACAAACTCTTCAGGTTAACATTTGCTGGAAGAGAGTTCCAGAGTGAATTGTCAACAACAGAAAAGGCATGCCTGCCTAGAGCTGTACTTGTCCACAGAAATAGTCAGATTGAGAAAGTTGAAACACCTGGTTGAGTAGACAGAAGGTTTTGGAGTCAGCACAGACTGAAGATAATAAGGTTGACACTTGACATAAATGTAGAGTCCTGGATACAAGTCACCCAGCCTTGTAAGTTATTCATTTCTGTGGGCAGCCAATGCAATGATTTTAGGATTGGTGATATATGTTCATACTTTGAAGTTTTAGTGACAAAGACTTTTGACTTCTGGACAAAGACTTTGGACTGTTTGACATTTCATCAAGTTAGTTTTTGAAATGTCAGAAAAAATGCATGCAATTATTTGCACAAAATGCATAGTAAATGCTTGACTATACGGAAGTGATGTGTTTACATACGACACGTTTATGTGGGATTCACTTCTGGCAGTCATATCTGTTGCTTTCGTTTCAGATTCAGCTTGAATGTGCTGGTCTGTATCAGACACTGTTTATAATAACTGGGTCATGTCAAGGTCTGGAAATTGGGTTAAATACCGACTCAATACCATTTGGCGCTGTTGTGATGAAGAGTTCCAGCAATCGTCAGCTTATTCTCACCAATTCTGGTGACATTGGAGCCAGGTAAAACATCTGAGAAATAGTTTGACAATCCATTTAAGTCAAGTACCATACACTTATGTACAATTCTTGGCAGGAATTCTTCAGTACCATGTCACATGGGCCACAGTCAAAGGATCTGAGAGACAAACAATCACAGCACTCCAATAACATGACGCCTTTTTACGCTGCAACATCAGTCCTCAAAGGATGGTGGGCTGAGTTGGAACCAGGTGGTCTGGTATTCCATGGATGGCCGCCAATGCAGTTACTAGCCAGGGTTCATGCTTTACAATTTGCTGTTCCTGCAAGTATTGTGTAAAGGTCGTCATACTGCAACTTGTCAATCCATTCATGAAATAACTTACAATCACAATATTTGTTTTGCTGTAACACTGATCAGTAGAGATATATGGACTGCTTTACAGCATAACAGATCATCCTTTTTTGGCACTGATAACACCGCATATAGAGAAAATGTGTGAATGTCTCACTGGGTGGAGTTTTTCAAGTATTGCATTTTCTGTCAGGTTTAAATGGGACATCAGTCGCTTGGGACAGCATTTCTCTCTATCGCCCACAGAGGGCTACATATCGAGCGGAATGGATGTTTCATTTGATGTCTTGTTTCATCCTCAGGAGATCAGCGCAGACATTCGCAGTGATGTACGCCGTCTTGTATTGATTTCTGTCGCTTTGCTGTTGCTGAATGCATATTTGCAGAAGACATCAACTTTTCAATATATATTTACCTAACAGAAGATCGAATTTAATCATGAGACTCTGGTCTAATCTGGAAACTTGTAAAGTGATGTTGTTGTAACGAAAAAATCAATTAATGGCTTCAGTTGAAGGCTTCAATTCATGGCATTGATTAATGCTGTCAATTGATGGCATCAATTAGTGGTATCAATCAATGGCATCAATTTGTGGTTGTTTGTTATAAAATGCATTTTAAAGCCGCACTCAGAGCCATGCAGTTCGATCTGTGATGTCTCTGAGACCATAAGCCAGGCTTTGGGAATAAGCATTTGAAAAAAGATGAGATTTCAGTCCTAACCTGAACAAGATTTTTGTTTGGTGATGTGTTAATCATCGATGTTGATACAGTATAGAAAAAACAGCTATGGCTTTTAGTGTCACAGGTTTGGCTTATAAGAAAAACAGAGTACTCCTATGCAACTTTTGTAAATGATGTGTAAAATATTATCGGAGCTTAATGTCTGATTTAACTTAATGCCATAACCATTCTGTTGAATTGATGCATACAACATCTCGTATTTGTATGTGTCTGAAATTCTAAAGTAGTTTATCTTCTGTAGAATTTTACTCTCTCAATGACGTGTTTTTATGGTGAATGTGACAAGCTTTGCAATCAGCATTGTTGTTTGTAGAATATCAAATGTCAGATCGAAGGAGGAAAGCCGCTGAAGTTGACACTGACTGGAACATGTGTTGGTGTGCCACCTACCAAGGAAATCTACCACTTCTCAACCAGTGTTCGCCAGAAGGAGACGAAGAATCTTCAGCTGGCCAATCATACAAATCTTGCCTGGAGCTTGCGTCCAATCATTGACGGGGAGCACTGGAGCGGACCGGAAACAATCCACGTTCCTCCACAGACGACTAAGATGTACGAACTGATTTACCATCCACTGGCCATGACAGTGGAAGGAAAAAAGCACACTGTGAGTCCAAGAAATGTTTTCTTCTCCAGCATTACCTTTATTAAAATGCTTAAAAATGAAATGCCAATGGCTAAAAAGAATTTTTATTTGATCTGGGTAAAGTTTGATGTCAGTTTTGTATAAGTTGGTTTCCGTGTGGTTTGCAATTTGTCTTGGAGTTTAGCCTTATTATATTTAAATTATTGATGTATTAAAGTATATAGAAATCCCTAACATCTCTACTTATTTTTAATATTAAGGAAAATATTAATAAATGATATCTAGACCTATTGAGGAAAATTAATAAATGTGTTGGTGATAATGATATTTAGGGCAGCGTATTTTTCCCATTACCTGATGGCACTGGAATCATGTTCAACGTCTCTGGTTCAGCTGAAGCTCCAAAGCCAACGGAGAAGATCAATCGCGACATTCCATGCAAGACAACCTACACCGAGATGTTGCGGGTGCAAAACTGGATAAAAAAGCCACAAAGGTTGGAAAATTTCTGCTCATTGTCTCATAAGGTGTGCAGACCTGAAAATACAAACCTAGGAAAGAAAATATTGGTTTCCAACATTAAGAAAGTCTAAGAAATGCCAATAAGCACATATTGTCAAGTTTTAGAAACTTAATAAAGAGCTTACAACGTATAAGTTAGTAAAACTAGATTTTAAGCCTTCATTATAGGAAGATACTATTGGGAACAATTTGCTAATTGAAATACACAAAAATTTGTCTACTTAATTGTGTTTTTAATTTTTAACAAGAACGATTGTGAACAATTTGCTACTTTCAGAATTTAAAAAAATTCTGCTTACGTTTTAACTTCTAGGTTCCGAACAAAAATTGAAAACATACGATCAGATAAGTTTGACCAAAGCCTAACAATTAAAGGATTAGACTACATTGATGTTCCTGGCCTGTCAACAAAGGACTACAAACTGACGTTCCATGCACACAAGGAATGCCAACCACAGATTAAGGCAAGTGTTATCCTTCAACTGCTGCTATAGCGTTAGTAGGAGCTCAACAGTAGTTAGGCATCACTCGGCAAAACATTTGGCACTTATAGCAACCTTTTTGAGAAGTGATCTGTTGCAGTATGTTTGCCTGTTTATAGCGGTGAGGGGGCTTCTGGGCATGCAGTTAAGCATCCTACCGAACATGACTTTATGACATACTGAACGTCTCTGGCAGTTTGTTACTTCTTCAGCGTGAAGGACTGGAGTGATAGGAAAATGCAAACAATAATGCCTGATGGATAACTCAACCCACTTTTATTGGAATGGAAACCTGCAGCCCAGGCGCGTAACTAGCATTATGCAATTACACAACTGCGTAAAGATTTTAACAGCCCTCAAACACTACAAACCGTTTAGATTACTTATTGACATCCTAGATTACTATTATTCGTTGAATTTCTATTGTGTAGACTTTGTTATTGTGAGGTCAGCAAACATTTTCTTTCGCGGACGCTCATGACTTTGGAAATTTCGTGGCACTTCTGAAATATCGATCTGACACAAACCCACAGTAGTTTAAATTATCGTAGGCTAATGTCATAATTATGTTCCACGCAATGCCCAGTACATAAGTACGTTGATTCAGAATGTGGGGTCAGTAAACTCAAGACAGTATTGTCGCAGAATGTCGTGCGGGCAAGGTCTACACTATATTGATTGATATGAGCGCAGACATCAGTAGCACAGAACAGATATCAAAGTTGATGGCGGTAACAACCCCGGTTCTGAGAATGTGGTAAAAGAACAAAAAGGGTAGGGAGGAAGAGAGCGAATGGAAGAAAGAGGAAGAGAGTGAAATGGAGAGAAGGGAGGAAGAGAGCGTAATGGAGGAAAGGGAGGAAGAGAGCGTAATGGAGGGTAGGCAGGGAAGAGAGCGAAATGGAGGGAAGGGAGGAAGAGAGAGCGTAATGGAGGAAAGGGAGGAAGAGAGCGTAATGGAGGAAAGGGAGGAAGAGAGCGAAATGGAGGGTAGGGAGGGAGACAGCAAAATGGAGTAAAGGGAGGAAGAGAGCAAAATGGAGGTTAGGGAGGAAGAGAGCGAAATGGAGGAAAGGGAGGAAGAGAGCGAAATGGAGGAAAGGGAGGAAGAGAGCGTAATGGAGGAAAGGGAGGAACAGAGCGAAATGGAGGGTAGGGAGGGAGAGAGCGAAATGGAGGAAACGGAGGAAGAGAGCGAAATGGAGGTTAGGGAGGAAGAGAGCGAAATGGAGGAAAGGGAGGAAGAGAGCGAAATGGAGGAAAGGGAGGAAGAGAGCGTAATGGAGGAAAGGGAGGAACAGAGCGAAATGGAGGGTAGGGAGGGAGAGAGCGAAATGGAGGAAACGGAGGAAGAGAGCGAAATGGAGGAAAGGGAGGAAGAGAGCGTAATGGAGGCTAGGGAGGAAGAGAGCGAAATGGAGGAAAGGGAGGAAGAGAGCGAAATGGAGGAAAGGGAGGAAGAGAGCGAAATGGAGGAAAGGGAGGAAGAGAGCGAAATGGAGGAAAGGGAGGAAGAGAGCGAAATGGAGGAAAGGGAGGAAGAGAGCGAAATGGAGGAAAGGGAGGAAGAGAGCGAAATGGAGGAAAGGGAGGAAGAGAGCGAAATGGAGGAAAGGGAGGAAGAGAGCGAAATGGAGGAAAGGGAGGAAGAGAGCGAAATGGAGGAAAGGGAGGAAGAGAGCGAAATGGAGGAAAGGGAGGAAGAGAGCGAAATGGAGGAAAGGGAGGAAGAGAGCGTAATGGAGGAAAGGGAGGAAGAGAGCGTAATGGAGGAAAGGGAGGAAGAGAGCGTGAATGGAGGAAAGGGAGGAAGAGAGCATAATGGAGGCTAGGGAGGAAGAGGGTGAAATGGAGGAAAGGGAGGAAGAGAGCGTAATGGAGTAAAGGGAGGAAGAGAGCGTAATGGAGGAAAGGGAGGTAGAGGAGTGAATGGAGGTTAGGGAGGAAGAGAGCGAAATGGAGGAAAGGGAGGAAGAGAGCGAAATGGAGGGTAGGGAGGAAGGGAGAGTCAATCCATGTGAAATCATCAAATGTGTGAAATACCTTGTAAGTGACCTATCTCAGATTTGACTTGACTGAATTTTTGCTATTTTATTGTTTCATAATTATGTTTGTACATCATATTGAAATTGTCAGAAGCCTATCGCCATGTATCTGCATTGGATCATCATCATCATCATCATCATCATCATCATCATCATCATCATCATCATCATCATCATCATCATCATCATCATCATCATCATCATCATCATCATCATCATCATCATCATCACATCCACCATCATCAGTTTCTGACGCCAACCATTTGGCGGCGATGTGTGCGAATAAATGATCTCCATTTTCCTCAGTCATTTATCAAGTCCATTGTTTCGCTTAGTGTCAAAGTGATGTTTTATCCTCATTTATTTTGTTTATCCAGCGTTGTCTGGCTCTACCTTAGTGTCTTTTTCCTTGGAATCTTGCATGTAAGTGCAGTATGTGGTATTCGGTCAACTGGCATTCTGATGTAAAATGTTATTACTTTTAACCAAAAAGATAGTCTTCAAAATGCACCATTACAAATCCCCAAATAAAAAGTTCCTTACAACCTCTTCCCAGACCCCTCCCCTCAGAGAGGTTGGAATCTGCACAATTTTTGGGAAGCTCTGATTATGCCACTGCTGCAGCCACTGACAATCTCAGAGATATACATTTAGTATGAATCCAAAGCCTTTGTGAAGTTTGTGGTTAACGTATTCATAAACCCCTATGCATTCGATGCAATACTTAGAAACTTCAAAGTATTGTTTTTGATAGACAGACAAGTAGTGTTCAAAACACTAAGGCAATATCAGAAGAGCAATATGAGAAACTTGTTTAAAAGCAGTTTAAAACCAAAACTTCACTGCTTTGAAGATGGTCGCTGGTGAATCAGGAATTATTATTTTTTACGCAGAGTATAAAATCCAGAGTGTGTGGAAAAACTGTTCTATGCTAGGGAAAGAGCAGCTCTGGAATTGTGCATCTCTCCAGGTGATTATCATTATGAATTCTTTTGCACTTCATTTGCAGGTTACTTTTACCAATGAACAGACTGGTGAATACCAGTATTTTGAGCTGTACTTCCGAGCTGTTCGACCAGGTGTGATATCGTCGATTCAGCTGTCGACCCCAGTGCGACAGAGCAAGCAGCACACACTGCTGCTTGAAAATCCACTCAACAATGCGGTCACTTTCAGCGCTTCGTGCAACATACCAGAGATTCAACTGCCTGGTCAACTGTCTGTGCCAGCCTTATCAGAGGTGAATCATTTGTTTCATGATTACGAATTTATTTGATTCTTAAATATTTATCATAACCAATGTGGACCCTATAGACCAAAGTCATTGTGGGAAGAGCCATGGGCTTCACATCTGATAAGGCTGCATTAAAACCATGTGTAAACCAGGCTGTCTGTAAAATTTGATAATGCCAAATTAGCAAAAAATATTCTCCAACTGAAAACCCTTTGCATACTACAGGACAACTATCTACAGTCACTTCGGTTGCTGTATATCATATAAGATGTCATAGAACAATATATAAACCTGATTCCTCTGATAGATGGATTCAGTGGCAGTGGTCCATTGCATTTGTTAGCAGTTGCACTGACAGTTGACAGCATAAAAAGCATCCTAGAAGTAGCTTGCTACTGATGGTGCTATATAAATTGTTGTATTTACAATTACAAGATGCTGCACCTCAGGAACTTTGTTGGAAAAGGTAAAGTTAAGATATTAGCAGATGTTTATAGTTAATTTAATTGTGATGTCTGCATTAAATAAATGCATTTTGGTTCTCTTCTATGCTCGAAAAACACCCTATTCAAAACAAGAATGCAGTTGATATCATTGGTGATTCACCCCATTGCAACTGTACATAATTATTGTATAATGTTTAGCTCTGCATAGTAGATCTAGATTCTAAGGCAAATATCGCAAGCAGATGTTAGACAGGATTCTGTTTCAAATCTTATCCGTAAAGTTTTCATTTACAGGGAGCTTTCACATTCGAGTTCTTTCCCCTTAAAGTTGGAACTACTCAAGGCAAACTGGAGTTCACGTCAAACGACCTCGGCTTGTACATCTACGACTTGGAAGCAAAAGCAACAACCGCAGGTCCTGAGAGGGCTCTCCACTTCAAAACCTGCCTAGGCACCAGTCAAACGCAGTTCGCCAAGTTCCTCAATTATACAAAACACAAAACCGATTACACCTGCAAGGTAATAATTTACATTTCATAAAATCAGATTAGTGTTTCTTTCAAAGATAGTAGGACAATATGATGTCACCAAACATGTTCGGTGTGGAGAACAAAGCTGGTCTTCAGGCAGACAGTGCATGTATAGTGAAACACTGTTTACACCCGTTCAGTGGGTGGCACACTATTAGAACCGTGCATTACACTTGCGCAGCTTAACGAGTCTATCAGCTAGGTGTATTGTATTATATTGTATTGTATTGTATCTATCAATTTATATAGCGCCTCTTGCAGTGCACACCAATCAGAGGTGTGTAGCACTGTAGCAGTAATTGTATTTAGAAATTTATAAAGCGCTTCTCACAGTAATACCCAATCAGAAGCGCTCAATGTAATGTAATGTACATGTATTGCCTACCCTTGCATTATTATTAACTAAAAAATTACCTTTGCTCTGCTCAGTACATATATACACATGCATGTTTGCAAATGCAGAAGAAAACAGAAAAGAAACAATGATTATTTTAGAAAAGGCAGTGTATCAAAGGCTTCCATGAGCCGTGAGTCACGAGTATTGGTTGCCATGTACGATGAGAGAGAAAAGGGAGCAGAAACATCCGCTGAGGCAGTGCATCAAAGGCTTCCATGGGCCTCGAAAGTGAGAAGAGCTGCGACGTTTGCCTGACATTTACCCGAATAATGGTTGCCATGGACGATGAGAGAAGGGAGCGGATAAATCTGTTGAGGCATCAAAGACTTCAATGTACCTCGGAAGAGAGAAGGGCGGCGACGACTGCGAGCAGCAAATGAAGTTGCCACAGGCCCGATGAGAGAGAGGGAGAGAGAGAGTAGAGCAGCCACTTTGATGAGCGCTACATCTGTCAAAAGTTTATAATGACTACGTGAATAGCCTGCTTCTTTCGAGCCCCAGATATATCAAACCGTTGATGTGGGTCCAATGAACTTTGATACAACGATTTTTTTACATATGTATATATACATACAATATATATACATATACATATATATATACATATATTATATATACACACACATATGTACACATGCCAATACATTGCATCAGCAAAGTTTGAACTGCCGCTTCCACTTGGCTATGCCTGAATATTCCTACCTCCAGTTGTAATGTAGACACAGGGAAGCCAGAGCATAGGTTTTCATTTCACAGATGGCCATGCACAGACAGGCCAGAACAGAGGGGGGCCAGGTGGCATGGGCCTACGATTATTCTCCCTAATAGAGAATCAAAGGGGAAGGGGGATCTTTAGCACAGAGATCAATGCAGATAAAATATAGATAAATCATAATGAATAAGCTAGAACTGTCATCATATGTGACTTGCTCTGGCAAAAGGAGGCTGTTGTCCAAAAAACTAGTTCAGTATATTTTGGGCTAGCATTGATAAATAATAATTTCTGTTTAGAATGTTGAAAAATTATTTTTCTATCTTGATGGGTTCCATAGATAAGAATTTTAAAATGTTTTTCTACTCGAAGTACAATTTAGAGAAAAACGCATGCAAAGTTTATTAACTTAAAACAAAATAAACTCCTTAGCAACGCATGTTTGTTGACAACTTTTATGACTTTATCGCTATGGCAAGTGAGACTATTTTTTTATCAAGCTGAATGCATTCACTTTTCAATGACGGATTACACATGGGATATCCTTACAGAATGAAGGCCATAAAATACTATTAAAAATTGTCATAAAATTATTTTTAATTCTCGGATAATTTTGATAATCACACAAAATTATTAATTTTTTATGAAATAGGTGAAATATTATTAAAATAATATTTTTTCCATGTAATATAAGATCTCATTTATTGATATATAACATAAAACGAAAATTGAAAATTTACACCTGATTGGTGTTTTAGCTAATTTCTTCAGTTTTAGCATTGGCGACTTCTGCGTCCTTTTGCCAGCGCAGGTCACATATGCAGTTAGCACTGACTGATTACCAAATACTTAATGAGCAGTTTGAAATTAATGGGGCCTACATATCCCATCCAGCCCAGACCTATTTATGGGCCTTTGCACAGATGGGTCATGTCCTCAGAAGTCTTGATACTGGGTTTTAATAATAATGTATATTAATTCTTCAAGTGCCAATTAAGCAGATATTGAATGCATAAATTATTTAATAAATAGTTGCATGTATGTGTTTCTACATTTCCATAGCACCCTCTACGAACTTTTCAATAAGATCTTATTCTCATGTAACTTGTACCTGGACGCGGTTTGACATCCAGAATGACCAATAAACGAATATATACATATCGAATAACTTATTAAAAATGTGCAACACAGGATAAGCTTTGAATATAATTGATATTTTAAATATAATATGTATGCATAAATGAAACTCTTTTGTCACATATGACAGATATTGATATATACATATATACCGTAGTACCAGGTACAGGTGTTTGTTTTCAGATACAAATTTTTCTTGCTGAGAATGCAAGCATACCTGATAAAACAGTTGTCATCAAGTGGCTGACAGAGATGCTGAAAGGACAGTGATGCTGTTTAGTTCTGACAATACAAACCGATCTTTGTAGCAACCGTTCTATTTGTGCATACATTTTTAAGATTTTCAGCAGCCTCAATCATACAGAACTCCATATGAAACCAAATAACGCTAATCAGCCAAAAGGAAATTATAGACCCAAAACATTACCTAGAGCTCATCAGGACACCTGGAGCACTCCTGCTGGTGCTTAGGATTCAATTTATATACAATACCAGATAAACAATACTGTACCAGAGACATCATAGAGACATTTATAAATGTGTACATACATTATGTGCGAGTAATTATGTATCATATAGAATATCTGTATTTTAATGTATATATCTTGTGGTACTGTATATGTATATATGTAGTGTTATATTCATTAACTGTATACAATGTACACATGAATATATAACACATGTAATGGTACTACTAAAAGCCTCTTTCAAGTCATAGTAAAGTTTATACCGTGCATCCATTTTCACGGATATTTATACTGTAATTACAATACTTGTAATAATTAAACTCTGAAACTCTGCTATGTTACCAGGTACCAGGTTACCTGTGTTAATTATAGCTGCAGATGAGAGAACCACCTTCCCTCCAAAGTGTATTCAACTATAGACACTTTGATACCTATAGTGACACATATTAGAAGCCATGGTACATATGTGCAAGTGCAATTTGTAGGCTTCTCATAGGATTTAAGTCTGTTAATAGATGCATACATGTATACATGTTTGTTTCTAACAAAAGGTATAGAAGCAGTGGTGCATTTCTGCAACTTAAGATACTAAACATGAAGTGTTTATTCAATTGTTTACAATGGAACGTTACGGTTACTATGGATGACCCCTTATGCATTTTAAACAGACACTAACTTGTCACTGTGATTTCTGTTCCAGCTTGACCATCCTGATTATCATGTAGACAAGTCGATTGCAGCAGCTTCAGCTCCCATTTCTGGTACAGAAGTTGCCATCGAAGTTACCTATGAGCCATCATCTATTGGAGAGTCACATGCAACACTGACTATCAGCTCGCCTTTAGGAGGCGACTACAGTTTTCCAATATTTGGTGTATGTACTACACCTAAACCACAGGTAACTTAACAATTTAACTACTTAACAATTCAGAAACTTTCAGTCTTGTTGAATTTCACTGTTTAATCTGTGAAAAAGAATCAGATCCAAGATTAAGGTCCTGTGAAGTAAAAGCATTTAGAATATTAATATAAATTTCATATTGATGTTGGACAAACCCCATCATTGCAGAGGCGCATTTACAGAAAACGGGGCCCTAGTCGTAAACATTTTTTGGGCCCTTTTGGTCAGTGACAGTGACATTTTGGTCAGTGACATGTCTGCGAGTTTTTTATCTACTTTAATAGCTCATTTATCACATGCCCACACTTCTTTTGTTTTGCATCTTCAAAATCATAGCAAAGTTTCATTGTGACTAAAACTTTCAACACTTCAACTACAGACAGCGGCTTGTTGCTAACAATTTTGATGTTATTTTGCACAAAAATGAATTATTGGCCCAAATGAACAAACCAATTATAAATTACAATAATATACTTTTATATGAATGCTAAACTGCAAAAGAATAGAAAATAGGTTATATTTAAAATAATTCAAAATTCGAAAATGTTATGTTTAATAATTGAACAAATTTCATTTGTTTGAGGGCCCTTCGAGATTTGGGGGCTCTAGGCACACACCTACTGCCCTCTGCGTGGTTGAAGGCTTTATTTCCAGATATGGGAATGCTTATTAAATACATCATGTACTGGAAGCCTTATCAAGTTAAAAACTATTTTAGCTCAATTTCCACGAAACTGAAACCGTGGAAATATTGTATAAAAATTTCAGTCCACAGAAAATACTGCAATACAAAGCTGTGCAAATCACAGTGATTTATTTTCAACATCTGGCTACAGTTATCCAACCTGAACAGTTGCATTTTGTTCCACTTCTGGGCCTAGGCATGGTGTGACGGCTGAATATGACATTTTTGCCTACATCATTTACTACCTCACCCGCTGTCAACATCACTGATAAGCGATAAACTTTGCATTCGTGGGAAAATATCTGTAATATAGAACAGAATACGTGTACCGGTAGCATCCACATACCATGCTAACTAATGTCTAGCAACAGATAGTAGTAACCTACACACACTGTGGGAGATGTTTGTCAATGGAATCTGGACTACTGTAGCAACAGGATTTGCACCCCATACCTCTCGAATGACAGCCCAGCACTAACCACTAGACTATCACATACCCGCATGACATGTTACGAGTGCATCCCTAAATCTTGTAGCATATAGGACACCTGGTAAGTTCTGCTTGGCTCAGTTGATCAGATGTTTAACGCGATTCTGTTAACACATGTGTAATGTTCACTACCCCCCTGCATTTCGTATCAAACAATTTGAACTTTATTTACAAATTCCATCATGAATTTTTGCAGATTTTGTATAATTTCTGTTACGTTTGTTTGTAGGGTCCATTTACTGTAAAGTCTGGATCAACAGTGAACATCACATTTCGTAATGTATTTCCACAAACAACAGCATTTACTTTTCAAGTCGACAATCCACTGTTTCATGTTGCCAAACCAGGTGAAAATATTCGGGCACATAAGGAACATCGCATCATTGTTGGATTTGATGGAAATGATGGTCCCTCAAAAGCTCCGGTCATGGGAAAACTTACCGTGTCTTGTGCACTTTCTGCAGGATCACTAGGTGCCACACAGTGGGTGTACTATCTTAAAGGCATAACCCCAGAAGGCAAGTGAAGTGAACACCAAGTACCAAAGCACGTGCAACATTTTAGATGTTCAGTTAAAACAGTAATTTTAAAATTGTATGGGAAACCGGCTAAATATATTAAATTTCAAAATGGAATAGCTGAACCTTTTTGAATATTTACACACTGTAACGTTGATTTACGAAAACTCAGAGACAGTTATTGGAATCAAGAATGTTGCTGCTGTTTGACGCACTACCACACATACGAGTCCTTACGTGAAAATTACTTTGAACAAGTCTTTCGCTTACAATATTGTGATTCATGCAAAACTATTTGGATATTCATAAACTGTCATATATTAGAATGCATTTTATTTATATATGTACCTGCTTTCTATTGTAAATATTTCTTTTAAGTGTTATCAAAATCAAAGTACATGTAACAACATTTTAAGAACAATGTTTTATAACTTTAATTTTTCCATTTATTGTAATTTGTTTGTGTACATGTTAAACCAATTAACTTATCTAGTTATAACTTTAAAAAATTAAATGCTTTAAATATATTTTACTTCACATGCTTAAAAAATGATAAACGTATACAAAATCATACAATCACATAGAAAACTTGGAAGAGTCACAAAGTTTTTCCCAAATTCTGTTATCACCATCATCATGTTACCAGCACCATCCATTTGGTGACAGTACGTGCACGTGAATCATCTCCAGTCTCTGGTTATTTGTTACATCCAATGTTTATCTCATAGTCTTAGTGCTGTCAAGTCCTCTATCTAGAAAGTATGTATGAAGACATGTAATATAATACCTGTTGGTACCTCACAAAAGCACTGCACTGTGTTGGTCTTCCTTTGTTTCCCTTTGTACCGGTAGTTTATATATGACGTTGTCACAAGATGATTAGCATCACCTCCCTCCTTTATGAAAGCTTGACGACTGGCACCACTCGAAAACGGCAGTGGCATCATTTTATTTCCCTGTACTTCAGTTCTAGCAAGCAGTGCATAGTTTTGGATCCAGTCATCAGGCATTCTTTCCATATGTCAGACCAAGAGATCAGATTCTTCATTGCACGACTTACCTAGAAGGCTTGTATCAACGGGGTGTCTTATTTCGTTTTAAACTCTGTAGTCTGGGGACTCCTGCAATTTAATCTTCACCTACCCCACTAAAGTGTTGCAAGCAACTTCAGTCTTGTCGCAATTTCCAAGAAGAAACTAATAAATGAGTTGGTCTGCTGAGATTGTGGTCAGCCCGACTCGTCAAAGCAGGCTGTGATATGTCTCAAAACAAGCATAGCACAGCAACTTTGACAAACCAATATGACTCACTTTATTCAACAAAACTTGAAAATCCAGCATACTTAAATTAGGCCAAAACAAAATAATGGTGTGTTTCCGGTAACCCGACCGACTCACTTTTTTGCCGCGACTCGGAAAATTTTGTAAAAAAAATTTTTTTTACGGAAAATTTTGTAAAAAAAATTTTTTTACGGAAAATTTAAAAAAAAATTTTTTTTCCTACTTCCCATACATTAAGCCTTTTCATGCCGGTGATGCAGAATCACGACATTATAGGTGCATTCACTGAAGCAGAGATGTTCGGAAACTAGCGGTCTTTCAATGGAAAGAATGGTGCCGTAAATTACAGCAATAAAATGGCTAAAGTGTGGAGTTTGAGGGAGGTAATAGACTCGAAAGTGGTGGATTTTCTCACGGTAATTTGACAGGGTTATTTCACAAATCTGACCCCCATATTCATTGTATCAGAAATACCTATTATCGTACGTGCCATTATAAAAGTAAAGCCTCCTAATAGCAATCAGCCTACTTAACAACCTCCGTAGCATTCTACTTTCGTAGCAAACAGCCTTCTTAGCAACCAAGCTTTGTAGCAAGCAGCCTCTATGTCAGCCTCATTAGCAACCAGTTTCAAAGTCAGACTTGGCCCCTTTAGCAACCGCCTTCCTTAGCAACAGTTATCCTTAGAAACTGTCCTGCTTAGCAACTGCCTTCATTAGCAACTAGTCTCCTTAACAACCAGTCTTCGTAGCAAGCAGTCTCCTTAGCAGACGACGTTAGGAAACCATATTTCTTTCTATGCAGCGTTAATAATATTATAACAATAAATGGGCTCAATGTTTCCCATGAACAATTTACACACATGTATGATGTTGAGGAGGTAACACACCGAAAAGTCAGCGATTTTCTCACGTTACCACCCATGCATATTTCCTAAAGAGCCGTTGTCTGCTACACGTTTATTGTTTAATGTACATAATCCATAATTCCTTCCCCACCCCTGCCCCTTCCATTTCACCTTGCAAGAAAAACGATGTCAGCAAAAATGAAATAAATAAGATTGTTTTCTACAGCAGTTTGTAGGTACATTCTGCAAAAAGGCATTTTTAATACTCGCATAGAAAATATATACTTTGGTACAGCATGTACCGCTGTGCATAAATGGGCAGTGGCGTAATTTTGGGAAATCACTGCATAAAATTATTTTACCAAAATAAAATTATTTTCCTACCTACCTACCCAGTTTTTTTTAACTCTGTTACCGGAAACACACCATTATTTTTTTTTGGCCTTACAAGTTATCAATGACAGAAGATTCGCCAAAGCAAAGTGAATAGCTATGCAGCCCAGATTTTGGTTTTACTTGCACTGAAACAAAGAGTAATCCTGCAAATATGCTACATTATTTTACAATCCAGTGCACGCATATTTACTGTTAGATAGTACTTTCAGTATGCAGTGGACACATTCCAGACAAAGCAGGCTGTGATGCACTTAGTCAGTTCTACATATCACAGCCACTCTGACTGCCATGTGACCACCAGCGTTTCAACACACGGCATTGCAGTCTACAACTTACAACATAATTTCCTCCTAATTCAAAATACCACATTATATTCTGTTAGTGTTACATAATTCGAATGTTGAACTGTACTTTTCTGGTTTGATAACTTACAGAGCATGCTTCAAATTAAGTGGTCACATATTCACCAGCACACAAGCCGGATAACCAAGGTTTTAGGAACTGACAGGTACTTCAGAGGCAATATAAATGTATAAAAGTATCGGTATATGCATACAATGTATGGGTATATGCATACAATGAGACATGCCATCAAACAATCGCCCACAATTATTTCACTGGAGAATCAGAAACAATCCATGACAAACAAATGACCAAAAAAATGGAGATTATTTATTAAGCTCACCCATTGCTCCCTATTCAAGGATAGGAAACATCTATTAGCATAGGGAAATCAGATGACAGCCCTTCAACTAATTCATTATACCCCTTCTAGTCCCACCCTCTTCATCGCCACAGGTTACTCTGTAGCTTGGCTCTTGCAACACCCCTCTAGTCAAGCCCTAACCAGGCCAGAGTCTCCATTGCTGACCATAGAAAGGTCAACTGCAGATGATGATGTTGATGGATCATGCACAACATTTTACAAAGGGCATAAGTAAACATTTTATACATTATAGTGACTGAAATCTTTGTCAGCAGTTATCAGATGATCAGAACAATCAAAGCAGGCTGTGATATGAAACAACAAAAACCAAATCACAGCCACCTTGACCAGTCTGTTCATGGCATCCAAGATTGTCTATGGTTTATTCTCACATGGCACATTGGTGTCAGACAAGTGAGTTACAAGCTTGGTTGCTTGTCTATTGCTGCCATAATCCAAGCAGGCTGTGATACGATTTTCCACGAGAAACGCATCTCAACCACCTGGACTGTCGCATCAACAGAATTTTGGCTTGTTACCAGTTGCATTTCAACACTTCTGAGCTCAAAACAAGTATAACTACATTTTCTATTTTATTTGTATTGCATTGCCAGAACACGAATACTTAAATTGTGGAATATAATTAATACTTTACAACACTTTAATTGTAATCTTGTATAGTTATACTTTATATTAATAATAGAAACAAATTAAATAAGAGTGCCAACACATACATTCCTAAGCATGTAACTATCCAACTCATGCATTAGCTAATCATGTAATCTACGTTAGCTTTAAAAGTGAATTATAGATTTGAAATGCAAGACACATCCCTGAGAGTAAATTTACTTGCCAATACCCACAACTCATGCCTGAGCTACTTAAACAGACGAAAAGTAAGTACTATTAGTCTAAATTATTGACATCATAAAATGCAAATCATGAAAGACTGCTTCAATAAGTCAAAAAGATACTTGACCTCAATAACAAATCCCCAATAGATGCAAGCAGCAAAATACAAATGCATATCGTATAACCTTAATATGTACTGTGTTTCCCTTTGCATTTAATCCATTTGGTTGATAGCCATACTTCTTTCATACATTTCTTATTCTTATTATCACCTTCACATTAAATTTCAGAGAGGATCTCAAACAGAGGTCAGCAGCTTTTTGTAGCATAGATAAATTACTCAATTTTTTTAGAAGAATCACCATTAGACCTTCTTCAGGTGCTTGCCCTTGGGCAAACTGTACTTCCATGCACCACGCTGAGCTATTTACACCCATCAGTCATTATCCACCAGTCTGTCATCATCATCAATCTCAGATTTAATCATATGCTCCAAGCTAACATACAGGTCTAAATTTAGACTAAATCAATTTCAGCTAAGCAATTTATAAAATCACAACCACGCAGGTACCGGTACCATACTAGACTAACCTGTATTACATCTGTAATTAGCCCTTTCTGCTTACGTACAGTGTGCAGTATTGGATTACCAGATTCAGTATCAATCACTGATGTAAACTGCTTTGAAAGGTATTCAGATTGCCTTTCAAAACAGTTCATTACTCAACGAATAAATGCTAAAACATCTCAAATTTTACAGCTGAATTAGTTATATACCTCACTAAAGAGGTCATTGTTCACCTTAGATGACTCATTTATATGAGCAGCTGATTTTCCCTCCTGAAAAACAACTTCTCAGATTTAAATGTCCAGCCAAAATTTACCTTTCCTAAGTTTCCTGTGAATGTCCATATGGTTCAAGTTCTGCAACACCATTTTCATAAGACACAGTTGAGCAGAACTTCTGGAAGGACAAGGTAGTAAGATGGTATTGAATAACAGAACATCTCACTACCCATGTCTTTCAAAAAGGCCAGCCATGGATTGCATTTACTTATGGAAAATCAGACAAGACGGTTGCTAAGTTCCTTGTGCCTGAAACATTTATTCAAATCAATTACGTACTGCATCATCAAAAAAATTAAATATATATAACCACATTATTCATAATTATCATTATCATATCTAAGTTTTTCAAATGCATTTATGTACATACATATATTAAAACTGTACAATTCTTTATAAACCAGTGTTTCAAGATCACATCCAAAATATAATCATGTAACATACATGTGCTGCATAAGTGACTCAAGCCCAAAAAAATGAAATTGACGCCATTCTTCTAACGCTCAGCAATACTGTTATCCGAGTCTATACTTCGCAAAACACATTGAAGAAATTATCCATAAAGAGATGTTAATGTGTGCCATCATAGTTGTGATAATCATGGCACTCTAAACCATTTCCTCCTACAGATTAGTGTCAGTAACTTGACGATTATGCACTCTAAACCATTTCCTCCTACAGATTGCTCTCTATTGACACACTAGACACATTCATTGCAAACTTACACTATACAATAACTTTCAAAAAGGCAAAACATTCGACAGTAATTTCATAAAACAATGTAGATACTGGCCAGGGACTTAAACCCAATACCTGTACCAGCAATACAGTAGCCTATCGTTTATACACTTGATCAGTGATCGAGTGATTATGAGTTTGATTCCATTTAACCTCCCACACTGGTCAGTGGTCAAATTCAATTTCTCACACGTGCCTGCCGCCAAACAGTATAATTTGGTACCAGTGTTATTACACCAGCATTAGTCTGGAAAGTAAACTCCTGCACTGCACTGGAAATTTCTCCACTGCCCGCTCAAAAGCCTACAAGAACAAATTACCACCTTACTGAGTCCCATTGTGGGTCACAAGATCTTTACTTACTTACTTAACACCTGTGCAGAAACATGCCAGTCTTACATTGTACCAACCAGTGCACAACAACCTGCTCGTCTACAATAATTCATCATGTCTTATATTTCAGTCTAGAAGATTGTATTTTTTTTCTCATAAACCATTGCTCAATGAAGTCTTAAAAAACTGTCCTCATCTTCACTTACACAACTCAGCACAGAGTAACACCTCAACTGATGAACACTTTTTAAAGAGAAAACTGAAACAGGAGACTGATTGAGCACATGTGCCAAATTCAGTTTAATTAATGCATTCATAACCACAGTTAAAGATTTATGAATTATATAACATTACAGGCATTACATTAATACATCAGCATTAAAGTATATTTCTGCTTGCATATAAATCTCTGAACATTTTGAATTTTAATTTATCTAATGAAGAAGAGCAGTCCCTTGAGCTAGTCCTGAGGCACCCATGGGTAAGAAGTGTTAGCGACTTCATTTTCTTAGCCTCGGCACATGAGGGTGGGTGGCCAATCCTCTTGCTCACCGTCTCATCTTCCTAAGTACTGACAGTGTACGGTCTGTGTACTCATTACAACCAAGTTGGCTATGGGGTGGTGGTGGAACAGAAATATTGAACCAAATTTTCTGCCCTTGCAGGGATTTGAACCCCCACCTCTCAACTTACAGTCCAGCGCACTAACCACTACACTATTGAGAACCCCCAATTTATATAATGGCGTTCACATTATTCATCTGGGGATGAATAATTCTGCTAGGTAGCATGATTAATGCATTAAAAATTCAATTACAGACGCTAGTTACAATCTAAAGCTTGCTTGTCAGAGAAAATTGAGTAGGCATGCAATCTGGCAGGTGCAAACAATTACCAAAAGACTACCAGCTCTCACCACAGACTCTTTAAGATAGTCAATTCCCAGCAAGACAGACCAAAGAGCACAACTACATAGCCATCAAATCTCATTCCATAATGGCAGCCTGTCAGTGTGTGTCCAAGGCATGCCCGAGTGACCCATAAACAACCAGACATAACAATAGAATTGCCATTCAACACCCATTCACAATAAGTAAGCCCATATTAGATTAGTTCTCATGATTCAACAGGAATCGATCGATTCTGTACGTTAAACTGCAGTAAACTAGATCCATCAAATATGAGTCCTGATGACTCAAAATGAATCTGCGGGAAACGTCGGTGCTGGAACATCAAATAGCAATTAAGACTATTTGACTGAATACAAAATATTCAGATTAGTCATGATAGGCAGAACACATACAGCTGACCTAGCTTTGCTTCTATTGGCAGGATTTGTCTGTCAAATAATTATGTACACCAAATGTTAATTACATCTAATCTCTTTGTAGGCTTTAAAAATGTTAAAAAATTACAACATACACAAAACTAAAATAAATGAACCATACATCAATTACAACATTCACACGGTTTTCCTGGTAATTTTTTTCAAAAATGTCATGAATGTAAACATTGACACAGTGCATTATTATCTACTCAGTGTTAATCAATAAAATTCAAATATTCAGAACACAATTTCAATAGCGCATAGGATAACACACTGGCATAGAGAGCGAGAGTACCAAGATCGAGTCCCATAGGCGGACATGCTTTGTAGGCTGCTATTAGCGCCATGTATTGCAGGCTGTCTGTTCTGTTAGTAGTTAAGATTTATGTCTTCTGTCATTTGTGTTCTTGTGAATTGTTTCAAAACTTTCAATTGCATAACTGTACACTGTAACACCGGATTGTTTCAATAAAGAATAATAAAAAAAGCTAATCAAGTATGAATTCCCCCGAGCTACGCCTACTTCTCAGAACTCTCTGTGACACATTCTACATTATCCTTAAAACTGTTGTTTCTGGAAGTGCTGGAGTAGGGAGCACCTCTGAGTAATCCCCTTGAAGAGGTGCTATGCAAATCTTTGAATGAATGCACCTACTTCAGTAAAATGACTGGTTTTAAGTTTTAACGATATCCACAAACACAGAAAAATAAAAATAAAATAAATTGGTAATTGTAACCAGTCTTAAAAATTTATGAAGCCTTAAGTAGTTTATTCATATTGATTTAAATTGCCAATAAAATCAATATTCTGCAAAAGAAAGTGAGAATCTTCTTTAAAGTCAATTCCAAAAGTGATCTTACATTTTTCTTATGTTGATCAGCTCACTTACACGAATGCTTCCTAAAACTAGGTAATTCAAACTACAAGAGAAAACTAAGCAGAATTTAATCCATCATCATAAATAATATAACATAAACAATTCTTATCACAGCTCTTGATTTATAAATCCAGTATGCACACTAAGCTGTACTGGAACAGGCTGCTGTGTGTAACAGCATTCATTCACAACAAGTCACTGCTACAGATGTACTGTTCAAACATAAAATTACCCATACAATTAACTAATATGTAACATTATAAGTAAATATAGTAAACATGTATTCACATTGCTTTAAGAAATTAAACAAAAGAAGGCGATTTAAAATCAAATTGCTAAATATCACTAGTATCACTATACAGAACAAGAGTATCATATAGATTTAACCAACCTCTGGTACTGAAAGAGAAAATGGAAATCACTTGTAAAGGTGACCAAGCCTAGTTTGCTATCAAGATCTGTGAGTCAGCCCATGGCTGTTGAGTCACATGGCAATCAGAAAAGTATTGGATCCACATGGTCCAGCACTGAACCAGTCATCCTGACAACAATGGCAATAAATCAATTACAGCTCTTCCATGGCACAAACCATCCAATTGCTATTTATTACAATTTTATTATCACCTTTATCTCCTTTCCAGAGGGAGATATCAGCAGGACACAAGTCTCTAGATGGTCGTATCATGTCTCCCACAGGACAACTGAGCTAATCAGGTTGTACATTACCATTGTAACACCAGAACTCATACAAACTGTAGGTTTATTTCTTGATAAACATGCAGAAAACTGTCAAACAGTTTCTCTAATACAGACCAATACACAAGTTCTTTGCATGAGTTTTACAATATAAACAGCACTGTTACTTGTTAAAAAGTAAAGTTAACTAAAAAACTAGAACAAAAGTCAAACGTAAACAACATATATGCATTTTAATTAGCCTTCAATACACATCTAAAACAGAAAGCACTAGCTAAACAGCAAAACTGAAATGAACACTTTGGAATTTGAAGTCTAAAACAAGAATAAACGTTTTTTAAATGTTAAGCAATACAGAAATGTGAGCAAAGGATGAATACACAGGACACAAAATCTACATGAAGCAATTGTATATCTGCAAAACTGATGAACAAAAAGATCTTCAAGACAGTGCATGGCTGATACCGGTCTCTTCACAGCTGTTCTAAACAATCCAGGGCATGTTTTACATAAGTTGCTCTCACCAAGGAAATCAACCACCTAAGGCCCTTTGCCCACGGTCTCATGACAGGGTCTTGACTCATATTGACAATAATAGCATGAAAACATTTGCAAGAAGAATGCTGTACACCTATTGATTTTGCATTTGTCCTAATATATTTGTACACTGGAGTGTGGCTCTTCTGCAACCGGTTTAATAAAGAATATACTTACTTTTTATCCATCTAGTTTAACTTGCAGGAATCTTGATTGAGCCACAGGCTAAAAAGTCAAATCTTGCGACGACTAGTTCGATCACTTACAATCATTCAATCGTCGTGAAACTTGGCAGATAGACTCGCCCTCGCACACACTTCATTCTATCAAAATTTCAGCTCCCCAAAAAAGGCTAGCTTATAGAATCGGGACTAAACTTTTCGAATCGGGGAATCCCCTTTTCCGAAACGCAGCGTTGTGATTGGCCAGCGTTGTGATTGGCCGCAGTCGTAAAATGAACGCGGACTATATATTTGTAGAGGTAACTGCTTCATAAGACGCATTATAGGATACTAGATGGATATAGTAAAAAACTTTTTTTTACGGGCTGTATTTTATTAACTCATAAAAAAGTATGTCATAAGTGATTTTAATTGAAATTACAAATTTATATAAGCACCTCTTCAAGAGAGATCCATCAGAGCTGCTCCACCCTAATGATAGAAACCAGGATGAACAAAATGGTATTCAAGTGCATGGAATAGAGGTAAAGACAGACAAAGGAGCTCATGTCATAAGATGCTGGCTAACCCATTCCAGAAAGCTGGACCGACCACAGTGAAGCTTCTGTATTGCACTGTAGATGTTCTGGCTAAGGGGACCACCAGGTCATCTAGTGCAACAGAACAAAGAAATCTACAGCCAGGAATTGATGACACCAAGACACACAAATCCTTACAATGAGATGGAGCACAGCTACAAGGCAATTACACATAAGCATTAAGATCTCAAACTCAAAGCATTCATTCATGCATCTGCAACCAGTGCAATTTGTCCTGCATGAAGCAGAAGAATATAAGCCTAAGCTTAAGCATACGTACAATCAGATGAACACTAGCATTTACACAATGCAACCTTCGTGCCTGAGAAAATGTTTTTTTTACAAAGTCTTGAAACTCAAAACTAGATTCATAGTGCACTGGAATTGCTGATTAACTACATGAAAACTGACTGTTTTTATATTAAAAAACAGTAATATGTTAGTTTTTTCAAGATGCAGGTCCTTCGTGGATACTTTTGAGAAATCACCACAGTTTATGGTAACAATGACACAACCTAGGTATGCTTAGGAGTCGTCAATGTTTCAATACTGTAAACTGGAGTGTAATCATAAGCCTCTTGGGTTGCCATCAGTGAAATCTCCATAAGAACAGGTTAAAACAATATTTACCTGGCATGGTCATTTACATAACAATCGATGCACAGGACTTCAAATTAGAGTGCCAATTAAATTAAGTTTTTTGTTGTGGGGCATAATTATATGTTCGTCAATGAAAATACTTTAGACAGCAAAAGTCTACAGAAGGAGTTGTAGTTAACAAATACAATAAATGTTTTAGGAAATGTTTGACAGCTCTGCATTGTGTTTATCAGTGAATAAACCTGTTCACATGTGCTCTGGAGTTGGAATGGTCATGTATATAACCTAATTGACTCTCTTCTCCTGAGGGAGAATATAACTGCTCAAAGGCTTCATTTTGACCAATTTTATATCAAATTGTCTTTAAGCACATCTTTAACAAATTAGCTTACCAAATCTGTGAGAACTTCCTCAGAAAATTTTATATAAATTTTACTTATGTTTGTTTTTAATATTATTAGACACCTGAGATATAACTGAATATTAAAATTTCAGATAATAAATAATGGCATGCAGACAAATAAAAAGAAGAAAGCCATAATCAACTGCAAAGACAGGCAAGCACCTGGAGGCTACATCACAAAGTCACTCGAATGTGATTTTCGCTTCAAAACGCTCATCGTGTGTTCTATCGATTGCAAGTACTAATCGCAAATATTGCTGCGAACTGTGTTAGATGTAAATCTGGAAAAATATCAATTTCGGCAGATACAATATTTGTTCAAAGGCGCAAAACGCCTAAAGCCATAATTCATAATGGCGCACTGGGTATATCCCCACCAACCATGGACGCTGCCTTCTATTCTCCAGATGTCTATGGTAAACAGTGACAACACTCACAAATGGAACAACTAAACGACATTTGGTGTGGCAAGAATCCGCACACCTAACAAAGCAAACACCAACATCAACTCCAGCTCTGATCACAGGTACTATCCATCATCGTCATCATCATCAGCAGCAGCAGAGGAGGACATGAAACACAAAAAAGTAACTTACACTGACAAAAACTCAAAACTAGTGACCACTAACTAAACCTAACAAACTAAACTACGCAAATAAAACGCTTCTAACATTACCCTACCCCGTGCACTTATCCCCTTTATAATCGAATCTGGGTCATGCATGACTCAGCTTCTGGCGCCGCGGACGTCACGTGATCCTCCATTGTGTATATCGACCACAACATGAACGCACTTTACAGCTCACATTCCCCGCCATTACTACTATCTAGCCATGTGCAAGTCCGTCAACTACAACGCTATTAAATACTACGGCGGATGAAGGAAGTTTTGCGGCGAATTTCGTCAAGATTCGAGGCGAATTAAGTCGAGACGAAGGGACGCCAGTTTTCAGTGAAATAGGTTGTAAAGCAGACTGGGCACTGTGCCAACACAATAGACTGCGTCTTCCACTGAAACAAAACGTCTTACCGTATCAAGTTTGGTTGATCCGAATCCCTGAAAATCATAGTTCAGTTTTCTACGAATAACTAATACAGATATTGGTGGAATTAGTTAAAAATGTCGAAAAAGGCGCTCGAGCGCACAACCTGCTGCTTGCCATGTTGAAAAATAATGGCGTATTTGAAGGCTCGAATCTCATTGGTCGAGGCGCTTGGATGCTGCGTCCGGATTGGTCGGCTGGCTGCCGCTCATCATAAATAATGAATAATTAATATTCCGCCGCGTAATAAGTGCCATGAAAGGGATGAATTGGATTGGTCCAGTGTCCTGGCTGCTGCAATCTGATTAGTCACTTCTCCAGCGCCGTGGTAAATAATGAATAATTATACGTCGATTCTTCCCCATGTAAATGGCGCGGTGGTGGTCAAGACTTCGCACGAAGCGTTCAAAGAACGCAATTTCAATGAAAGAGTAAATGCGCGTCGCGTTGGTTAATCATCGCCTATTAGTAGGTAGGCCAACAGTCCTACACTTCATGACTAATTCCAGCTCTGTAGTAGGACTAGGCTTTAGTAGGTTTGAGAAGACTCATGGCATGCACGCGCGAAAGACTTTAATTTTGTACGAGACGAGTTTTTACTGCATGAACTCGTAATGAATTAATAGGCCATTCCTTACATTTCGCATTCGTTGGCCTCAGCGCATACTTTAACCAGAGCCGTATTAGAGTCGCACAAAATTAAAGTCTTTCGCGCGTGCATGCCATGAGTCTTCTCAAACCTACTAAAGCCTACGACTCTAAAATCTTTGCTTTAACTGTAGGCCTATATAACTACTGGGGAAAATGTCCCAGTTGTTTTACGATTTTCCCCAGTAGTTTTAGGATTTGTCCCAGTAGTTTTGATGATTTGTCCCTGGTAGGCCTAACCAGAGCCGTCTGGGCCTAACACTCTATAATTATTCTATGTTAGTTTCCAATAACACTGAACGTAGAGTAGCAGACTTTGTCCCTTTACCCCGTAGTCCAAATCCGTTAAAATATGCACTGGTAGGCTTAATCGTATTTTGAGACTTCTACAGTGTCCAAAAAGCGGAGTCACGGGAAACCAAATTATTCACATGCGCTTAGTCAAAGAAAAATTGATAGGCAGGTCAAATCGATTTCAGGTCAAAGGGGTTTGGCAGGCAGACATTCAGCTAGACGGTTAATTAAGCTGGATAGTGTTTAGAATTGAAACGGCGAGAGAGGTAAGGGGCCGTCCATAAATGACGTCACGCACCTATAGGGGGTCGGGGGTCGGAAATTTGTGACGATGTGTGACATGGGGGTGGGGGGTATGAGAAGTGTGACGTCACACCAGGTCTATGTTATTAAATTTAACAATTAACAACAATTTAATTTTATTAATAACAGCACTAATTTTGAGGGTTAAATTTTCATTATTTTCTTTAATTATTTTAATGTACGGGCACCATTATTAATAATTTTCTAATTATTTCAATATTTGGTCACCGTTACATTTTAAAATATTCATGCTTTCCCTATTTGTTCCATGAAGGAGCATTTTGCTTCGCCATGGAAATATGGTTTTAGGGGGAGGTCAGAGCTTTGTGACGTCATTTTCAGAGGGGTGTTACTTTTTGTGACGAAGTGCGACGAGGGGAGGGGGGTTAAAATCGGCCAAAATTGCGTGACGTCATTTATGGACGGCCCCTAAGTGGAAGAAATGGAATGAGGATAGGATTTGTCAAAAGGCAGTGTTTACAGTTATGAGTGAAAGACCTGTGGATAGATAGCAAAAGGCGAGGCTTTGGTGAATTCATTGGATAGACATTTGTCGTAATACTGGCGGGAGTTTATTCCAGCAGTGTGATTCTCGTTAACGATAACGTTAACGAAAATGATTTCGTTAACGATGACTATAACTGTAAGTCTTAAACTAAAAATTACCATTAGCTATAGGCCTATATAGGCTAGTCAACTTGGGTCGCAATCGCTATAGAACGTTTATAAAAATAGTTAAATTTAATTTTTTTTTAATGCGCCACAACTGGGTTAATTCACAAATCCAAAATGCGGGTCGAACATAGGCTATCGGTTGTAGCGCATTTGTTACGTCTCGCATGTTTCTCCATATTGCACTTTTAATTAATTTTTCTTGTAACGAAAATAACGATAAATTTTCGTTAGTGTTATTTTCGTTATAGTTATAGTTAATGGTATTTTTAGTTACAGACACTTACAGTTATAGTTATCGTTAACGAAATCATTTTATTTTCGTTAACGAACATTTTCGCTACCGTTATCGTTAACGAAAATCACACTAAGATTCTCCGATGAATAGGCAATTATGACCTTGAGTCCTTGACTACAGTTTCACTTGGATCGAGTAGGTAGCGACTATGTCAACTGCATGCATGTTTTGATAACGGATCAATAGAACTTATAGAAGTCATTGAATTAGATCCGATAATAGGCCTAGTGAGTAGTGAACCAAAAACGATGCTGTGTAGCCCTATATATAATAGATCCAGTGTTGTAGCCAGCGTTGAGGCGAAAGCGTCATGTATTATGATGTTCGCTAGATGGCATGCATCGACCGATCGATGCACATCCCATAGCGAAGTAACATATTATAGCCCTATATAGTTTGTTACCTGGCCCTAGCTGGGCCAAAGCGCATTCACAAAAGAGAAAAGAAAGGGGACACGGTAACCGAATGGTTTGAGCGTTCGTCTTGTAACACGGAGAGTGTACGCGCACTGGTTCGAGTCTCCACCAGTGTTTAATCTACTCCCCTTGCTGTCAGAGGGGAATCGAGGGTATCTCGGGGGTATACAACATATTTGAAAAGTTGACGACCGGGGGGTGGTAACGAGAGTTTTCCCCAACAAAAATGTCCCTTCCTCAATCCACCCTGAACACGGGAGGGGTAGACGATAAATCCTGGGGGGATTATCCATACATTTCACACTTTCTGTACAAAATAAACAGGCTATCTTTCATTTTTCTCGGGGGAAAACTCGATCCTGAGGGAACTTCCCCCCAAGAGACGTCTAGATTAAACACTGAGTCTCCACTGAGCTAGGCGATTACTGCAGTGTACAGTGTGTGGGGTCTTAAGCAATTAAGTCACCTTTGCTGAAGTTTGCTCAGAGATTTTCTGTCGGTTGGTTAGGTGTGCACTTCTCAACTTAGGATTAGGAAGGATGGCAATATCACATACAGTGCATGTTGTAGTCCTGTTGTATGCATTGTAGGCCTACGTATCATCATTAATTTTCATCTGGCGCTGTCGTTGCACTGTGACCTGGGGAAACTCTGCCTATAGCATTCCGGTCAGCTGAACTGAAGGGCATCACAGTCGATTAATGTAGGCTATCTATAACTAAGTTATAGTAGGCCAAAGACTAAAATTATGAGTTATAAGTTTATGGCTTTTGTGCAGGTCAATTGTTTACGGAACTTTGCATGGTCACTCTAAATTCATATAAATTGTATTGTTTTTTAACCATTGCAGACATATGGCTTCTAAATGGAATTCCAAGAGTTTACACAAATGGTTGGACTTGGATCTGTAGCCAATTTGCATTGACATGGGCCTATTGTTTAACTCCTAATTTGAAACTCAGCCCAATGTATCGGTATTGAATTTCCCATGTGATTGTTTAAATCTAATTAAATTTACCATGAGACTCACGATCATAATGTCTTAGGCTACCTGTGAGTTCTAGGCCTATAGAGTGTAGTTGGCTTAAGTAACTTTTACGCTGATCGAGGACTCTTAGGGCCATATTAATAGCATACACGTAGAGTAAACTAGAGGTAGGCTATGCACAGTCCGTTCATAATCCGGTGACATTCAGGGTTGCCAGATTTCGGAAGTGCTTGGTCGCGAAATCACGTCAAAAAGTAGCCCAAAAGTCGCGAGCTCAACAGTTTAATGTAAACATTAATAAATTTGGGCTAAATGCGTCAATATACATACTTTATTGGTTTGAAACCATTGATGTAAAATTTACATGGCAGACTGCTTCATGTTTACCGTAGACTAGTCCGTAGCCTACTCCGTAGAGCATGTATTTATTTAACAATTAAGTAAGCAACACCACACAAGAATAGTAGATAGTAACGCCAATGCGTCAATTTATGAGAATTCATAATGTCGCCGCAGCGACCGCGGGACAATTCAAAAGTAGCCCAAATATCGCGAGGTCGCGAGGACTAAATTTTCAGTCGCGAGCGCATTGAAAAGTAGCCCAACTCGCGCTTTTCGCGACGACCTGGCAACCCTGGACTACTGACATTATATAATTATATATATATATGTATATATAATTATTATATATATATATATATATATATATATATATATATATATATTTACAGAGGGGCATTTCATAAGTCACGTGATATCTGCGCGCCAAATTTTCTGTAAGTCAAAACATTGGCTGTTGCTGAATAGAAAGCAATATTGTAAACAACTGAGTAAAAAAACATTAATATTTTGACCGATAAAATTTAATTTCTTCATCGTTTCTATATATATATCTGTTCGTACAATCTTTCACAACAAGGAATAGGCATTTGCTACAATCCGTCAATGTTCATCTGCTACCCAATTTAAATCAAAATTAAAAACAACTTCTCATTATTTTACACTATGGCTAAGAACACAGCGCAAACGCGCAGTCTATCTGCTTCACTGTCTAGGGTGCAAAGGGTGAAAGTTCAACTGAGCCAGAGCTAAAAGGTTGTCCGTGTGGCACGTGCAATTACCTGGACGGACTCTGTTTGAGGGGCGGCAGCCAATCCTAATCAAAAACTGTCCCTGCAAATGTGTATATATATCGGTATGTTAACCCCGGACTAATTTAAACGGAACTCTGGCCTGCGCTGGAGATTGGTGGTGGGTCCATCGAAGGTCTATAAATAGGCGATCATCTGATCAGTCGTTTGCCAGTTCTCTGCCATTGACCATTTGGGAAGAGGTAGATCGACGAAATGGAAAAGAAGGATGTTGCTGGATGTGTGACGAGTGTCACTTTCAGGGACATACGCTTTCCAACGCGGCTGGAAAAGGATGGCTCTGATTCAATTGTAAGTATAGACATTGTAGTATTTTCATCCGTCAGTGCACGGTCAAGGCACCCAGAATTCTTCCAGAGGTCTCTGTTCAGTTGAAAAATTACCCTTTCCAAGTTTATAGAGTTTAACTTTGGTGCACCTTTTCCAAGTTTCACAACCAAGATTTGCCATGTATTGTTTATTTTCTAGAGATGAGTGCATTTTAGACAATATTGATTGGTTACTGTCTAAACACTAACTTTTGGCATGTACATCAGTTCATGTAATTTGTAATTGTAGTTCTAATCAGAAATTAATAGTGCCACTTCTAAAGAAATAAGCCAGTGGTGCTCTGTATGCTAGTCTATGAACAATATTAAAGCTCATCAACGACAAAGAGTTCATCAGTAAGCAAACAATGCTCAGATAACTAGTGAGGTTCTTAGCACCCTTGTGATTTCGTGAAACGTGCTATAAAAATAAAATAACCAGACACAAGTAGAAAAGTCACTGGTTGCAGGGTGCTTCATGTATGTAGGTCCAACTAGCAATTTATGGAATTTATCAAACATGGATCCACTGAGGCACATTGGAGACCAGGACTAGGAATATTCCTTCTAACCCTGTGACCAACCCTTTTGACCTTTTCTGTTCACACCAAAAACAAAACTGAAAGCTGCAGTTTGGAAATTTGGTCTTGATTAGTATATTATTTATTACCAGTTTAGCTTTTGTTCTTGTCTTTCATAGTATTGTTGCAGTTCAAAACAGTAGCACGAATTACAATGTTTTTAAATTTTAGAATGATCCAGATTACTCGTGTGTTTATGTTACTGTTACTGCCAGTTCTGGATTACAAGGACATGGCTTGACATTCACTATTGGTCGAGGAAACGAGATCGGTAATGATGCATTGTACACATCAAAAGATCAAAAGATTCAGTGCTGTTAACAATTGATTCACTGCTGTATTTTTGGATGTAAAACACAGACATGTTCCTAGTTCATGCTAACCAAATATATGTTATGTAAAAAATTCCAGTAAATGCATTTAATTATGATTCAAAAGTTTAATATGTATGTAATCAGTTTTGCAGCTCCAGATGTGCATGTGACAAATACCAACCAGTTTTAACTGTTATATTTAGATATGTATGGCAGTTGTTTACACATAATTTTGTCATCAGTTCTGAAACTCAAGATCAATACAATACTGATGCTGGTCATTTAGTTTAACTGCTTCGTTTTGACGCATAGTTGCAAATGGCATAACCTACACATGCCATTTATTTTTTAAGTTTAGCTGAAAAGACAGTGCTGTAATTCTGTTGCAGTTTGTGCGGCTGTTAAAGCCTATGGTCGGCTAGTTGTTGGAAGACAGCTATGTGATATTTTTAAGAACTTTGGGGCCTTCTGGCAAGAACTTGTGCATGAACCCCAGCTAAGATGGGTAAGTGTGAATTTGCGCTGAATTTACACAGAAGTTCAATCATAATCGTAAAGCATCAGTTCTTTTAACGAGATTTTTTTTAAACATTTTTAACAATGCCATATAGTGACTTTATAGAAAGTGCTTTATTGTGACCTTCTCTAGAAACTTTGGCTCACTCTTAAGTCTGCTGCCTGAAAAGTTTAATTTTTCCAGAGTAATTAAATATTCTGTTGTTGTAGTTTTTCTAACATTGGCTTGCTTGTCAAGTTGCTATTCTGGGAAAACAGTGATGACAGTTTTTTTACATTCTCAGATATTAGGGAGTTTCATTTACAAAATAAATCAAGTCTCTGATCCACAGCTTGTGAATTTAGTGTTCATTTGACTAACTTTGACTGTTTTGGAGATGGAATTGCTTGAGAGGTAAGAATACAAGCCCTGATGTTTAAACACTGTTTATTGTTTTTGTGAATGTTTCATCAGCTTGGACCTGAGAAAGGAGTTACTCACCTGGCTTTAGCTGCCATCATAAATGCACTCTGGGATTTGTGGGCACGACTGGAGAATAAGGTAAACATTATTTTGTGGAGTGCAGTTGTGCTTAACCCTTTAACGACGAGCTGCCTATGGTTTCCCATACATATTAGTACACGCTCGTCGTTAAAGGGTTAAGCTAATTATGTTTATGGCTCATGGGTAACTGGATTGCCAAGGTTCTTGAGCTGCTAATGAATCTACATTGATTTATATATACTTTTTATTTTGCAATAAATGTAAGAGGTACTGAAACAAAATATTAAGTACAGACAGATAGAAACTGACTAACATGACACAATTACTGCTATGATGTTTCGAGAACAGTCTGCTTTCCTCTATAATTTGACCTTTTAAGCATGCAATTCTGTTCAACATTCTGCATTGTCTGGAACTGATTAACCTGTGAGACAGTTCTTTTGGAATTGCAAATACTGTGGTAGGCAACATTTCTTCCTTAGAATTAATTTTCATTAATGATTTTTGTTTTAATCTTATTTGATGTTACTTTTTAAAGGAAATTTATCTGTTATAATTTCAGCCTCTTTGGAAGCTTCTTGTTGATATGGTAAGTTAAGCAAAATCTGTGCCAATTAAATGCATCAGTTGAATTTTTAGTTATGATTATTTCATTAAAATTGTTATGGGACTATTTTTATTAAATTTTCTTATTACTTCAGTGAAGAAATGTTTAAATGTGTTTTTTGGCCTTTGCTCATATTATGACAAGAAGATTCTATATGAAGTACCTATTTTTCTATATAATTATATGAAAATTCAGTAACAAATAGTGTGTTATGTGCACATATAAAGTGTAATTTGTGAAAAATTGTCATTGTAGACATAAAAGATATAGAATCATTATAATATTATAATAATGAATGATTTCCATATCTCACCTTAAACCACAGATGTGTCATGCATCGTTATGCAAAATTATAGTTCATGCAAAGTTTTTAATCAGTATGTTACCTTATATTCTCATTTAAAATTGCCTTGCTTAGCAAATCTTACCGCCAACTGACTGTGTTTAACGAATGGTTAGTGTTTTTTTTGTTTCAGGACCCTGAACAACTAATATCTGTGATAGATTTTCGTTATATGTAAGTTTTATCACATATACAAGATCTTTTTGAATAACAAATATTTTTGCTTTCATGTATGTTCTATAAAATTTGACAACTGTAACTGTAAATGGTTGCATGGTTACTGTTGAAAATTTTTGCAAAAAGTTGAGATTGTCTTAGTAAGGCAGACCTCTCTTTCTTTGTTTTAAGTCAATTTCATATACAAAGAAGAAGAGGAAGGCATGGGTATAAAGGGTTAGCCACTTCAATTTTCTTAGTCTTGGCATATGTACATATTGTATGTACGTATATATGTACGTATCTGGGGTTTTCACACAGATTAATTCTAGTGTACTAAACATAATGTGACAGAGTTAAGTGTGGGTTGTCCTCTAATCGGCTCAAGCTTTTCCCAGCCAAAACGCAAAATCTCTTGCGTGGTACTTTCGACAAGCATGGTCTAAAATCAGCCAAGAAGAGCTGTTGTTTTTGAACTGGTTAACCCAATGCTTTGTGTGTGATCTGGTGAATTGTCCTTGGATGACCTCGTTAACTCGTGCAGGTCATGCTTCTATCAGCTGTTTCAAATTTGGTTAATGCAGCATCACCTATTGTTGCCTACTCCAGTCCTGTATCCCGTACACTGGAACGACTGCAATTCTATGCAAAATTTTGAATTAGTCACCTCTAGGCCCTTCTGACCTGTGCTGCTCTTCTAGTGACCAATTTACCCAAATTCACATATTTCAGAATATATGAGAGATCCTGCACTGGCTACCTGTTGATTGAAGAATCCAGTCCAAGATCTTGCTTCTGGGTCAGACCTCGTCAGTCAGCTTCGACCCAGCATATATATGACGGTTATGCCAGTTGGTGCTCAGTCGGGTTGTCAATCACTTCATTCTGCTGCCTGGGGTTTCTCTCTTCCATACACCCTGCACTGCCCTGCATAGGTTCCTCTCTTTGGACCAGTCTTCCTGTGAACATTCACATTATTTCTGGTAACTCGGCCCAAGTCACTTTCTTATCTGTCATTTGTTAAAATGCACCTGTTTGAACCTCTTAAACAGCCATTTTCACAGCGCTTTTGACGGGTTCTTAAAAACCCCAGATACGTACATATATACGTACATACAATATGTACATATGTACATTCATTACTGAGTAGGCAGGGTATGGTGCAGGTGGAGCTGAAGCCTGGTGGGAATTTGAATCCAGACCTACTGATTGATAGTATAGCATGCTGACCACTAGACTATAGTGCATGTGCAATAAATTTAAATTATGATGTTCTTAAAATTGAGCATTTTCCTGTATTTTTTTAGCACTGATGCTCTAACAAAAGAAGAGGCAATTGGTGAGTTCACTGAAACGATCGTTTAGGGTTTGATTGTTATTTTTAAAATACTCTATGCTGATGTTTGTCAGTGTGGAAGAATTATTTTTAGATGTTTAACAAGTATTTGCAAACATTTCTGACATTATAGCTAGATAAATTGTTTTTAGTTTTCTATGCTTGTTATCTGTACATTAGGAAAACTCTTGATTATGAAATACTTTCCCTGGAATAGCCAGTAGTATTTGTGCCTGTTCTATCTATTCTGGCACTTACATGCTGTAGTAACCTGTTACTTATAGCTGTAAGCAACAAACACTAGACTGTGCTATGGAAATGCGTCACTGTATATTTGATTTCTTTCAGAAATTCTTAAGAAAGGTCAGGAAGGCAAAGAAGAACGAGGTGAGAAAGTTTAAATGAATTCAACAGGAAGTATAATATGATTTGATTAAATTCTGGAGCAATTTGACAGTTACTCGGTTCAATGCAAAATTGCTATATCAGGAATTTTTCTTTTTAAAAGAAGCTAAAGCTTTTGAGAATTACGATGTTTGTGTTTCCTTTTTATTTTGTTGATTTGACAATGATTATGTACATAGACTTGTACATAGAAAACTGGTGCAGAAATCAATTTTTTCTTGCCTCTCTGTAATATATAAATAGACCTCAGTAATGTGTGAGTTGTTTGATTGTGATTTAAAACTTGTTATGTTGTATAAATGTATTGTTGAAGAAATTATGGAGCAATTTAAATGGTTATAGAGCATCATGTCTAACTGGCTGATCATTGTAATCTGTTATCTGCAGAGGCTACCATTAGAAAATCTGGTTTTCCTGCGTATACCACGTCTGCTGGGTGGCTTGGATACAGCGACGAGAAAATAGAGAAGGTCTGTCTTCATTATCAATTGAAGGGTTCAGAGCAATAACCAGGTATGTCTGAAATTACGAGTTTTGGGAAAATGGCTTCAAAGATCTGATACTTCAAACTGTTGTATCTTAGCTATTAGACCACTTATCGACAAGCTGTTTGAAGCACCGTCTAAGTATTGTTGTCTTTAACGAAAACTTTGCATGATGCAATGCAATAGATAACATTATTGTTTTTACACGACAATTTGCTTCATACCCGGTTATTGTCAACACCAACACCTTACCATCAGTATAATTACGGGTGCAGTAACAGGGTATGTAGACAAAGTTTGTTTTATAGCAGCTGCGTACCAACCATGTCATCTGGTGTTAGTCGACATACCTTATTCTTGCACCAAACAGTCACACTATTACACAGTACGGAAATCGTGCAAGAAGAAGGTAACAGTACATACATTATTTTCTTTATAGCACGGATATATAGCCCAACTTAGAGCAAGTAAGTGACAATAACCGGGTATGTCAAATAACCTGTCTGTTGCACCGGTTTTAATACAAAGATTACAAGAAAACGACAATTTTGTTATCATACCTGGATATTGCAATGGAGTAATGGTAGAATACTGCCGGATGCACAATTCCATGTTATGTTGACATATTTGTTTTTCAAAAATTACTATCAAAAATATTCGGATCTGGACAAAATTTGCAGGGTAAATAGACTACTATATTCCAAGCACGCTGGCATACTTTTTAGCAAAGAAGTGGTATGTCGACATAACTGGTTATTGCTCTGAACCCTTCAATTACCTTCTGAAAGCATTTGTGGAATGAGCATGATGAACATAGATACTGAAGTTGTGTTTATTTTTTGGAAATTTTTGTAGATTATCTTATCCCTTCAACACTAGTACTGTATTGAAGGCCATCATATTTTTTTAACTTTATATGAATATTTTGTGCATCTGCTGATTAAATCATTTTGAAATTTCTTAAATTGTAATGTCTAAATATGCTCTGTGTTGAAATAAGGTTGCTTTACTCTGAAGTCCCAAGTGTTTTAAGAGCCCAGCTTTTGAATTGGTTTTAAAATTCTGTCTTACAGTAATTTGTAGTCTTGTTTCTTGTAGATGTGTAAGCAAGCTATGGCAGAAGGATTTACACGGTCAGAACTTGTATTACTTCGCTCAAAATTTCATTTTGTATAGTTTGCTCTATCCTATGCCAGAATTCAGGATAAAATATAGAATTATATACAGATTTCTTTGCTTATACATTATTAATTATTTCTTTTAGTTTGTGTTTATGATTTCTTATTTTGACGTATGCAGGGATAATTAGTTTTAATTATTTCTATTTTTAGATTCAAGGTCAAGGTTGGTCTTGACAGAAAAGAAGATGAACATCGTGTGGGATTTGTGCGCAAAGTGATCGGAGACGATAAAATGCTGGTAACGCAGGATTATGATTGGCCTCGTTTTGGCAAATTGGGGGGGGGGGGATTCTTCTCCTCACTAATGTAAAAATTTCTATATTAATTTGTGAAGATTTGCTTTTTGCAGTTTTTGGTTTGTAACTACGATTTGTTATGTTTTTAATCTGTACATGATATTGTGATGCCAACATCCTAACGATAGAAAAAGACCATTGGCTGCAGTATTAATTTTAATTAGCCATAACTCCTGCATTTACCATACGGTAGTTGTAATTAATTCAAGCAATTACGTTTATGTCTTATGAAATACAGCTGGAAATAATTAACGTGTACTTTCTATTAATTTGTTTAATAACTTTTACTGAATTAACACAGTAGCAGTTATTTGGATTTTCAGGCTCGAATACTGTACAGTGCAGGAGAGGATATGCTAAACAAAACTAGTGTTGAGAAAGATGTCTAAATTGCTTGTTGCTGTGGAAAATATTTTTCAGATGGTTGATGCCAATCAGCGATGGGGTGTTGCAGAAGCAGTGGAATGGATGAAACCTCTGGCAAAGTACAATCTGACGTGGATTGAAGAGCCAACATCTCCTGATGATATTCTTGGTCATGCCAAAATTGCAGAGGTACTTTAACACCAAGTGCTGCCAACATTATGGTCAGCATTACTGCCACTACCCATGATAGTGATCGGTTTCAAATCCAACCCATCGTGGACAATGATGGCTTTAACCATAAGTTGCTGCCCTAGACAAAAGACTGAATACCTTTGCTAGAACTATTTAAGTTCCGTCTCAGATGTTTTGAGACCACACGAAAACATGTGTGTCACAAACCGAGAACAAAGGTCTAAGGAAGATTTATCCTGGCCCACAACACAGTTCTCTGACCACCAATTCTTAAGCTGGGTTCGTGGTTCGACTCCAGTGTCACAAGAGCTCAGTTAAATTCAATCCGAAGACCAATCATTAGATGTGAAAATTCCGGAAAGCTAAAATCATAATTCTTCGTGACGATTCCAGATGTACATGCAGCTTTGATGATATGAATTCAGAAGCTTCACAAGTTTGATTCCACTCACTTGGCATCTTCTAGTGTTCATCTTCTTGAAATGAATCAAGCTTTTGAGTTTCCATAGTGACCGCTTTGATCACTATTTCTGTTATCTTCTCTTTAGTTCAAGTAATAAACTGTTGCTCTGTCTCCCTGTATATTTATTTACATTTGATGACTATGGTGTCAAATGAGTATTTTTAAGGGTGCAATCTTAAATTATTTACTTTATTATAGAAGGAAATACTTAAATATCAAGAGTTATTTGAAATAGCTAGGAACCTTTTGACAACTTTTCGAATCTGGTTGTATGAATTATTTGTTTAGGAGCTCAGTAAGTATTCAATTGGAGTGGCAACCGGAGAGAACTGTGCCAACCGAGTGATCTTTAAGCAACTACTGCAAGCCAAAGCGATACAGTTCTGCCAGATTGACAGTTGTCGAATGGCTGGTCCAAATGAAATCCTTTCAGTCTACCTCATGGCTGCAAAATTTGGAGGTGATACCCAACTCTATCTGTTTGCTTTGCAACGGTAAACTTTGAAAAAAGTATAGAGGGCACAGTAAGTAAGAAGGACTGCTTGGCTATGGAACAGACTACAGGTACATGAAGTAAGGGTGTGATTGTTAGAATTCACAAGTTGGAGTATTTGGAGATGAAAATTGAAGAACAGGTGAGTTGGTATACATTGGCAAGTTTTATAATAATCTTCCAAGAAGTTGTACTTAATTTGAAATAGGCTTTATATTTTTCATGTGTTTGTAATGTTTAACAGTTCCTGTTTGTCCACATGCGGGTGGAGTCGGTCTGTGTGAACTTGTCCAGCATCTGTCCATCTTTGACTACATCTGCGTTGCTAGGAGTTTTGACAAAAGGTATCGTAATCGTAATCTCCAAACTTCTAAAGCGCCACTCGAAAGCCAAGCGCAGGGCACCAGCTTATTCACGAGCGCTGAGCTTATTCACGAGCGCTGAGCTTATTCACGAGCGCTGAGCTTATTCACGAGCGCTGTTATGTTCATAAGTTTTCTTAAGATAAGCCATAGATTGAAAAGTTTCTCTTTGTTAGGCAATTAAACTGGACAATGTATGGTCTGTGAATTAGAAGAAACTGATCACGTATTGCTCTTACTAGGATAGAGTATGGGTGAGGATGTGATGCGTTTGTTAAAGAAACTGGCTGATTGAATACCTGACTAAGGCTACTTCCTATGCATAAGCATTACTGTGGTAATTGCTTGTGTGATATATATATATGGTCTCCCACACCTTCACATTGTGACATTAGCTATGGAAAAAGGTGGTTACCTTGTGTTTGCTACAGTAACTTCTCTGTCTCCGGGGGAAAATTCTCTGAAGATTAAAGTGCCTTTTTGATGCGAGGGTGTTCCGAACTTTTTCATCCTATTATAAACTTGTATGCTTTATAAGCTATCTCATTAATCGAATAAAAATGATGACCGATGATGTCAATCAACAGTAGGTGTATATGAAGTGTGAAGATGAAACTTACTGCAACCTGTGCGACTGCTGTGTGCTGGTCAACATTTCTTCTTATCTGCAACACTTTGCACCGAGTCATATTCACGGGACCAAAAGTAATTTTTGTAATATCCAATGTTTTCGTTATCAGTTTCATCTTGAGGGAATAATTTAACGTTAAGATGTATTGATGTGGGAACAGACAAAGCTTCCATTTCCTACTAAATGATATTTCGTCCTATCCGTTTTCGTCTTAAGTGGTTTGCACTGTTATATCTCTGTGCTTGGGCTAGCCACATGCCCTTTTATTAAACCCTAAGTATTTATAGTCATCCTTACACTTGAGACCAAAGTACTTCTACTTTTAGTTGAGACCAACATATTTGTACTCGTACTTGTTCTTGAAACCTAAGTAGTTGTGAAGGGATGGTTTTAGCAACACTGGGCATGTCTGGAAAATTGCCATTGAGCTAGATATGTATGCTTAACAATAAGAATTGAAATGAATTGTTTAAATTCAGCGAACTATTATCTACATTTTTTTATTTAAAATTCTGTTGTGTCATATTTTCAGAGTTATTGAATATGTTGATCACCTTCATTCACACTTTGTGGACCCTGTCATCATAAAAAATGGCTGCTACCAGGTTCCTCTGGTAAATATTTGAATTTACTGTATATTATATAGACTGTTGATTGATCTGTTACTTTGTGTCAATGCTTTGTGTTGATGGTTTGCATTATCTTAAAATAAAGTCTTGGATGCATTTCATATTCGTAATGTGTGTATTTGTTTGACATTTCATTGCAATTTCAACATAGTTTTACTTATATGACTATACAAAAGATAAGTAAAGCTATTCATTTTCCATTGATCATTTATGTATTAATGTTCTAAATTGGCAGTTAGGCCTTCTATAATATTGTAAGCACTGCACCAAATTTGGATTTTTCTGTTTGCGATGGTTCTGACTTGTTCATTCAGCTGTGTATTGTAATGCGATATGTTATTGCTTAGGACTAGGGTTGCCACCTCTCCCGGATTGGGCGGGAGTCTCCCGTATTTCGATATGATCTCCTATGCGTTAAACACCACCACAATTGCAAATGTTAAAAAAATTCCTTGAATCTCCCGGATTCGTATCCTTAGGAGGTGGCAACCCTACTTAGGACAAGAATAAAGAATAACATTAAAATATATGAAAGTAAATGAACCAGTTGTTGGCAATTTTATTAGCAAAGCTCTTAATCTAAAACAAACTGTTTTTTTTTGCAGAAACCTGGCTACAGTGCAGAAATGAAATCAGAGTCACTGGATGCCTTTGAATATCCCAATGGCTCGGAATGGAAGAAGCTGTTTGCGGAAGGGACCCTGTATAAACACCCGGACACTGAACAAAACTAACGGCTACATATATGAAATTACTGTTTACTGATCTGGTCATTTAGTGGTGAAAGACACGGTTGCATTTAATTCAGATTTTCATCTATCAGTTTACCAAATGCAAAGAAATCTGGACAAATTCTTTGAATTAATTTCATGACTGCAGAAGGCACTAAACACAAGAGACGTGTTTGTGTACAAGTACTCGAGTGTTAAGAGAACTTGAAATGAGTCGGTAAAATGTTACAGAAGTTGGTCAATTTGTATGCAAGAACAAAAAACATCAGTTGGATGATTTCAAATGATAATTTATGTTGTGCATAATTCAGGTCAGTAACATTTAAATTTTGCTAAAGTTTGCATGTGCTCAAATATTCACATGCAGAAGTCGTGTGAACACTGCCAGTAGTAACTAGTTGTGTATTGTAGCGTTAAATTATACAGACAATGTATTGGTTTGTGTATTGTTATATTGTTATATTAATATACTTTAGAAACTAAGTAATGTGAAATGAAGGTTTGTAGTTTACAGAGATTATTAAAATTTATTTAAAGCCTATATACTTATATTTATTGACTTTCAGAGTATTTTTCTTATGTTTTGATAGTTTGGTGGCTTCATTGTTAGAGTGTTTGTGAGGTCCGGGGTTGTAGTTGTAGAGAAGTTGTGAGGCTCTGCAGAACAAGTCTGGATAAGAAGTAAATACGCTGTTGTGTACAACCATAACAAGCTGTACTGTATTGAGAGAAGTTATGACGTTCATTTGGATTTTGAACTGTGTGGAATTTCTGTGGAATTGAGGAAGTTTTGGTGGAATTCATCGGACTATTCTATGTGACATTGTTAGAAGTGCATTGGCGAAGTTGGCGTAGGTCTGTTCCGGCTCGGGAGTGCAATCTTCGACCAGCTGTCGCTGGGGACACTTCGGAGGTTCTATGATCGGATGGCAGACGATCTTCTTGCACGGTCCGCTGACGTAGAGCGGGAACCGGGTCCGACCAAACAGCGGCTGTTGCTTTGGCCTCTGAGGCGGAAGTGAAATCGGATGGCAACCGTCGACCGATGAAAGGTCGAACCTTCGTCTGTGTCGCACGAGCAGTTCCTCGTTGATGCGAGCCTCGACGGTGCCCCACGGCCAGTAGCGGGCACCTGGAGACTCCAGTGGCCACGGACGGTACTTGCGACAGAGGCGTGACGGTTGGAAAGAGACGCGATTGGTCCTCTGCTCAAACTTGTTTATTGGATCCACACACAGTGTTTCGAAGGTCTTCTGGATGTAAATAAACGCAGGCATAGTTTCACGCATTACTATATTGGTATTAACTAACTGATAATGACACTTGCTATTGTCAGCATTGTAATCTGCAGGTCATAATAATTATGTGGATTTCTTCTCTCTCTCCAAAGTGTGTGGGTGAGAGAGAGACAGACAGACACAGACAGACAGATTGAGGGCAAAAAATTGTGACACACTATAGGCATACCCCTGCAGGTGTGCAGTATCCGAATAGAGGCTTACTGGGCCCAGAGCAGGTCACATTGTGGCCCAGGTGGAAACTAATTGCCCACTATGAACATAACGTAGGTCCAATGAAAGTGGCTACCAGGTAAGGTAGTATAGGAGTTTGCGATGGTCTAATGGTTACCATGCTGCCAACCCAAAAGTTGGGGTTCAAATTCTAGCCAGCAAAGAACATCAGGTTTTCTGCACCTGGGGCCGTCCATAAATGACGTCATGCACCTAGGGGGAGGGGGGGTCAGAAATTTGTGACGATGTGTGACGTGGGGGTCTGAGAAGTGTGACGTCACACCAGGTCTATGTTGTTAAATTTAACAATTAACAACAATTTAATTTTATTAATAACAGCACTAATTCTAAGGATTAAATTTTCATTATTTTTTTAATTATTTTAATGTATACGGGCACCATTGTTAATAATTTTCTAATTATTTCAATATTTGGTCACCTTTAGATTTTAAAATATTCATGCTTTCCCTATTTGTTCCATGAAGGAGCATTTTGCTTTGCCATGGAAATTTGGTTTTAGGGGTCAGAGCTTTGTGACGTCATTTTCAGAGGGGGTGTTACTTTCTGTGACGAAGTGTGACGAGGGGGAGGGAGGTTAAAAATCGGTCAAAATTGCGTGACGCCATTTATGGACGGCCCCCTGCACCTCTGCAAACAAAAATGAGAGCACTCCAGAAGTCGGAGTTCAAATTCTAGCCAGCAAAGAAACATCTAAGGATTTCTGCACTTGCACCCCAGCGAACAAAGATGAGACCACTGCAGACCGTGCACTGTCTGGGCGAAGATGATAGACATAGGAAGAGGACTGGCCACCCACCATCACATGCCGAGGCTAGGAAAATGAAGTCGTTATAACTCTTCACCCAATGGGTGTCTCTCAGTAGTAGTTTGAAGGAGTGTTCGTCCTGTATTAAAGCTAGCTAATTAAGCTAATCTAGGTGTGGTTATTAATACTTACGTCCTCTAGATAAGGCATTGAAGTTGACGTTGCATCTCCTTTATAGTTGGGAGGAGGAGGATGGACCCTAAAAGTAAATTAAATCAAATTCACATAATTATATGCCTAATAGAAGAATTCACCTAAAAATCTACTTGACTAATATATATGGCCTGGGCATTTATACACAATGTTTGTCCATCGCGAGCCTTGTCGCAAACGATGCGTAGCGCAATATGACCTGGTGCTACGCTTTCCCCACCCCTTTGCGGACGTCCGCAGTACAACGGCGTGCTAAAGCCTGCGCGCATTAGCCTACCCTGCTGATATTGCAGGGCTGACTGTTCCATGAGGCGGGGTACTCTGATATAATTGCCCCGTTCAGCAAAGGGATGTAATTAAATCCAGACAGAAGTTGATGTTCAAGGCACAGACTGGAACAGCTGTAGCTGCTAAGAGAGAGTAGGCAGAGGCGCTGCTAAGGCGGGTTTTGTTCACGACGAGAAAGCTTGTAAGGCAGAGGATCAGGATGGATTAGGGTAGGAGCTCTTGAAGAGGTGACACTTCAGTTTGTAATGAAGAGCATGTGGGGTGGTATGCAGAGGAGCCTGAGGCAAGTGACGGTGGGTGAGTGGTGATATTGGTGGAAGAACTGAGAATATGCGGAATTCAGGAGGAAGTCGAGGTGTGGTGTGGCATATGGATCGGTTGGACAACCTGAGGCGAGTATATTGACGGAGGGAAGGGAGGGAGTGAAATAGGAGGATGGTAATAGCCTACTGCTACCACTGTGAGAAAAATTGGCTGCTATAAGTTCTTTCGACATGTCGAGCACATGACTGCGACGACAACAATAGGCCTATAGTTACTCAGTTACACGTTAACTCAATAGGCTATATATATTTTTTCGGGCCAACTCATCGTCAAGGTACGTCGGCCACCGAAGCGTGTGGCTGATCGCCAAACTGGACCAGCGATCGGTATGCAGTGTAGGCCAATATCAACCTCTGAATGTCTGGAGGGCAAATGATTAATTGCCTGAGGACTTCGTTGGATCAAAGGTTCGTCGGCCGTCGTAATGGAACAATAGTCCCATTCATGGTGTCCTATCTCAGCAACTCGCAGCTCTCGCATTAGGCTAATAAGGCTTCCCTACGTGTGAAAGGCCGAGAGTCTCCGTGAGAGTAGGTGTTTCGCACGATGCCAGACATTGCCAGTTGAGTAGTTCAGAAAGCATCAAGTGTTGCCCAAGCCACATATGATACAGACACATCGCATAGGCCTACAGGTGGCTGAATAAAGACGATAAATGGTGATAAATACAGTATATCTGTATGATGGCGGAATAGAGCAGGGCTTTTTTTAGCGTGCAATTCTACACAAAAAGTGCAGTTCTAAATGAATTTGTGCAGCTGTAAAAGCATTTTTGTGCAGCTAAAAATAGCTTAAAAAGGTCAATTGTCATCTCATTTGGAATAATTTACCATGGCTTTTTGAAAAAGAGAGGTGTTGTGCAGTTCTAACAGGAAGTCAGAGAATGACTGCAGGCAGTGCAGGCCGGTGTCACATGTTAATTGCGGTAGGCCTACGTTGTTCCATATGGTTTTAAGAGATGCAGATCAGGTAGTAGGCCTAAGAAAGGCACACAAAAGGGAGCGACTGCTGCTGGGGCCTGGGAGATTGGTCTTTTCCGAGGGATCGCCAAAGTGGTTGAGTCGATCCCTGGGACAGAGCTTTTTGGTGTTGCCTCTCTTTAAGAAAGCGACCAATTCTGAAAATTAATGCCTTTCTAGGGAATGGTTAGGCTACCATGAGCAGAGATAGTAGGCCTACGGAACGGCCATGTTACGTCAAAGGTAGAATGGGTAGCCTAGATGTTGGTAGCTTCGAACATAGGCTAGTGTGGTCAGTTAGATTCCCGCCAGTCCGCGAAGTTATTTCCGGACTGCGGAATGGAATCGCCACAATCGTTTTCTTGCCATGGCTAATCTCATTCTGTTAATTTAGGTCTGTTCGCCTATGAAAAGAAAAGCTTACCAGGAAATGTCTTGTGGAAGCTTCAGCCTCTCCATTATGGTGTTAATTCAACTGCCGACAAAAGTCCCATAATCCCATTCTGTCGTTTTAAGTTGGCTGCGTTTTCATAGAAAATGGTTTTATAATAATATTATATAGGCCTAGGGTTGCCACCCGTCCCGACTTTGTCGGGACAGTCCCGATTTCGAGGGAAATGTCCCGTGTCCCGACTTGACCTAGTCGGGACAGCGAAATGTCCCGACTTTCAGATGTGTGACCAAACTAACAAAATGTTTGTGACCAGGGCTTTTTTAGCGTGCAGTTCTACACAGAATGTGCAGTCGGAAATCAATTTGTGCAATTGCAAAAGCAATTTTGTGCGGTGAAAAATTGAGGAAAAGTGTCGTTACTACCCCCCCGGTCGTCCCCCCCGGTCGTCGTCAACTTTTTCCGTCACTACCCCCCCCCGGTCGTCAACTTTTTTTTGTTATGCAGTTCTAAAAATTCCTTAAAAAAAGCCCTGTTCGTGAGCATCGACGTCGATGATTACGAGAAAGTTAAAGTTGCGTCCCGACTTCCTAGTTCGAAAAGGTGGCAACCCTATATAGGCCTATAATAATATAACGTAAAACTTATTTCGTAACGTTTTCAAGGACCCCACCAACCCACCCTGAAGCGTTACGTAATTATGCAATGACTTCTGACATACTATAAGTAGCCTACATTAAATTTTGGCGAATAAAGTACCATTCCGTTGGTGTAGCCTATACGTTATCAGAGGTTGAACAAAGTAAAACACGTAGTCCGGGTGTATTCTAAGATATGCTAATCTGGTCTATTGATATCAGCTAGCTTGTAGCCTATTAAATTTTAGACATACAGTCACAGCAAGTTATTTCGTGCTTGGATAAGCCAAGACGTCTAAGTAAGTAAGTAAGTAAGTAAGTAAGTAAGTAAGTAAGTAAGTAAGTGTGTTCTTATTAAATGCTGGCAAACGCACGGCGCTGTACATACAAAGTTATACAAAGTTATCAAATAGTAGCGGAAAAGTTAGTTAATAGTAAACTAAAAAAAACACTATGGATAAGCGCGCGAGGGCAGTCGCTGTAATTTTTGATTAAATATTAAAGCTCTACATAAATATCCTCTTCGCACACCAAGGTAAATAAAAAATCCAAAACATCCTGTACATGTCGGACATGGCGACGTAGTCTTCGGAACGAGAAAATAAAAGTTCACACTGACGTTTGGATATGTCACGTTTTAAGTAGAATTAAATCCTAGGTGTTGTTAATTTTGTGCTGTTTTCGGTGCTATAATCGTCGGGCATTGCAATGTATTATGAAGCCGGAAACTTAGTGCGAGATTTCAGGTCATCAGATGTGGGTCGTGTTTGGGGGCGGGGCAGTTGACTGGAGGGTGTTTAACGTTAGACAAAAATGTCGGAAAATTTACCATTTGTAACTCATAGTCTTCTCTGTTCAGACCATTGACATCTGCTGACTGATTTGAAAATCCGATTCGTAAATTCGTAGTAAGTGTTCGAAATCAGGATGGCCGGCTGGAGACGAGTTGTGCTGAAATGCTTTCTACTACTGGTCGTGGTAGCGGTAATGGTATTCGTTTATAGTGCTGCTACTTTTCGTATGAAAGAACAGGGAGTGGCGCTGTTCTCAAATACAACATCCAGACCATGGGATCACTCGAAAGAGACTGATTTATATAAATCGACATCAAAGTTAAGTCATCAATTTGGCTTTAGATTTTCTGACAGTAAGTCAGAGAAGATGCTGTTAAAAGTAATTGAATCTGAGAGAACAAGGGAATCGGAGAAACTAGACTTTATGCATTCGAGATTAAAAACAACAGTACATCATAGCATCAAAATTCCTACCAGTATCCCAAGCGCTCAATCAAGCATACCCGCAACTGCATTTCGTAACATCAGAACTGTGACTAGTTCTTCAATCATTAAAGAGCATCTCACAAATTCAGTTAAACTCCAACGTAATCTGACGATTGGTGACGTTCCAAAAGTTAGAGTTAAGTCTGTTAATTGTGAAGGGTTAATTAAAAACGATCGCATGGAACAACTAAAAGCTGACACCTATCAAAAGAAACATCCAAAAGTCATAATTCCCGATGAACAGATTCAGGAAGAGGCTAAGAATTGCCCAAAGTTTATTTCAGATCGTCGCTACATCCGCACGCCTGTTTCAGTTGAAGAAGCTGAATTTCCTCTGGCGTTTAGTATTCTTTTATTTAAAGATGTGGAACAGTTTGAAAGACTGCTTCGAGCCATCTACCGTCCCCAGAATTTTTACTGTATTCATGTTGACAAGAAATCTGAAAAGGCTGTTCATGATGCAGTTTTGGCTATCGTTAAGTGTTTTGAAAATATCTTCATGGCTCCAGAGCAGTTTGATGTTAAGTGGGGAACTTTCTCTGTTTTGGAGCCAGAGCTGAGTTGCATGAGGGAGCTACTGAAGTATAAGAAATGGAGGTACTTTATCAATCTCACTGGACAGGAATTTCCACTGAAAACAAATTGGGAAATTGTTCAGATACTGAAGGTTTTCAATGGAGCTAATAACTTGGAAGGGACTGTGAAAAGGTTAGTGCAGCTGATTTAAGTAGCCTATGCTTTGCACTTTGCATTTCTGTTCCCCTTTGTGAAGTGTTCATATTAAACTTTCTCACTACCTCTGTGATGAATCTGTAATTAAGCGTTTTCTTCCATTGTGGCATGGCTTTAGTGTAGTGCTAGTGCCTTTAAATGAAAGAATATTTGAACAATGTCTGCAATCAAAGACAAAGTGCCATTCTAATCAGGTTGGCCATAAACTATGTAAATAACAGTTGAGAAGGACATTTATGCCTTCCATGACCAGAAAATCGTGAGTTTGTTCACTCTGTTGATGCAGATGCATGCCAGGGTCTTCACAGTGGCATCAACTATCAATCAAGAAGAGGTCTTAATCACTAAATAACTAACCAGTTCAGCTACAAATAAACATTTACTTAAAGGAGAGACCCTTGAATGTGGTGCACTTTATCATAAGCCTGCAAGTGCCAGTCAATGACTGTATAACCATTTGCCTATTTTCATTCAGGCTTGTTATGCAAAATGGACTATGACTTAGTCAGAATATACTATGTTGACCATAGACAAGAGATGTTAGATTGATTCTACACGTGTAAAGATTCTGTCAATGGCACATACACAAGCTATTTAAGTGTCATTTTCCAGTAGATGAACTTCTTGTTCTTATAAAACTCATATGGGCTAGCAAGGAGCATCTGCAAAGGTACATGTACTTAGAAAGTACTACGGTACTTAAGCATCCATAATATTTTATGTATGCATGATCAGATATTGTATTGTATTGTATTTGAACACTTGTTATAGCGCCCCTACCAGATTGCCCATTCAGAGGTACAACAAATTTTGGGATAATTGTAATAGTCCAAGAGCATTAGATCAAAATGTGATAGAAGGTGGAAATGTCTGATAACAAGCTGAATTTTTCAGGATAGGTCCACAAAAATGAGTAGAATAACATACTAAAAGTCCCCGAAAATCCCCTTGAAGCTCTTTCAGAAATCCAAGATGGCGTCCAAAATGGCCGTCATTTTCCATTAGCATCAGTTAGAAGGTGAAAATAGCTCGTAAGAAGCTGAATTTTTCAGGATAGGTCCAGAAAAATGAGTAGAATAACATACTAAAAGTCCCCGAAAATCCCATTGGAGGTCTTTCAGAAATCCAAGATGGCGTCCAAAATGGCCGTCATTTTCCATTAGCATTAGTTAGACGGTGAAAATAGCTGGTAAAAAGCTGAATTTTTCAGGATATGTCTAGGAATATGAGTAGAATAACATACTAAAAGTCCCAGAAAATCCCCTTGGAGCTCTTTCAGGAATTCAAGGTGGCGTCCAAAATGGCCGTCATTTTCCATTAGCATCAGTTAGAAGGTGAAAATAGCTCGTAAGAAGCTGAATTTTTCAGGATAGGTCCAGAAAAATGAGTAGAATAACATACTAAAAGTTCCCAAAAATCCCATTGGAGGTCTTTCAGAAATCCAAGATGGCGTCCAAAATGGCCGTCATTTTCCATTAGCATTAGTTAGACGGTGAAACTAGCTCGTAAGAAGCTGAAATTCTCAGGATATGTCTAACAATACGAGTAGAATAACATACTAGAACTCCCCGAAAATTCCTTTGGAGCTCTTTCAGAAATCCAAGATGGCGTCTTAAATGGCTGTCATTTTCAATTATTATCATTATCTTCCAAACTAAGAAGTTAGAATCGAAGTGGAAGTGTCTAACATATGTTTTAAGTCACAAGAAACAATAGTGTCCAAAATCCAAAGTAGCCAGAACGATGACAAGTGATAATAAAAATGAATATTTTGTTCATTTTAGGAGTTTTAAGCTGATCATCTTTGGCATCTAATAATATGGGTGGAGTGTTATTAGAGGTTTGACCACTGCATTGACTACACGTCGAGGTACAAAATTGTCCAAATTTCTTGCAATTACATGACATGTTGCTACAACCATCAGCTGTGCACCCACATGATACCATGTTGAGCATAATGTTAGGTGCAACAGAGATGTCTGTTTCCAATGGTGCAGGAGTTCCTTCCTGTAATCGCCAACCCCAATCTGTTGGAGGCATATTATTACCCATCCATTCTTGAACTGTTAAATAAGTACGGAACGAATGTTGCTTTGCTGCAGCGCTAGTTGGAGGGAGTCTAGGACAATTCCCCGGACAATTCCCCGGTCAATTCCCTCTGCCAATTCCCCCCTGCCAATTCCCCCTACATATATATATATATAATTATTATAAAATAATTACATATATTTTATATTATTATATAATTATATTTGTGCATATAAATTATATAATATATAATTAAATTAATATAATTAATTATATTAATATAAATAATATATATATTATAATTCAATTTATAATTAATAATATATATATAATAACAATATAATTAAATTATTATTATATAATAATAATTATTATTGTAACTAATCAATAACAATATAATTAATTATTATAAAATTATATGATATTAATAATATTAATATATATTTTTATATATTATTAAATATTAATATAATTATATAATAATTATAGACTTGCTAGCTGAAATGACGAGCTGAGGAAACTGCGACCGATTGCCCGTTTGTATGCGATGTGGCGGTATTCATCAAGTGATTCACAATTTCTTACCCCATAGAGCTTAAGAATAAAGGCTTGCCCAACTCTTTTCACCTCTTTATGGGTGCTTCTATTGATTGTAAAGGACTAAAGGTATCTAAGTAAGTAAGTAAGTAAGTAAGTATATCCTTTATTATACCAATTGCTAACCGCATTTTGGTTTACAAGAGAATCACATTTATGTGTTGGGCTAACCTAACATGTCATAAAAGTTTTGGTGTGCTATCTATCCTCGGCATTAAACGCATGCGTAAATCATCCGCAATATAAATGTTTTACGTGCCAGAGTGTCCGCTTGTGGTATTACCCTATTGTGGGCTCTTGGGCGCAGTAGGTATGGGGTCTGTTTTATCTGGGGCAGCAGTCCGTGTAGAATGTGCGATGGGTTGTTCAGAATGTCATTGAAGAGGCGGGTGTCTGCAGTCGCGTACAGTTGTTCGACATCCTGGGCTGGGTCGGATAAATACCCTGCTCGAACTAGTCGACGCATCGTTGTTTGGAGTCGTGCTCGTTCCCCCTGCCCGACAAAACCCCAACAGGCCGGGGCCGCATATAGCATTCTCGCTACCGTTGTTGCCTTGGTGACATCGTCCATCATTGTTCCATTCAGCCCGTGGGCACCCAGGACCCGCAGCGCGTACATTGACTGCCTAGCCTTTGCGTTTATGCTACTGATGTGAAGATCGAAACTGAGGTGTTTAGACATGGTGACCCCTAAGATTTTCATTTGGTCCACCCTAGCAAGTGAAAGTCCCGTTTCTTGTGCACTATGTTGAAAACTTAACGCTTTCCTTGACGATAGATTGCAGACACCGTGACACAACCTTTCACAGCATATAGAAACATCGAGTGATTTCTAGTGTCTCCTATAGCATGCTGAATGTCCTGTATGTTGACAGGATTGCTGTGACGTAACATGAACGTATCTGTAGTAGTGGTTGCCCGAGCCACCATAATGACAATTGAGTCGGTGTCTGTACCAACGACAACAACTGGGAGTTCTTCTGACTCTGCAACAGCCAGCGCGCTTTTGAAACAATAAGAGTGTCTGCGTCTGTCTGTTTGACACGTATGCCAGCCAATACCATTTTTTCACGTAGCGTCAGTCTCTTCTTATTGTTACCATTAGCCAAGCATGCTGTTTGGGTCGTTGTGGTTGGCATCTTATCGTGAAATATTAGCCTATATAAGTGGATCCCGTGGATGTACACTTCAGGGATCTCAGTTTCTGTTCAACTACCTTCGTTGAAGATGTATTACCATAATCCATCGAACACCACAGTCGTTTGAGTTCCGTAATGCTTCAGGATGTACGAAATATAAGACTCATATACGCCAGCATAGGTGGACGGTTGTGGCCAAACAACTGATTAAAGTAGGTGACCACCATATAAGACAGACTCCATTCTCTGGCAGATTGGTTTGTTGGGTGAACAATTTTAAGAGGAGATTCTAACTTCTTATAAGGTTGCAAGATAATGAAAATAATGGAAGATGACGGCCATTTTGGACGCCATCTTGAATTTCTAAAAGAGCCCAATGGAATTTTTGGGGACTTTTAGTATGTTATTCTACTCATATTCCTAGACATATCCTGAAAAATTCAGCTTCTTACGAGCTATATTCACCTTCTACCTGATGCTAATGGAAATGACGTCCATTTTGGACGCCATCTTGATTTCCTGAAAGAGCTCCAAGGGGATTTTCGGGGACTTTTAGTATGTTATTCTACTCATTTTTCTGGACCTATCCTGAAAACTTCAGCTTGTTATCAGCTATTTCCACCTTTTAGCTAATGCTCCTGGCCTATAATTGTAATCGAACATTTATATAGCGCTGCTCAAAAATCAGCAGCGCTCTCAACCTGCTTCAGTGCATCAGGGAACAGGGAAGTCTTAAGGCGTCTACGGAACTGGGAAGGTGAAAGGGCTAGTAACTCAAGGCAAAGAGCCTGGGGTAGAGAGTTCCAAGTCTGATGGCTGATGGGCCAACTTCATGTAATGGCAGATTAAATGCAGACAGTAAGTCTGACTTTCCTGTATGTAAGACAAAATGTAAGCAAGAGTTTTAATGCTGAACATTTAAAAGAATTGCAGTGGTTAAGAAGAGCCAGTACTTATGTACTAATTAGTACATTTAGGTCAACTTATTACATAAGCATTAATCTGAAAAAATAACAAAAACATTAGTTTTTAAAACAGTGAGTAACATGTGTATTTATCTGTTTTCCTTTTTTGAAACAGATGTCCCAGTTAGTCTAATACCTAATTTTTGCTTCCTGACAATTGAAGCATATAGGAATATTTTTACAAATATTGAGACTTTTATTTTCAGGCGTAATACTGAAAGGACAGCCACGAAGCCTCCTACGCCATCTAATATCACGCTGACAAAGGGATCAGTGCACATTGTAGCTACAAGAAAGTTTATTCAGTACGTCATCTACAATGAAACATCTTTAAAGTTTCGTGAATGGGTTAAGGATACCTATATTCCTGACGAAACCTACTTTTCATCCCTGAACTTCAATCCACAACTGCAAGTTCCTGGTTCTTATCTTGGTTAGTTTCAGAAATAGAATTATTATTGATGGAGTTTAATATAAAACCTGTTTTATATTCACCAGAAACTAACACTAACTCTTGACTTGAATTAGAAAAATGTAGTTAAACTTAATTTCTAGCTCTGTATACTAAAAATGTTTCAGTAAGTAAGTAAGTAAGTATATTCTTTATTGAACCAGTTGCAATCCGCATTCTGGTGTACATACATCATATATAATAAACAATAAACAATCAATAGTCAATATGAATAAAGCATTCTAACTATAAAAGTTTTTTTCATATTATGATTAGCTAAAGGTAAAACACGGTCATGTGACCGGGGTCGAAGGGAATAGGCCAACAGCTTTTTTGGAGGAAGAAACCTATGGAGAACATGGCCCGGGTTTGCCAGGACCGCCGAAAACAAGCAGGTGTCGGCTTTAAGGCATAGTTGTTCAAAGGTTTGGGCTATCACTTGGGAGGTATCGCTGATGGATCAATCTGTTCATTACAGACTGGAGCATTCCCTTCTCCCTTTGGCTGGCAAAGCCCCACCATGCCGGAGCAGCATACAACAGGCGTGCCACCGTTGTCGCCCTCACCTCAGAGCATCATATATATATATATATATTTATATATATGATGCTCTGAGACATTTTAACTATTTAAAATTATACAGAGCTAGAATAGTATCCATATTGTTGCTGCTTCATATAGCGATACGTTTATTTGAAAAAGGCAGTGTGGGAAATGGATCTGTGTGCATTGACATAGACAGCCAGCATAGAATAGGTTATTCATGTACTTAATCCTTTGCCAACATGAAGTATTTTAACAGTAGCTTTTTGTTTATAAAAGTATAAAGGGTGTTCTGGTGCTTGATGCATGTATCTTTTCTAAGAACACTGCAAAGAAAGAGTAGTTTAATGTTATACCACTACTAATGAAGCTTGTCCAACTTAAATGCACATCAGTGCAGTTTAATTTGAAGGACCATGTTTCAAATTAGGTGCCATAGGTTAGTGTCATCTCGGCTGTTCCAGTGTCGCCATGATTGAGGTTGTAGTACAAACTGGTCTGTACATAGTACATATGTACGCCATTGTATGGATGTACACTTATAATTAATGCAGCTATTAAGAACATCTTGAAAACATTCATTACCAGCCAAAATGATTAGTGTTGGCATATGCCATACAGTATTAAGAATAAGAAATGTCATTGGTAAACCTTCTACTGATATTGCTTGTTAGAAACTGTAATTTGCTTTCAAAAAAGAACGGTGTCATGGTTGTAAGGAACATTAAAATTATTATAATTACTTGCAGTTAAGAATAATAAGAGAATTAGTATGATGTGATGCTGGAATAATAATGTAATCACAATTAGTGTTGTGAGGCGGAAAAGTTGTCTGGAAAATTTCATATTTTTTCGGAAAATTTCGAGTGTTTTTTCCCGGAAATTTCCGATATTTTTCATCAATATAATATTGCTAAATAACAATTTAAATGTAATAATTTTAAATATCACTCACTCTAAGCAATCTTATGTAGTTATAACTGATATGTTTATTCAATAGATGGCACTATTAGTGCATACTGTTCAATGTGTTCACAAAGCCCAACAGCAACAATACATTTAAGAATTAATTGAAATTAAACTTCACTGTTAATTTAGAGAAAATATTTTTTATGATTTAGTTTCCTTAATATAATAATAATAATGTGACAAAAACAGCAATTGATGCAATAGTACTACTATAGATACAGTGGCGTAATGAAGGGTTTCAGCGCCCGGGGGCAAGGGTTGATGACTGCGCCCCTCTTAATTTTGTTGTTGACTTTTAATCGTTCTTGTCATAGTAGGCCTACTGTGTACCACTGAAGCTCATTTTGCGCCCCTCTGGTGCTGCGCTCGGGGGTGGCTGCCCAGTCTGCCCCCCCCCCCCTACGTTACACCACTGTTTAGATACCATTTTAATACTGCAACAGATTAATTCTTATGAGGCCTATTATATGGCTACTATTATTTTATGTTTTGAAATATGATGTCATTGGCATGGCATTCCCATTGCAGTCTGAGACTAATCTATTTTCAAATCTGTTTAATGTTTATTTTAATTCTTTTAAGGTGAAGGTTGCCTGCATTGACAGAAATACTGTAAATAAAAGGAAATTTTTAAAAAACAAAAATTTTATAGTGTCGTCTCATGCTGAAAATCTGACATTATGAGTTAAATGTATTTTTCCAGTTCTGCAGAAAATTTCTGGAAATTTTTTGGAAAATTTCCCGAAACTTTTCCGCAGAATATTTTTCCGGAAAAGCTGCATCACTAATCACAATGGAACTTGTGTTTAGCCTTTTCACTGCTATGCATGACTGTGTATGTGTTTGCATTGTCATGATACTGACCAGTATTTTAACATTTCAAGGCGTTCCTGAAACTGACACGAATAAAAATCTCTTCATTACACGTTTCAAAAACTGGGGAGATGGTCCATTCGATTGGCCGTGTGCTGATAAACGAGTTCGTATGGTCTGCATATTTGCTGTTCGTGATCTGCCTCTTCTTGCCAGCCGTGTAGAGTTGTTTGCTAACAAGTTTTACATCGATTACGAACCACTCGCGCTCGATTGCATGGAAGAACTACACTACAATCGCACTCGCACAGAAATCCTTAATGGTCCACACATCAACAGAACATTCTATGAAAGTCTCGACTTCGTTCGAAACCATCTATAATACCAGTAATAAACTGTTTTTGTATTTTCATGCAGGTATTCAATATTGTGAATTCTGTTAATTAAATTCAAGTTAGGGCCATCCATTTAGTATGTAGGAATGCTTGGAGGGGAGGGGTTAACCCAAATGCATAAGCTTGCATATGAGGGGTCCGCTGATTATGTATGTACGCATAGGAGGGGGGGGGGTGATGAAACCTCAATAATTTGTCTGAATTGTCCTTCAAATGAGCCCCTGAGAAGTAGGACTGGGAGAGGTGTCACTTGTATGCCACGTTACTTCTGACTGCCATTGACTATAACATCTCAGCAGTGACTCCTCCCAGTCTGGCAGCATGGATTAAATACAGACCGTTCTATAGGATTCAGGAGGTGCATCAGGTGTACGTATGCAGGTGGGGGGGGTGTTAAAAGTACACATGTGTACAGGGATGAGGGAAGGCACATTTTTCTGGATTTCTGCATACATACTAAATGGATGGATCCTTGGTCAGCAAGTCAAAGATGTTTATATAGTGTTTTCGTCATGCAAGTAAGAGAATGAGCTTTAAATTTCATTTATCTGTGTACAGCAGCTACTGTATTTTTTCTTGTAGTGGGTACTTTCAATCCACAAAGATTGGATTAGTAGCTTTGATAATGGCTGTCAGTGGCAGAATGTTGAATGTGCATGTAATTCATTTTGCATTTGTTTTACATGAATCTGATCATGTTTGGTGTTCTTCTTCAAATCAATGCTTTTGGGGTAGTTGTTAATGCTGATTGATGTCAGTTACATTGACACTTTGTAAGCATTACAAAAATTATACTAAAACACTAATCAGATATTATTTATTGCATTAATTTTTAAGCATTTCTGCATTAAGACATATTCTTTGCATTGACCAATTGCAGAGTACAGCTGTATAGTTTTTTTCAATTAGGTCAGTGTCAGCTGAAAGTCATGTGTACATATTTATGGTAATTATTGATGTTTGCATAATACAAAGGTTCAGTATGTTCAGTCACTTTTTCAGTACTTTTTTGTGAAAAGGTTATTTTAGCACAGAGCTGCACAAATCAGTTTTAGTTAATCATGTGTTCTGTTCAGCTGCAGAATCTGGTGTGAGTTGTTTTCCTTCTTTTCAGTTGCAGAGTCTGATGTGAACTTATTTGTATTTTACATAGAGACACCAAAACGTGATAAGTTTGATATTAAACTGCATGACATATGTACAAGTAGTCACTTTTGTTTTCTGAGAAGTTATCTGCTTAACTGTAATTAATTAAGCTGTGGTAGTGACGCATAAAACAGAAAGCTTTCATATTTTGCAATATTCAATTAATATGAGGAAGGGAGATTCTTATGAAGTTTCTGCATGTCTATTTGGTCCCAATTAAATTTTGTTTAGTTGTAATACATCATGTTTGAGTCGGTCGAGGTTATGTGTTGTAAAGGATAAAAATTGTGTGACATCAAAAGGATTTGGTTTAGTTATTGTATGGCAGATAAGTCATTTGTTTTTAGGCATTGAGTAGAGTCAAAGTACCATAATTTGTTACCACGTGCTGCTTTAAGATTACCTTGTTGATATTATATCACTGGTAAGCTAAATATCTTTACTGTGATGAGTGGGTTCGTTGTGGAGTTTATGTGGGATGTAAAAGGATGAATCTGTTTCGAGGTTAGTGATAGCTTCTCCCACCGAGGTCAGAGGTAAAGCCCCTCTGAACCTGGCAGCTTTTTAATGCTCTGAGTTATGAATTTTGTTGCATCTCGTCATCCATGTGTGACTGCAGTAGGTGGAGATCAAATCAAAAGGAGTCTATTTATTCAAAGCCAATAAATTTATTTATCTGTTAATGTTCTTCTTCTTGGTTCATATTGCTACAGAAACATTTCATGTACATAATGTATGCCAGGCATATATGACGGTTGATGAGGACTTGCTGTTTGGCTTCAAGTCTTGGCTGCAGAGGCGCGTTTACCAGTAGGCGCACTAGGCGCGCGCCTGGGGCCCCCAAATCTCAGAGGGCCCCCAAACGACTGAAAATTCTTTTTCAATAATAATAGAAATAACGGTTTTGAGTTTTTAATTCTTTTAAGGATAACCTATTTTCTATTTTTTACAGTTTAGCATTCACATAACAGTATATTAGACCTATTGTAATTTATAATTGTTTTGTTCATTTGGGCTAATCTTTTGCAAAATAACATCAATCTTGCGCAGCAAGTTTTATGTAAAAGGTATTTTAGCTGTAAAATTAAAGGTAAAAGCGTATTTAATCATTGCAATGACCATTACATGGGCTTAGGGTTCGACGAATACAAGTTAGATTGACGAAAAGAATTCTTGCTAAATAGAAGCGATTGATGAAAATATTTTTTCATTAAATAGAAGTTGGATTGATGAAAAGAATCTTGCGTAAAAATAGAAGGTGGATTGATGAAAAGTAATTCTTAATTAAATAGAACTTGTAATGATGAAAAATAATTCCTGCTTAAATAGAAGTTGGATCGATGAAAAGGATTCTCGTTAAAGTAGAAGTTGGATTGAAGAAAAATAATAATGCTGCAACGAGCGAGTATTAAAATACACTTTAACCAAGACTGATGCAAAAGACAGCATTGGCCATTCTCCGTCTTCCACAAATGTGAATGTGTCGTTGCAACAAACAAGTAGGCCCCTAGGCCTACTGTAGCCTACACTTATAAATATTCCTGCGTTTTCTTTTGACTAAAATCAATACCTTCACATTCCTTGAAAATAACTTATACAACTAATCATAATTACAGCGTCAATAACACTCACAAAAACGGCTTCAACTTCGCGGTTTTTTTACACGATAGGTGCTCAGTCTAAAAACGTCTACACTCTACAAACTCAGAAGGGCCCCAAAAATGTTTGCGCCTAGGGCCCCATTTTCTGTAAACACGCCTCTGCTTGGCTGGACTGTATGGATGCACTTGATCTTGCAACAGCGTTTGACAGAGTGAACCATTATAAGTTGCTTAAGGAGTTACTTAATAATGGTGACCAGTAAATGGCAGTAATGTGGCGACCGCCGCCCCGCACGCTACCTCTCTCTCTCTGCTCACGGGACGGCGTCGGCTCCAGCCCACTATCCGTCTGGAGCCGCCCGAGTCACTGCCTTGTCTACTTCAATGTAAATGGCTGTTCTCCATCTCTACCCAGGGTGACCGTTCCTATCAGGGGAGGTTAAGGATGGGTCGCTTCTCCAAGAGAGGTAACACTAAACCGCTTTATCTCGGTCAGACTCTGCCTCTTCCACTGTCGCCGGATGGGCAACGTCCTGAGGATGGCCGTCTCTCAGAACAGGGTTCGTTCTTCTACTAGCACGAGTCTTTCTCTTTGTGTTTACCTTCTTAGCTACGGGCTTCCTCTTCCTCTCTGCCTGATCTGAACTTCGACTCACCATTCTACATCTCGTGACTCTTAAACCATCGCCAATAATAAGGGACACCAAACGTTCTCTAAGTTCCGAGACCAGAAATACTTATGACAAGTCGCTTCGCCATTTCGCCCTAGACAATACCCGTAACAACTCTCTACCTCGCGTCGTCCTAAACAATACTTGAAACACTTCGCTATGTCAACTCGGCCTAGACACTACCGATAGCAGCTCTCTACGTCTTCTAGCCCTAGACCATACTGGGGACAAATCTCTACGTCAACTCGTCCTATACATTTGTCCATGTCCTACCGTCATGTGTCTCTCGGTCCATTTCCGTGTTTGGCATGCGGCCTCACACGTATATTGTCATGCACCACAATTGACGGAGTAAGTTCCCTTACCCGTCGCTGTGTTGGCAAAGAACGACCAACACAGTGATAAATTCTGCTTCAAACGAAAAAGAAACACTCGTATCTGTGTTGGCAAAGAACGACCAACACATAGATATATTCTGCTTCGAAAGAAAAAGAAACACTAGCCTCTGTGTTGGCAAAGAACGACCAACACAGTGACAAATTCTGCTTCGAAAGAAAGAAACACTGGTAAGGTATCTACGGACTCTGATAGTGAAGGTCCTCTCTCTATAACCTTCGCTATCTACACACAGAACTTAGTTCCAACCTACGCACGAGGGGGCCCAGCCTCGCACTTCAGTCAGTTCCCAGAGCCGTGTGTTGCGACAAGCAAATATGTATCTACGTGGGTACCCGACTACCCGAACGTACACGTATCGATCACTTTCTTGGTCTGCGTTAATCTTGATCCGGGTACCTGAGTACCCGGACTTCCACGTATCGGTAACTCTCTTGGTCTGCGTTGATCTACCCACCTGGGGTTTTCGTACTCGTCACCAAGGGCGTTGACTCGCTGTGTCTCGCGAGTACACCCTTCCCCGGCTTAAGTCTTACACAACCTTTCTTCCCGCTATCCGAAACAATCTGATCCGGGACCTGCCAACGAGAGTGGGCCCTTACTCCGCCTCAGGTATCCTTGAATCAAACTTTCCGAATCAGATAGCGAGCGTTACGGTTGTGCCCGGGAGCGCACGGACTCACAGGATTCGTTTCCGAATCCTCGGACTCGATTCCGTTGCCGGAATCAGGGGTACGTGTCACTAACGTTACCCCTCTGTTTCTCACAGACCTGTGTATTTACTTCCCCGTTAGGGAATTGTACTGTCTCTCCACCTGAACGAACCACGGTCAGATCTGTCGAGTAGTTCCCCGAACAGAGAGATAGGCGGCTAGTCCCGCAAGTAAAGAAACCGCGGGGAAACCGCGAATAAAGATAATGCGGCTAGTCCCGCAAGTAGATATTTACCGCGGGGAAACCGCGGTAATAAGTACAACCGACGTAAAGTACGCAAAGAAAGATTATCCGCAAGAAAACCGCGAAAGTTACTATGAACGACGCTAGATACGTAAAGAAAAATAATCCGCGGGGAAATCCGCGGGAGAAAGTACAAAAAGAAAGATATTCCACGGGGAAACCGCGGAAGTAACTATGAACGACGTTAGGTACGCGACGAAAGATAATCCGCGGGGAAACCGCGAATTGAGATTTTTTGGTCCGCCCCGTAAGTAGAAAAGGTGCGGAAGACCCGCAAGTTGAAAAGAATATGCGGGTAGATCCGCAATTGTTTACGAACGGTATCAACGGGGTCACCATCTTCCCCGTACTTTACCACACTGGTGTGCAGCATTTATCGAACGGTAACTCCGGGGTGCTTTCCCCGTATTTATCTGTCACCAACGGGGTCACCCTCCCCGTATTTGATCGAACCGGGCCAGCGGGGAATTTTCCCCGTATTTACTCACTCGCCGTTAACTGATTTTCCCGTCTCTCCCCGACTCCGCACTTTACGCGAAATCGGGCTTTGATTTTTCACTCGCCGTTAACTGGTTTTCCCGTAACTCACGTACTCCGCACTTTACGCGGAAACGGACTTTGATTTTTCGTTACAGACCTGTCGGTATCTGCGCGTACTTTCCGATCGACACCAACGGGGTGACACCTTCCCCGTATTAGACCTGTGAGCCTTTATCTCACGATCGGTCTTTCCCCGATCAGCTTCCCACGATCAAAGCTCGGACCGGCTCGCGATCAACAACGTGATGGGCCCTACCCCGTCAGATCAGCGATAGCCGGCATTGGCCAGACCATGTGAGCGGCTGTCACACGGGAGCGCACGGATTAGCCTTGTCTTATTTTGGACGCGGAGGCGCCCGTAACTCACCGGAACCAACGACACTAAAGAACCGTGTCGCTATGTGTAGAGCAGTGCACAACCACTCTACATATGTGAAGCAGTACCACCACTTCACGTTATAAGCGATGCACCATGAGGCAGCCTATATTCATCTATCGATCATCTATGCTATAGCATCTCATCGCTTATAAATGCGTCCCTACCAAAGATATTAGCACCGGGTGTCTAAGAGATAGCTCCTAAGGACTAATTTTAGGCAATGCCTATCTTTAGTCATCACTTATAGGACGTGGGGAGATGTACTTTTATTTAATTGATAGATTAAAACGTTAAAGTTGCAGAAATTAAGCGACCTTATAATTTTAATTATATTTATTACAACTCGAATCGATCGCTGATTAAACGCCACCTAGCGATTCAGAGGCGCGACACCATATATTGAAAACGTCAATATTATTAGGCTATTTATAGATCATATAGCATTCATTCAGCCTTGTGGCCGGTCCGCCACAGTAATAATTGTTGATATTATCTGTGATTAGTATGCTAAGCTTTTTGTAGCGGTTTAATGGAATGGTTGCTTGTCTTCTCAGTTCCATGTTGTGGACAGTGTCAGGTAGGGCAGGACTTAGTCTACTGCGCTGTTTAATCTGCTCGAGCTTGTACAGTGCAGACCCGTTTACATTCGGACTTTTTGTGTGGCACCATGATGTAACGTCTTGCCTGTTAAGCAGATTGACACATGAACGGGTCATGCGTAAATGGGTCTCCACTGTGTTCTTTACTAATTTAAGGCATACTGATGTGGGCTGTTATGTGAAGTATTTATATGGTTGCTTGTTGTATACAAATGACATTGTTGTGCTCTTCCCTTGATACTTGGTCTACAAGTCCTGTTGAATGTGTGCAATACAAAAGCAGTGCACTTTCTCTTGAGTTTACCTGTGCTATGTCTGTCTTATTGCATGTGGTTTGGTAAAACTTGCTCTAAGTCAATTGTACCTATGTTACTGGGTGTACCCCCTTCCCCATTTAATGGGCTACCTGCTTTAAGCATTTGGCTGTGTATATTGTGGGTGGCTAACTGGCCATAGGTAGCTAACTTTTGACGTGGATCCCTTGTATGCTACCAAGCGTGTAATAGTATCTATCTTGGCTTGTGCGTCTCAAATTACAGATTCGTGCATCTCAAATTACAGATTCGTGCATCTCAAATTACAGATTCGTGCATCTCAAATTACAGTTCAGCTATTCGCTGCCTCTATTGATGCATGCCCTTCCTGCTGTGACTTGTCAGCCAGAAAATTGAATCGATTGAAGATATCCTGGCATTCTATATACCATCTTGTATTCGGTTGAAAGAAATAGGAAAGTGTGAAAAATTTAATTAATGACTGGATGGGTAAATTTTGTATTCCTGTGGCAAGTACGTCACTGTGAATTTTATACCCATTTGTGCATTTCCTCAGATGGTGTTTACACAGTTTTTTGTAAATAGTACTTAATTGATATTATCGTGAAACTGATTGCTGTAAATCAGTATTTATAAATAACCATGATGCCATTAGCTAGTTGTATAGTGAGTTTAATGAGCTGTACAAAGTAAGCTCAGCTTCTAAACATTGAAAGGTGCTGGTTTTGCTTTTTGATGAATTTAAATTTTTTAATTTTGGTTTGTTTCTGTTGTTATTTTGCCTCGTTGGCTGAATAAAGGATGTTTGTAATTAGTAATATACACAGTGCTTGTTAGGTATCGCACTGATGTACACCGATGTATTTTAATTTTTTGTAGAAAATATATGTACACGTAAATGATATTGATCACTGTTTTGTGCTACTGACTACTTTTTGAAGGTGATAATGAATAGCTTGGATCATGTGAATTTTAGTGCAATATAATTTGCACTTTAGCACTATGTGGTTGCTATTTATTTTGTTAGACTTTTATATACACATTTCCTGTCCAAGACATTTCATAAATATGTACTGTAGTTCACGGTAAAAATTTTAAGGAAGATGGCTGATTTGCTGCTTGCTATGGTGTATTTAGCTATTCAGTGACAGATGTAAATCTGTCTAAATTAGTTACCTCTGGAGCTGAAATCAATTTAACTATTTTGTATAAATTATAGACTGAAAAATGTTAAAGAGATTTTTTTATATGTCAGCTATGTATGCGTGTATACTGTGAACATTCACATTATTTCGCCCTGCGGAAGTAACGTGAAATTACGCAAGTGTTACAGTGAAATAAAGGAGAAAATGCTGAGCCTTATTTTTGGCTGAACCAGAAAAATTAAGTCACAACACCCTCCTTCATTTTTGTTGATGGCTTTTTAGCGTATCTGACATCAAGTACTATTAAAGAGTTAAGTCATTCTTAAATTTGTATTTGTTGTGTATTCATATTGTTTTAGATTTGGGCATACTTGAATGAGACACAGATGCCCACATTGAAAATAAACATGCCTCCCCTTATTAACATCCGTTGACCCTCCCCTCCCCTCTGCATACACCCTTAATGGACAACTCCTTGGGTTTGCATGTTTTTGTAATTGTCTTTGTAATATTTTGGACTGTGTACAGTACACTGTACAGCTCAAATAACAAGTGAATGAGCAACAATCTGAAAATCATTCTTGTTGGTATCAGTGTGGTTCTTCGCATCTCTTCGATGTACATTTTGTTCATTTCAGTCATTCAAACCCGTAATGCACTTGCCTCTTTTGTATATTAGTTCGACATTTACCTGGGGGGTCATGGGTCGGAAATTTGTGACGATGTGTGACATGGGGTGGGGGTCTGAGAAGTGTGATGTCACATCAGGTCTGTGTAATTAAATTTATTAACAACAATTTAATTTTAAAATAACAGCACTAATTTTGAGTATTAAATTTTCATTATTTTTTAAAATTATTTTAATGTATATGGGGACCATTAGTAATAATTTTCTAATTATTTCAATATTTGTCACTGTGAGATTTTTTATATTCATGCTCTCCCTATTTGTTTCATGAATGAAGGAGCATTTTACTTCGCCATGGGAGAATGGAGAAGCATGAATTCTGTAAATGTGTTGATAAATTGTTCATATTAAGCATTTTAATTCTAATGATTCTTCCAGAGCTTTTCATTCTGTGGACTGAATATGTTATTGTGGTAATTCTGCTCTTTCCATTCTGCTTTGTTCTACTACAAAATATTCTGAACAACTATAATAGTAATTGGTTAGGCCATGAATTTCAAGTTAAGTTTATGCTAACATCAGCTTTCCAATGACTCATTTTTAATACCTGACTCTCTCCTTTAATACATAAGAGTGTCACATTAAATGCTTAGTACAATGACAATAAATGTGATTTGAAACATGTTTTATTATCAAATGGAAATTTGGTTTTAGGGGAGGTCAGAGCTTTGTGACGTCATTTTTCGGGGGTGTTACTTTTTGTGACGAAGTGTGACGAGGGGGAGGGGGGTCAAAAATCGGCCAAAATAGCGTGACGTCATTCATGGACGGCCCATCACATGATGTTCCATTATCTATACACTTTCATATGACAGTCGACCTCTTCCGTTAAAGTCTTTGATTTAGAAATCATTTTACTTGAAGGCTAACATTCTTTCACTTCTTTGCTACAAGTATACAGACTCCCAAAAAGTGTTTTGTGATTGAGGTCGACAAAATCTACGAAAATACGCCCTGTTCATTGTTGCCTCTGCACTGTCTGCAGGTTGGCTTAAGCAAATAGAGCTATTTTGCTTTTAGAACGGATTGACGGAACTAGACCTAACGTAAGTCCGCCTCTGCCATATTCGCGTGGTGCCAGTCCTAAGCCTCGGTAAAGGAGGAGGGCGACGCTAATCATTTTCGTTATGACGGCGCCGTTAAACAGAAACTATAGGGGGGGGCCATCCATTTAGTTTGTACGCATTGATGGGAGTGGACCGAGTGGTTAACTGAAATGCATGTGGTTGCGCATGGGGGAAGGTCTACTGATAATCTACGTACGCATAGGAAAGGGGGGTGGGGCGCTCAACAGACAAGTACTAACGGGAGAGGTATACGACTGTCACTGGGAGAGGCGTAACGTGTGTCTCCAGAGCTTATCATTTGAAAATAAAAGGCGATTTGAAAATCGATCGCGCTGGATTGAGTAGGCGATCGATGCGCGTTCGACCTCGGAAAATTTTCTGTACAGCATATTACTATTTTTGTGTATCGTATTCGTATAGCTGCAGCTGCATATTAGGCCTATAATTTATATGGTTGTCCATTAACTGATAGAGTATAATTATATAATATAGGCCTAGGCCTACATGTACGCGACACTTATTAGGCGCCGATAAGCCTCCTCTGCTTGTCGATGCAATATTGTACCGATTCTTGCCTGAGATTTCACAAGTAATGTAAATTTGATAAATAAAATAATGGTCTGGATCCAGGTTCCTCGTGGAACTCATCGAGCGCGATCAGACCCGCCGAGAGGGGGGGGGGGCAGAGGGGCAAATGCCCAGGGGCCCGGCGACTTTTAGGGCCGCGGGCTGGGCCCGCAATCAACTTATGAAATATATTATAATCAGTTATACAAAGTTTATGATTTTATGCCTTTTAAAATATAATATTACGGACACGTAATTATAGTTGCACTTGTAAATATAATTCTGTAGTGTCGATCGTAGGCCTACCTGCACTATTATTATTTCAGTTTGTTAAAAAAATTCTCATAAAGTCTAAGGATAGTTAGAGGCCCGTGACTGCTCTACCTAGGGGCCCGGAATTTCTGTCGACAGCCCTGAGCGCAATCGATTTACCGATCGACCAGACCTCTGCTAGGTGAACGACCAAGGAGATCGATCGATCGATAGCCTCAAATGAGAGGCTCTGTGTATCTCGTTACCTCTGACTGCTATTAACGATTGTTTCTGCGTTGGTTTAATATTGACCATTTTATAGACTTGGGGCGGGGCGTGTAAAAGTAGGCCTACACTTGCGCACAGGGAGGGGAGGGGACAATTTTTCCGATTTCTACGTACATAGGGCCTAGTTAATGGATGGCATCATGGCCCCATACCCGGACGTAACAGCCTCAAAATGCTACTCTGAAAGCAATAAAAGTTACTGCTTCTGCCGTTCTTATATTTTCACATGTTTAAAGCGTTAGGCCTATACTGACGAATTCCAGATGCATTCTTTAGGCTTAGGCCTATACCTTTTACAATCGTCCACCCAACTCTGCCAAATTTACCTTCGTATCTGGAAGCAGATGACCAGTCATCTCCCTCTGCGTCTGTTCTTCCCACCGACAGCTAGTATACGATCTGTGTGCTCATTATAGCTGACTTAACTAGGCCCAAGGGGACGCAAGTGGAACATAAATCTTTAAATATTTTCTGCTCTGGAGGATTTGAACCCCGGACGATCTTTTGTTTGAAAATCCAGATAGGTCGATGTCTCCAACCAATCGACTAGCCTACTGCGCAGATCAAAATGGTTTAAAAAAATTAGGGTAAACCGGAAAATAGTAGTAGTAAAAATAGTAGTAAAAATCATGGAAACTGGTTACGTAATAAGGTCACAAAAGAAAATAAAGGTTAAACACAAGATTATCGTTCAGAGTGGCAGGATTCCGTGGTGAAACCAACATTCCAATGAGTTCTGCAGGTTTTATTGCATGACGTAGGGGCCCTAGGGGTCTAATAACTTAATATCAATCTTAACTAAGGTGACATTTAAAAAAATGACAAATTGGCTTCGAATATAAAAATATGTAGGGCTTAGAGAACTGAACTTAAACTGCAGCAGCTGATCATAAAGAAGAATGTTATAATATATGAGAAATATTGATTTTCTTGATTGCTCGAAGCAACAGATCTCGACCATCTGCTGCTTTTACGTTTCGTCTTCGCATTGATTCGAATCATCAATCATCATCCGTTGTATAGCGCAGGTGGTGCATGCTCCACTTGTAGGCCTATTTCATTCTTCTATGTTGCACGTTAGCACGTAACATTTAAATTATATATGTCATAATGTTAAGTTGTAGATATACATATATTATATATATATATTATATACCGGGTGGGCCATTAAAAATGAGAACATCGCGTTCAATCGTGTTTCATACAATATCAGATTGTGTTTTGAGTAAATCTTAAACACGTAAATTATTCTATGATGTACCTACTTACCAAATCAAGCCAGTTCGACGTATTGTGAAGAAAGATTTACAACTTAAAGCGTACAATCGTGTGATGGAGCAGGTGATAACGAAGGCTGTAAATTAAAACGCCTGCAACGAAGTCAGCAGCTACCGGTATTTGAAATGTATCCTAACGAGAGAATTATGAGCACGAAGCATTTGGTTCACAGATGAAAAGACATTTACAGTTTCCACACCAGTTAATTGTCAAAGTGATCGTCTTTATGCCAAGTAAGAAAGAAAAGCAAATTCCAGCACCAAGACTCGCATGCGAAAGGTGAACATTTCAGTCGCAGCATCATGGGTTCGGCAGTCGAAGACTCCAAGATCTTTGGTTTCGGTCGGTGTGTCTCCGATGGAAAAACCAATGTAGTGTTTGTTGGACCCAATGTCAAAGTAAACAGTATACATACTATTGTGATCACGTTCTAGAAAGAGGTTTACTTCCTGAGCAAGATGTAATCGTCACAAAATAAGACGTCGCAGCAAGGCGCGGCTCCTTCACACTTAGCCAGAAGCACTCAACTTCCATCATCAGGAGAACCTTCGTCGAATCAGACATGTGGCCTCCAAATAGCCCAGACCTAAACCCGGTAGACTATGCTGTTTGGGGTGCCCTTAAGCAAAAGTTTACATTCGTCGTAAATTCACAACAATAGAACAACTGAAGTTGACCATCGTTGAGGAATGCCGAAAAAATGTCCCAGAGATTTATAGACAGGAGCATCTTTATAACGATCGCGTGGCACAACGTTTAGGAGAAATTGTTGAAAACCGAGGCGGACACATAGAATATTACATTTAGCAACAAATTACTTGCATTTTGAAAAGAAAAAGAAATTAATTAAATAAATAATTCCGATTGAATGCGATGTTCTCATTTTTAATGGCCCACCCTGTATATGCTGTTTATATATGCTGTTTATTTCATATATAGGCCTATATACTATATAGGCCTATATATATATATATATATTATATGAAATCAGCATCAGCATAGGTCTGTAGGATAATGCATTAGCCTATACCAGCACTGTCAGCACAATAGGGCCTACATATAGGCTACAAAGCTTAGGCTTTCGGAAAACTGTCTATTATGGTCTATTGTAGGTTATACTGTGTTTCGAAAAAACGTGGAAAAAAGGGAACCAGTTAAAGAAAATTTGAATTAGTGGTTGGATCACGTATGGTTCGAAGCAGACGATTTTACTAAAACCGTGAATTTTGGCGTTTTCCGTGAATGCCGTGATTTTTCACATTATAATACACGGTGGTTCAATAAAAAGTAAGCCAAAAGCTTGGTCGTTCCCATTTGGTCTTCCTTGAGCCTGGAGTAAAAATTAACGGAACCTATTATCTCGACGTTCTGCTGTCACAACATCTTCTATCTGTTATCAGAAATCTAGCCCCAGAAGGCTGTTTTGTTTTTCAACAGGACAGTGCCCCAGCCTCATAGAGCCAGAGATATGCTAACAAGAGAGACACCAGACTTCATTTCTCCAACATTATGGCCTCTGAACAGTCCAGGTCTAAATCCTGTCGACTATAAAGTGTGGAGCGTTATGCAAGAGTGAGTCTACCAGACAGCAAGCCATGATGTAAACGATCTGAAGCAACTCTTGTTGGAAGTGTGGGATGGTCTGGATCAGAGGATAATCGACGAGGCTTGCGTGCAAGCAGAAGGAGGACATTTTGAACATCTTCTTTCATTAAATAATCAAGCCATACTACTGAGAGTTTCTTCACAAAAATATTAAATACTGTTTTCATGTTAGAAGTACTTCTATGAAATACAAAGTTTGGCTTAATTTTCATTGAACCACCGTACGTGTAGCCTATATATGCTGCACTCCTTGTGTCGAAATCCATAAAATAATTTCTTATGTTAGACATAACAAATAGGACTTAAAACGGCCTCCCTCTTCATGAATAATACATTGGCCAAGAACGAAGGCATTTTTAATCAACTTCCATATGGCGCCAAAAGTAAATTAAACCATTGTATTTTGACTTGAAGCCGTGACAGCGTTGATTAATTTTTTTACTTATAATTGACTATTAAAGTCACACAGTGTCTGCGCTGACGTAACTTCGTAAACGGAGTGAAAAGTGTTGTCAGTGCGAGATTTTATGAACGCAATATGACTGTGAATTGGTGCCGTGAATTCACCGTGAATTTGGAATAATTTTTGTTAAAGTATGCCATCATGTTTTCACTTTTTGACCGTGACTTTCGTCTAGCCCTAACAATTGGTCAATGGTCATGGCGACTGCAGGGTGTAGGTGAAGTGACAGGACTCTAGCGAAACATTGAAGCGACAGTTGAAAGCGAATTATTATAATAGTAACGTAACGTTTGGAAAGGAAACATTAATCGACCGGAAGACAATTTTCATTTAGTGTGAGTTTCGTCGACGTTCGAACAATAGGCCTATCTTGTTGTAGACTTTGCTCGCCGTCAGATTCACTTATCCTGTGAAACTGAGAAACGGCGAAGAACAGCCTTCAGAGGGGAGGGTTGTTGTAGAATCGGCGCATTCATCACAGACAACTGGAGATCCTACGGAAGGTCAAGTTAAGGGAAATCCCTACCTACAAAAGAGAACACCACTAAAATGTTTCCAATCAGTTGGATAGCAATCAAAGAACTGCATACCAATTACGGAGATAGCATAGCAGACATAAAAATAGCTTCATTTTTATGCTGATTTAAATAGGCTAGACGTAGGTTGTAGCCCTTTTAATAAAGCATAAATCATTAAGAAACTGTTTTGTGAATGTAGGCCTAATTGTAGGTAGGCCTACTGTTTGGACAAAATATTTTTGTAGCCTAGGTCTAGCCTACATCTGAAAAGCGTTAATTCCTCATCAACTGATTATGAACTCATATATAGGCAACCACCTGTTTCTATTGTCTGTTAATGTGAGTAAATACGAAATAACTGCCAGGTGTAACGCGTATAGTAGGCCGCTATGGTGGGAACATGACTGAGGTGCAAGCAGGTAGAGCACAGGCACGCATACCAGTTATTGTATTCAGTTTCCAATAGTTTTTTTCGATATCACAACAGTAACTGAAAAGAATTTGTATGACTTCATAGACACATGCATATAATAGCCATGCATACATCAGCATACACAGCCTACGTAGGTACATACAAACATACATACAAGCATGCATACATACATATACGTATAATTATATATATGTATATATATATATATACATATATTAATGGCTGAAACTAGACCATTGTGAAGCAGTCGCAATACAGTGACAAGAGGCCTGTAAACATATGCTACCTCCAAAGAGAAGCCTGCTGTGACTATAGGTTGCCCTACATATAATTTCAGGACTGTTTCCCTCATCGATTGCTGTGCACGGTTTAGCTATAAATTAAGCCTATCTTGTCACGCTTGAATAATACTGTGACATCTTCGGCTATTGCATTGTCGTAAATTGGTAGGCGCAGCGATGCCTGATATACATTCGCACGCGTTTCGTGTAGGTCTACTGGGTCTGCAGGGCAGGGCAGGGTAGCTGCACGCTAGCTGAGTGTGTCCTATATTTCGGGTGGGACAATTTAAAAGAACAATTTTGCTGGCGACATGGGAGCAGCTTCTAATACTATTGTAATACATTTAGGAGACAAGGTTTTAAGACCAGACTTGCATCGTGTACAAGCGACAGGTTTAGGTCTATCAGCATAGGCCTATACAGGATGAACCGATATAAGTGCTTTTTCCTTCTTATTCCGCTGTCGATATCTGGAGTCTTTTATTTTCCCGCCTTCAAACGTGGGAAGCCGCAATTTGGAAATGGAACATCTGAGTTGAACCGCGTAAAGTATGACAGAGGATTGTCAAATCCAAATATTAGTCATGATTTCGTTGTCAAATTATTGGAGCAAAAGCCCCTCGTCCTTGGATGGCTTCAAGATAGGAATGAATTAGAAAAGGCGACTGTCGGCGATTCAGAGGAAGTTGCACCTACTCCTCAAGCAACTGGAAATAAAGAAGGTACGCTGCCAGACAGCGTACATACGCTTACGACCAAACAAGGTCATGATGCGGTCAAAGATCAACCAGTTGGTAGCGGTAAGCTAACCAACGACGACATCCCACAAGTTAAAGTAGAGGCTGTGAATTGCGCAAAGTTATTTCAAAACGATAAACAGGAACAAAGTAAAGCTGACATCTACCAGAAGGAACATCCCAAATTCAACAGTTCAGACGAATTGCTGGGCAATCAGGCGCTGAACTGCCCGAAGTTTCTCTCTGAACGTCGATACATTCGAAAGCCTTTGTCTGATGAGGAACGAAGATTTTCCATTGCGTTTTCTATTATGCTCTTTAAGGATGTGGAAGTTTTCGAAAGGCTGCTTCGTGCCATCTACCGTCCACAGAATTTATACTGTATTCACGTCGACAAGAAATCTCCGAAGCCTGTTCAAGATGCTGTTGGTGCAATTGTAAAATGCTTTGAGAATGTCTTCATGGCTCCAGAACAGTTTGATGTTAAGTGGGGAACTTTCACCATTTTGGAGCCAGAACTAAGCTGTATGAGGGAGTTGCTAAAGTACAAGAAATGGAGGTACTTCATCAATCTCACTGGACAGGAATTTCCACTGAAAACTAACTGGGAAATCGTTGAGATTCTTAAGATTTTCAACGGAGCCAACAATATGGAAGGAACAATTAAGAGGTCAGTCTAATTATCGGATAGACGATGCTACTATAGTTTGAACACCAAACCGCATTGGATTTTTGATTTGATTATAATTTTAGACACAAAACGGCAAGTTTTAGGCTACGATTTCAGAAACTAACTTTCTTTCTTTCTTTCTTTCTTTCTTTCTTACATATGGATCTTCTTAGTAAATTGCAATGTTATTATTTAGTTAAGAAAATTATTGAGTTGAACCTTTCTTTCTTTCAACTGACTAACCAACCATAAATGATTATTGTTAAAAAGGGTGACCCTAATTAAGCGGGGCATGTGCCCCTTTTGGGTCTCCTCTGTTCCCTAGCCAATGCACCGATATGTAATAGTCAAGTTATAATTGTTGTTAATTGTTATATGCATTGTGCTTCTGGAAATAAAAGTTGTCAGTTCAGGATGCGTAAATCTTCAGCCTTTAACAGTTGACATCTATGACTGAGTCATCGCATTTAAACTTACCTGTAGGTCTAAATTTACCTGTAGGCCTAAACTTACCTGTAGGTCTAAACTTGCCTGTCGGGGCCATCACAAACACGTAAATACCAACAACAGGTAGGCTAGAGAGTAAGTAGATCATCTAGCTAAATGGATCACACATAATTATAGGCCTAGGTCACGTAGAAAAAACGCATGGCTCGAGATGTTAGGAACCTAAGTCAGAAAATAACTGTAATGTTTTCCTATTGAACAAATCACATAACCTCTGTAGGCTACTAAAATTATTGCATTGGCTTCCTGTTCAGCAACGAATCTTTTCAAATAGGCGCTCATGGTTTATAAAACACTTAACAAATAACTCTGTTTAACCATAATTTTTTTAAATCAGTCCTTATTCCTCAATCTCATCATCATTGAATTTCAACGAAGCTATCTGATTTATCTGATTGCCTTTGGTCATACTCAAAGCTAGAACTATGCTGGGTGACCGAGGCTTTTCGATTGCTGTACCTACATAGGAATTCTCTCTCTGTATCTGCCCGATCTACTCATTCACTTTGTGTCATTTTGTGCTCAGTTTTTAACTTATCGCTTTCGGAGTGCTTTTCAACCATAATATAAGTAAAGAAGCATGTTCTTTATTAAACCAATTGCATATCCGCACTCTATTGTACATGCGTATTAACAACAATCAACTGTCAATATGATTAGGCCTACAACATTATAACTAAAAAGTCTTGCGCTGTAGCCTGTAGTGTAGATTATCTTCATTCTTCAAGAGGTATAGACAAAGGTCGTGCGATCGTGGTTGCAGGGTATACATTGCTGGGGCTTTTTGGTGGAAGTAATCTATGAAGTAAGTGAACCGGGTTCATCAGCACCGCAGAGAAAAGATGGATGTCAGCGTCAAGACAAAGTCGGTCAATTGTTGGGTAGTCGTCAGGAAGATACCGGATGCGGATTAGTTTGCTTATTATTGACTGGAAACGCCTCCTATCCTGTTGTCCCGCAAACTCCCACCATGCCAGGGCAGCATTGTAATTGTAATCGAACATTTATATAGCTCGGCTCATAGAGTAAACGAGCCACTGTTAGGCTGCCTCTCTATCTCAACGGACTGATCTTCTGGATTTTGACCTGTCTACTGCTTGGCTTTGGTACGGTATACCTCAATAAGGGCGCCCACAAAAAGGGCGCGACACAAAAGGGCGCGACTCAAAAGGTCGCTCTCACATAAGGGCGCTGTCAAATAAAAACGCTGGTTAATAAGACCGCGTCCCAATATGAGCGCGCGCCAATATTAATGAGGTCACTGATTATTAAATACATGTCTATGAAAGCAAACATAATACTAACATTTAATCGCTAATAAAAGCAATAGCACTTTAGAAATCATTGTCAATAAAATAAACTCTTATTACAAACAATGATTTCTGAATTGTCATTGCTTTTATTAGCGATTAAATGTTGCTATTATGTATGCTTTCCTGGACATGTAGCCTATTTATTAATCAGTGATTCCATTAATATTGGCGCTCGCTCATATTTGAACACGGTCTTATTAACCAGCGATTTTATTTGACTGCGCTCTTATGTGAGAGCACCCATATGTGAGAGCGCCCTTTTGTGCGCGCCATTTTGCGTCGCGCCCTTTTTGTGCGCGCCCTTAGCCTATCGATGTAAACCCTTTGGTGCACCATCTATCCATCCATCATTGTGCATTAGACACCGTTGCTATAGGCCTATAATAGACGTTAATTATTTATAATAACAATAATTAGTAAAGAACACACGTTTACGTGCAGCCACGGCTTTAACATGCGATTGCTTAATTAGCCTTAAATATAGGGCTCATCTAGCAGGTCACACAAACATAGTGTGATTCAAAACATTTACCTTGTTAGTGCGATCTAGTAGCCTAATCTAGTGTGATTAAAATGCAATCTTAGAAGTGCAGCCACTCATTAAACCCTAATTAAAATTAAGCTATTCGTTAATTAATTAATGAGAGGTTGCATGTGATTATTTGATTGTACATACCTATCTACATACCTATCCACCTTTCTACCCATCAATCCATCTATCCATCTGTCATTCAAGCCATCTATCCATCCATCCATCCATCCACCCATTCATTTATTAATTAAGTAATTTTAAATGGAATTCACTTATTGCTGCCCCTTCATAATTTAAAATTCTCACTACACATAAGATTTATCTGCTTCATATATATATAGCATACGACTTTGAGTTCTTGAGAGCTGTGGTCTAGCGTGAAGGTGACAGCTGCTTCAGTGGAGTAGCCTTCACGATATGCTGTTTGGTAAGGACTGAATTTAGGTGATGAAGACAAATTATTAACCAAATGTGCAATAAAACTGGAGAAAATAAGAAGCGGTGCCAGGGAAGTCAGAGCCAAGCAGCAGGTAATAAGAAATTAACTTAGCATTTTATGCATTTCAGATTATTGATTTTAACAAAACAGTTTATGATTCCCTCTCTCCTTTGCACCATAGTTAGCTATAGGCCCTACAATTGGGCCTACGATTACTTGCAGTGTTAACTGACTCACTCTTTACAAATTTGGTCAAACAGCGGGAACATTTCATCTTAAGTTCAAGTTTGGCCTCTGGATTTGATCGCCTTGTTTCCAACGACATAAACATATAACACATTATCTTTAAAAAATTTGTAATGTCTGTTACTTTCAATCAATCAATCAATCAATCAATCCTTTTATTGTTTCCATAGAATAGTTTACAAGTAGTGATCCAGAATAATCATAATCAACGATCATAAGTTTAGAAATTAAAACAGACAGATCACATGATTATCTTGTTAATGTTTGAGGGAAACAATCGGGTTCTCAGAAGGGACTGAAGTCCCGCTAAGTTAGGGATACCCGTGTACCATGTTAGCAGAAGGATGACAGTTGAGTATAGTCTACACAAATAGCATTGTCAGAAAAAATGAGAATAACTGGCTTAACTAACAACAATATTGCTAGGGTGGGCTGAAGCCCACCCTAACAATATTAACTTGCTGCAGTGCAGTCATTATTTTTATTTTTGTATAAATATACGGACCCTCAATCACAAAATCCATAAGCTTCATAAATGCACATGTTTTTCATCTATGGTAAATAAATAAAACGAAGATATTAGGCCTATTATTATTGCTGTTATTATTATTATTATTATTATTATTATTATTATTATTATTATTATTATTATTATTATTATTATTATTATTATTATTATTGTTATTGTTATTGTTATTGTTGTTGTTGTTGTTGTTGTTATATCTGGATTCTAATGATTTCTTAATATCTGACTTGAAGGAGTAACCCTGAGCGAACAGCTCACAAGCCACGTCCTCCAGCGAACATAACGATCACAAAGGGATCGGTACACATCGTGGTCACCAGAAAGTTCGTGCGATACCTCATCCACGATCATACAGCCATCGAATTTCGCGAATGGGTCAAAGACACAGACTATCCAGACGAAACCTACTTCAGTACTTTGAACTTCAATCCACATCTGAAAATCCCTGGATCCTATCTCGGTTAGTTTCGTAAACAAGTAGAATGGAACCTTTAATTGTTATTTTTAAGTTTCTTAAATAGACCGACATAATTATTATAAAGCTGAGCTGGTGTCTTATGGGTCGTCCATTAATTATGTCAACAAAATAGGGGGAGGGGTTTGGAAAATTTTGACAGTTGTTGACAGGGGAGGGGGTTCGGTTCAAGTTGACGTCAACAAATTAACAAATTTTTCCCCAATGAATCCCAAAAAGGTAGCGAAAGACTTAAAAAAAGGTCATCTACAAAAATGTCTAAAAAAGGTAATCCAAATCTCTAAAAAAGGTCATCGAGAAAAACATTCACTCTGACTACGCTGCTGGTGGGGGGGGGGTTCTGGGATTGTTGACATAATTTTTTGGGGGTCCGTCAATGTTTGACAGTTGTTGACAAGGGGGGGGGTCAAAAAGGCCTAAAATTTGTTGACATAATTAATGGACGACCCCTTAGGCTGAAGCGATTTCAATGTAGTTTGAATTTTCTGTTCAGCCAGTCGATTGTAATTTCTCTGTCATTTCACTTGTTAATTGAAATGCTCTTTGATTCAATATATGTACACGATTTTACATAGGCCTACTGCTACTTGCTGTCCGAATATCTTGCACCGCATAAAACACACTCGCACACGCACACTGTGTATGCGACAGTTATTTAGCCTAACTGCACCATTAAGCTCACTATTACTGTCATATTTTATTAAGAGGCTCATCTTCTGTCTATCGCACTTAACTATCAATTATCACAATTTTCTTTCATGACGGTGAGTTGTTGACCACATCTGTTCTCAATTCAGGCGTTCCTGAAACTGACACGAATAAAAATCTCTTCATTACGCGTTTCAAGAACTGGGGAAATGGTCCATTCGATTGGCCGTGTGCTGGTAAACGAGTCCGTATGATCTGCGTATTTGCTGTGCGCGATCTTCCTCTTCTTGCCAGTCGTGTGGAGTTGTTTGCTAACAAGTTTCACATCGATTATGAACCACTTACACTCGATTGTTTGGAGGAACTACACTACAATCGCACTCGCTTGGAACTTCGTGGTGGTCCAGACATAGACAGAAAATTCTACGAAAATCTCGACTTTGTTCGAAACCATGTTTAGCCTATTTATATGTTATATTCTGTCATGCATTATATGTTGTTATAAATATGTAGCATAGTAATTAGGTCCCTATGTGATATGTTATTCTATCGCCTTCATCTGCCTCAGTCTCCTCTATCCATCACCCCTAAGGGTTTTCCACTCAAAACTAAAGTCTCTCCTTTTCAAAAACTTTTACCCCGACTCACCTGATTCTCTACCTTCTAATTCTCGACCTAAACGACACCCATCTTAACACCTGCTCTGCCCCTCTGATCTTCTGGAAACCGGACTCGGACCTCCTTCGGATACTCTTTTGAACAACCCCTCTGTCTAGACGCAGCGCTTGTGAATAGCTGGTTCCCTGCGCTTGGCTTTTGAGTGGCGCTTTAGAAGTTTGGAGATTACGATTACGATGTGTCAAATGTTTCTGTTTGTTACCCAGCACTCTGACCACGCACCAGAACAGACCAAAGAAACTGATGCTTGTGAACATGAATTGATATAGCGCCGGTGAAGTGCTCGTCTTCCGGAGGCGGGATTGATTTGGCGCCGAGATATTTTCCGAGACTTACATTTACATTTACATTGCATCTGCTGGAGTAATTCAGCTGCGCTCAAACGTCTAGGAAACTCTTTTACATGTTCAGTTTTGTCTATATATGTTGAAGGTGTGTTATCTCTGGGACTCTTCAATGTTAGCACCAACTTTGGACGTAAACATAAGAGACACCTTTTGTAAAGTAACATAATGTAACTAGGCAACAGTTGTCAAATGGTATACGTTATCGCTAGACTGGGTTAATAATGAAATACAGGGTAATATGTTTATCTTAACTCGTAAAAATTGGAAGCCACTTGTAACCTCGGCTATAACTGTGTCGTAAAGACATAACATAGTGTGCCAATATAACTTTACTGCCATCGCGAGCAAATACAGAGATCCGTTTGAATTGTTACCAAAGGCTACCATTGCAAAGGCAGGTTCTACGCTGGTTAAGCAACTTAAAGCAAGTTGGACTAAAGTAGTTTTAAGTTTTTAACTGACGTAAAAACCTGGAGCCAGGTAGGCTTTAGTCGCTTTACGGCAAGAGTGGGCTACAATGAAATCAAGCCACCTCACATCTTGTAGGTCCAAATGGGGTATTTTATTACGTTCGAAGGCAAAGAAAAGTTATATGATGAAACAATATTTCAATGTTTTCAATAAACGAATGAAATTTTACAAAATAAAATGAAATATAACAGCATTACCAACCCAGTTTCAAGAGCAAATTCTGCTAAAATGTTCGTGAATATTTCCATTGAAGTTAGATTTAAGATTGTAGAAAATGAGTTCAGGATCATAAGCAGAGCATTTACCAAAGAGTAACTTTCATTTTAGATGGACTATTCGTCAAAAGATGTTGCGCGGCGTTTCCTGTTTATATTCTGTAATTTCTATATACCAAGATATAAATTTTCACAGATCTGTTGAAGCCAGATGACTTTCTATAGCCTACACGGGGTTCCAACATTCGTTCAGTTCATCTTCCTGTCCTAAAGAAATACTTAACAGCAGAAAAAGCATAAGTCAGTATATATTGACAAACACTAGCTTTCTTAAAGAGAAAGAAAATGAATGAGTTAATTAGGTCAGTAGCCTATAATTGACAAGCAGCACCTTGCTCGAAGAGATAGATGAATTGCTCACAGGTATTTGGCATGCACGTAGATACAGTAACTAGTGGCGAAGAAAGATCGTCTAACAGAGTAACAGCCCCGTATTGATCGTCAGTAATTTCCGGGTTAATTACCAAATAATGGCATTTAATTGACAGCACAAATGGAACTGGAATAGAATAGAATCTTCGTTTATTCGATAACACATTGTCAGAACGCCATGCTATTACCAAAAATAAAAAATTTTAGGCATTGGCTATTCCGTTTAAAGTTTGATCCAGGATATTATTGGCTTTTATTTGATTTGCTAGAGTGTCATGGAATCAGAAATCGCCAATTTTTCTGTTGCAAAACAGTAGGACCATGAGATCGATAGCAACGAAAAACAAATCAAATGTGTATTGCAGCACGTCTACTGAGTGCCTCTAGTTGGAACATATCATCAACTTAATGTAATTTAATGCAAGTATACTCCAGCGCCACACAAAAGCCGCTTCAGGCAAACCAGTTTGCATGTTCACCAGCTCAGCATCAAATTATAATGCAACAATATGAATGAGAATTTGAAAAGCACAACTTCAATGGAAAACTCATCAGTAGCGTTCCCAGCCCAACAAGAGGAACCTTCGTTCAAACAGAATAGACTTCAATCGCTTGCGGAACAGAGCAGGAGACGGGCTGACTAACTCAGTTCTAGTTCAATGAGGAAGGTTGTTCGACGACACAGGACCGACGAAAGCAAAGCTTCTGTGCTCAGTTGTAGGGGAACGACCCGAGGTACAAGAAGAAAACCCTGATCGGCCGAACGAAGGGACCTACGACCAGGAACATACGAGGCAGAGATACACAGTGAGCCACGATAAGATGGGACAGTTTCCACCAAGCAGTTCGGCATGAAAGTTAAAATCACCAATTCGTTGCTTTGAGGGTTAGGCAACTAGTGCAAGGTAGCCTATGTCGATGTCTTAAGCAACAGCAAATTATTTCTTGGAAGTAGGTCTTCCCTATTTACTTTACTCTTATCTTCATTCAGATACCTCGTCGAATACTCGTTTGATCTTACCAATTGGTGTACCGATTTCCAATTAACAAATTAATTTGTCTTTAGTCACGAACTCGCAATCGTTTGGAAAATACCACTTGGAGGTAAGTCTTCCATATTTACTTTACCCTTATCTTCAGTCTGTGTCAGAACCACCTCTTTGAAGTATTGGTTATATTTTTGTTGAAATGGACACATTACTTGTAACATTCAACTTGTTAGCCGTTGTGGAACTGCTTTAACGTTGGCATTTTTATGGGGCTATTTTGTCGGTTGGCGATTTTGACGGGGCTATTTTGGTCATGGGTGATTTTGACGGGGGCTGTTTTGACGGGGCTATTTTGACGGGGCTATTTTGACAGGGTGCCCTTTCCAGGTGATCCATTTAGATTCTAGAAGCTAATCAAATCCTACACATTACATCAATAACGAGCTCTTCAGTTAGCTAATCCATTAGTAGTTTGGGCTTTACCTGATCGCAGTTACAAACATTCGATGTACTTACTGAGATTTTTACTCTCAGTTTAAGACGACTTCCAAACCACTTCGTCCCATCTGGTCTCTGTAACTGAAGGAGCACACCTCAAATGCTATGGAGTTTCACTGTATCGCAACATGTAAAGTCCTTCCAAACCCTGAACCTACCAATACACTATAGGATATATTCTTTTCACCTTTTTATCCGTAAACTGTAGCACAGTGTAGCGGATTCATCGTAATCGTAATCGTAATCGTAATCGTAAACTCGATATTTCTACAGCGCCCACAAAAGCGAAGTCGCGGGAACCAGCTTATTCACAGGCGCTTAACCAAAACAGAATCGATAGGCAGGGGGTCAAAATCCAGAGAGTCAGGCAGGCAGACAGTCAGACGGCTAAGGTGGATGATGCTTAGAGTTGAAATGGCGAGGAAGGTGAGGGGAAGAGAAGGAATCGGGATAGGATTTGTGAAAAAAAGCAGTGTTTTCAGTTTTGAGTGGAAGACCTGTGGAGAGATAGCAAGAGGTGAGGTTTTGGTGAGTTCATAGGATGGATCGGATATTTGTCGTAGCACAGGCGGGAGTTTGTTCCAAAGAGGCGGGACAGCTATGGCTATGGAACGATTTGCAAATTTAAGCGATGAGGTGACGGAAGGGCGGAGCAGTGTGAGGGTGGAAGATGAACGGGTTGAACGAAGAGGTTGGACCGAGAACAACTGACGGAGATACGAGGGCTGAGAGGATTGAAGCGTATTGTAGGTGAGAGATAGGACTTTATATTCTATTCGTTCAGGAATTTTGAGCCAGTGGAGTGATTTCAAGACAGGTGTGATCATAGGCATCGTTATCGGAGCAGTCTGGGAGAGAAAAAGAAAGAGAGAGAGAGGAGAGGAGAGGAGAGGAGAGGAGAGGAGAGGAGAGGAGAGGAGAGAGAGAGAGAGAGAGAGAGAAACTGTAGTCAGAAAGTGTAATTGCATCCTTTAAGATAGTCTATATATATATATATATATATATATATATATATATATATATATATATATATATATATATATATATATATATATATATATATATATATATATATATAAGGAGTCTAAGCACTGTATATTCTACTGGTTCGAAAAAGTATTACTCGCTCTGTGAACGAATTAATTAGAAGGATAAGTCCTGTCTATATGTCTTGCCCATTGGACTGACTGACTGTTAGATTTACTGTCATATTTGTTAGAGAGCCCTTGTTGGCCCGAGCAAACAGGTAAAAAGAATAATCAAATAACAGTTGGCTAAGCTATGGCCATTTCCCCAGACTTGCTTCTGAAATTGACCTTATGACCTTAAATTCGTTTGGATCGTCTTACATTCATTTAGTAGCCTTGTTTTTACCACGGGTAGCCGTTATCAAGTCGATAAACAAAAAAAGAATTTAGCCGATTTCAACAATAACTGGCCGAGATCTGGCCATTTTCTTTTATTTTTGCTAGATTTAATTATTTCTGATACTGAAATTACACTGAATTTAGTGTCAAGATTCACCCAGATGTGGCTCTCGTCGAGTCAAACAGAACAAAAAGAGTTCAGTCAAATCGGACTCTTCGTTTATATTTTGTTATAAAAAAGGTGTAAATTGAGAATGGACCCAAGTTCGAAGACCCGAACATGGCTGCCTACAGTCCTGGTAATTTATTATTATTAATTATTATTATATAAATTTTATATAGCGCCCTTCAAGGTCGCCTACTCAGAAGCGCTCCCAGCCCAACCCCGGTCGAGTAGGACAGCCTGAAGAGCAGTGAAGAACGAGACAGAGTTACCAATAGGTAATTTAAGAGTCCATGATATGTTCATACGTATATGTGTGTATGTGTGTGTTTGTGTATGTGTTGTGTGTGTGTGTTTGTGTATGTGTTGTGTGTGTTTGCTTTCCATGTGAATTTTAATTGAAACAATACACATTACACATCAAGTGACATCATAATATGATAATATCTATTGTGGTTTGTTGTCATGCACTTATTAGTACGAAATCATAGATCATGCTTCCTTACAGCTCGCGTAAAATATGTCCCTGAAATTCTCTCCTGCCCGGGGTTTAAGCCCATGCTTTGTAAGTAAGTAAGTAAGTAAGTAAGCAAGTAAATAAGTAGACTTAAGTGCTTACTTGCATGCTTTGGAGGATAACATCTGCAGTCTTACCTACGGCGCAATTGATCAGTGTTTGCCTAGGTCTTGAAAGTTAACATCTGCGGTCTTATTTGCAGTGACTGACGAGTCAAGACCTAAATAAACTGTCAATGCTATACGATTTATGCGGGAGCCATGGCAACTATTGGGGAGGAAGCAATTATGATATGGTGCGCCACTCCTATTTGGCCACGAAACCAGCGACTATCCAAATACCTGACTCATCATCATTGCGGTCCATGGGCTCAGTGCCCGTTGGTGTCAATCGCATGTTTCACAATCCATCTCCTCCATTTGTCTCTCTCCTGCGCCATTCTGCCAAGTTTGTGGATTTCCATTCCGCACCAATCCGCGACGTCATCCAGCCATTCCCTGCACGGTCTTCCTCTGACCCCTTTTCCGTCCACCATCCCGAAGATAACCTGTTTGATGAGTCTGTCTTTTCCCATTCTGCACACATGTCCAAAGAAGTTTAGTTTCCTCTCCATTATCATTTGTTTGATACTTTTTGTATCTTCCACTCTCGCGCGCACCTCTACATTTGTTATCTTCTGTTCCCATCTGATGTGAAGTATCCTCCTGTAGCATCTCATCTCGAATGCCAGTAGCTTGCTCGTTTCCCGCTTGCGCAAGGTCCATGTCTCACATGCGTACAGCAGTATACTGAATATGCATGTCTTAAAAAAATACCTGACTACAATTGGATAATAGCATTTCTGGAAAACCGAGAGCACGCAACTAAATTCAACGGCTCATACATATCAACTGCTTTTTAAATTAACGCCAGTATTGTACACTGTACAGGGCTCTGGCTAAGACCCGTTCAACTTCATGACATCAATTTCAGAACTAAGACCTGCAGTTTATCCTGGGAACAGTATACTCAAATATGCAGACGACAGTTAGCTTATTAAGATACCTGCATTCAATAGCGACACAGTGACTGCAGCTGAACTAGAACATGTGGCAACATGAGCGGACAACTGTAGCCTTAGATTAAATCATTTATAAGACATACGAATTAATGATTAGCAAGGCGAATGCAAGAAATTTGACCGCAGTCATCCCGGGAGTAATAGGAGCGAATAAATTAAATATTCTAGGAGTTTTGCTAACTGAGACCCTTAGTTTTTAGCAGCATATTGTCAGATTATGCATCAGGACCAGGCAATCTGTATTTGCTTTTCGCCTTGTATCTGCTCATGGCCTATCTGGCTTAATAATCTATATTATATATAATTATATAATCTTATTGCTCGCCACTGCCTTCATGACAGCTGTCGGCGCAACTGCAGATCACAAAGTGTCATAGCCTATAGGCAAAGTAAACAGAAGCAGAAAAGGAACGAATACTAAGAACGAAAACGCTCTCTAATCATTGTTTCTGTTCCCTTTCCCTGTAACTACTTCAGTTTAGTATGCTTTCATTATCTCAATTCTGACTATTGTTCATCATAATTATGTTGTCTCTAGTCAGATCGCTGAGATCTTGACTCGATCTGGTGAAATTAGGAATGCTGCTGGTTCGTTGTTTACAAGTGATCGGTTCGTGTTTAGTACACATTACGATAACGGTGCTACAGAAATTTAGAGATTAAGTTGGATTCTTCAACGTGTGCATACCATCAAACCAGATAATATAATAATAATAATAATAATAATAATAAATAATAAATAATAATAATCTTTTCTTTATTAAGCGCCTGACAAACGCACTGCGCTGTACATTTACACGTTATGCAATTGAAATCTTAACTACTAACAGAACAGACAGCCATGTAATACAACGGCGCTAATAGCAGCCTACAAAGCAAATCCGCCCAACGGGGGCTCGAACTCGGTACCTCTCGGTCTCTGTGCCAGCTGTTATCCAAAGCGCCACCCCCCCCGATCGACCGTCGAAAACTTGTTCATTTACATAATATATTTACATACATTTCGGGCTTGTAATTTTTCTAAGGTCAAGGTCATTTATAATTTATTGAAGCGAATACAGTCGCATATTATCCAATCGACCTAAAGCACGTGTGTAGGCCGGGAACAGGTCGATAGTCCGAAGGTTCGATAGTCCGAAGATTTCATGGTAAAACATTATATGTACATTAGAACTGAAGATACATGGAACTGAAGGTCTGAATAAAATTCGTTTTGGTTAAATGACAGGTATGCTATTTCATAATTTCACAGATGCTTAAAGCAAGCAATACTAAATAATTAGAAATGGCATGACTTGGTGATGTCTTGATTAATGTAATATTCATGAAAAGTAGACCTAATTTACTCTAGTTCTAATCTCATCGAAGTATAATCTAATCTAGACCTAATCGTAATGTAACTCATGATCAAAGCTGGACAGTTTGTTACACTTGGTTCAATGGACTTAGCTAAGTTTCTGCCTTAACTGATTCTTGGGAAGGTTCGTTTAGATATGGTTATGTCTACGTTAATTATCGTTAACGACTTGAATGTAACAAGAACAATTAAACTCGGCGTTTATTCGTCCATGTAATTGCTAATTGGTCTGCTATAGGCTTGCATGTCTACTTCGAATAAAATGTACCTTGTCTCAAGAAAACAGGTGTACATAAGTAAAGAGCCTCTTTGGGGCCGTCCATAAAGTACGTCACGCTCCAGGGGAGGGGGTTTAAGAAAGTGTGACAGTTTGTGACAGGGGGAGGGGGTCAGGCCATGTGTGACGTCACACATTTATTTGTTTTATATTTTATTTATAATTTATTTTTATTTTTTAGTAGAATTTCATAGCTTTAAAAATAATTTTCATAAATTTTCTGAAACATTTTAATTAGTTTTATGTCAAAATAGCATGAAATGCATATCTCCTGAATGTGTTTTTCACGATTCCTCTCGCTAGGACCGCTAGTAATAATGCTGTTGCGAAGCCTTGTTTATGTATTAGCCTTGCTTTCGGAAGTATTATTATTTCTATGTTGAAAGTATGACGTACTTTAGGGGGGGGGTCCGAGTTTTGTGACAGTTTGTGACAGGGGGGTAAAAATGGTCAAAAATAGCGTGACGTACTTTATGGACGGCCCCTTTGTCTCTTCCGCTGTCTGTGTGTATGCCTCTGAGTTCCTCCTACTTCTCCTTCTGTCTTCTGTATTTTTTGTCTGTCTGTTTTGTCTGCGGTTTTTCTAAGTTATTAGCTGCTCACACACAACATCGATCTATTCGCTGTAGGCCTATACTCTGTCTAGTGAGCGTTGAAGTATAGGTACACGTATACAGTTATATGAAGGTAGGCCTGTATAATATGCCTCTGCACCTGCGGTTAGAAATTAAATCAAAGCACAAACTTATGAAGTTCTATTCCTTTTTCATTCTTCAGGAAACTGTTTAACCAACGTTGTTGTAGAGAAAGTACGGATGCTAAACCTGCTGCATGAAAGCGGATCGTAGTGAAATCAAGATCCTTTATAAGAATTCTTAAAGCGTCGAGTCGCTTCGAAAGATTTATATGAATATTGAGAATCTGTGAATGCTAAAGCGACTCTTACGCTGAAGCACAATGCCAAAGTGGAAGCCAATTTTCTTCACGTGTTTTGTCTGTCTCGTGTTGCTACTGATAGCGGAATTATTTACTTCGTCTCCTTCAACTATCATGGAGCATGCAGTCCAATACGTAGGTTTTACAATTTTTAATACTCAGCAGAAGAAACGTTTTTCAGGACTTGAAGCACCCAATGAAAAGAGGAAATCTCAAGAACTAATCTTCAGTCAGTCGCCTCAAAATGCAACAACGCAAGTGCCAAATTTCAAGACTACAAGTAAAGACATCCTGGTGAGTAAAATAAGTGACGAAAGCTCATTTTCAACACTTCATCACATCGGAAATCTGATGTATGACGATATTCCTCAAGTAAGAGTAACGTCTGTGAACTGTGCAAAACTAATCAGAGGAGATAAAAATGAACAAGCGAAAGCTGCCACCTACCAAAACCAACATCCAAAGATCGTCAGAACCGATGAGGAAATGTATTCAGAGGCGCTGAATTGTTCGAAATTTCTTTCCAATCGTCGATACATTCGAAAACCAGCTTCGGAGGAAGAGAAAAAATTTCCACTTGCCTTTAGCATTCTTCTTTTCAAAGACGTAGAACAGTTTGAGAGGCTGCTTCGTGCCATCTACCGTCCGCAGAATTTCTACTGTATTCACGTCGACAAGAAATCTTCGAAATCTGTTCAAGATGCTGTGGGTGCAATTGTAGAATGTTTAGAAAATGTCTTCATGGCTCCAGATCAGTTCGAAGTTCGCCATGGTCAGATCACAGTTTTGTCTCCAGAACTGAGTTGTATGCGCCAGTTGTTAAAACACAAGAAATGGAAATATTTTATTAATCTCACCGGACAGGAATTCCCACTAAAGACCAACTGGGAAATAATTGAAATTCTGAAAATTTTTAACGGATCGAATAACCTCGATGGAACTGTCAAGAGGTTAGTTTCATAATAGCCTAATTGGTTTATTATTGAAAATCATTGCCTATCTATAGCCTATAAACGTAAAATGAAAGATAAAAGTAATAGGTCTAGACATTAACTTTTAGCACACCTCTGTTGTGGTGTAAATAAGTATTTATATCTTAGAAAAGTATAGCAAATACTTTATTCGTGAAAATATAAGCCGATTCGGTATTTTGACTGTGGAACCATTGCTCTCGCATCCGCTGCCCATCAAGGTCGCAAAATTCATATAGGCTTACGCTGCTTCAAAAAAGCATTAAAACCGAACTTAAAAACTACTAGAAGATAGCCTATCGTAACCGATTTTTAACCATATAAAACTAGGCTACTTTTGCCATCATAATAAATTTTCAGTTTAGCATCACACTGTTTCTGTTTCCTACGGCGTGGCCGCCCCAGTATTCTGACCTGGCACCGGAAATTACCCAACAACCTTGTTCCGTTGTTTGGTCCAGCGTCCGTGAATACCTCTGGCACGCAGCGTTTTTATGGCGCTATGAAATTTCCGTGATTTACATTTCCATTACATAAGTTTAAAGTGTATGCAAAGCGTTATTTAATGCGATTTGGTTGTAAGTGTTTATGTAGGCTATAGAAACTTGATATAGCACCTTTTCATTATCTCACCTAGGCGCTACATCATTAGCCTCAATACCTTTATAACACACACAACATACACACCTACCTTATCTGATCTTCCTTGATACTCCTCGGAATTAATTGCAAGGCCATCCTACGCTATGATCTAAACTCTAAGGTAAAGATCCTCCCATCTCGCATCCTCACGTTCCCACCGTGTACCTTGGATTCTGCACCTTTTATTCAAACTGCTAAGATTGATTTGAAGTCTCTCGAACTGACAGGAATGCGATTTGTATTCTGAAATTATTTCTCTAGAGGTAATCCGGAAAGAACTACTCATAAACCGCCACCTCCGTCTAAAATCAGGATCACAAAGGGATCGGTGCATATCCTCGCTTCCAGAGGCTTTGTTGACTATATGATCAACAATGAAACCGCCATCAAATTCCTCGACTGGTTGAATGATACGCTGGTACCAGATGAAACTTTCTTCTCAACCCTCAATTACAACCCTCATTTGAAAGTGCCTGGATCCTACTTAGGTTAGTATGTACATAGGAAATGCTAGTGTAAAGAAGCCTAGACTCACTGTTGCACTTGTATCTGCGTTCTTGACCCGACTATTAATTCGTCGTTATTAGACCTAGTTTCACCCATACATGTATATAATATTATAGTCAATAGCTGATTCCAACGTCCAGTTTCAAGACCCATGTCATATTAAATCGCAATGGTAATCTCAAAATTTCCAACGCAGAACTAGATAGCTAAGCGCAGGGCCCCAGCTTATTCACGAGCGCTGAGTTAGCATGTTCACGAGCTGGTGTCTGATGCAACTGTCTTCTAGAAATATGCGTTCAGACTAAGGTAATGAGGTAAGGACGATATCAACAGCCACGGGATGTTGCTACATACGGGTACCATTTCTCCAGGACGGTTTTGATTCCGCTGTACTTGGTTAGCGTGCTATAGATTCTGTTGCAGGAGAGAAAGTGTTCCACTAAGACCCTTTGCGCACTCGGCTATAAAATTCCCTGGTCGTTCACTGGCAGACGTGGAACACGGTGCCCGATTGGTTAGAGCGCTAGACTTGAGTACCCTGCAAGGGAGATCGAGCCTCTTCTGAGACATAAACTGTGTAGGTGCCTTGAGCAAGTCCTTCACTCACAATTGCTCACCTCCATCGATTAACGCTTGGCCATTAGACTCTGGCACTTAATAAATGCATAATAATAATAATAATAATAATAATAATAATAATAATAATAATAATAATAATAATAATAATAATAATAATAATAATAATAATAATAATAATAATAATAATAATAATAATAATAATAATAATACTAATAATAATAATAATAATAATAATAATAATAATAATAATAATAATAATAATAATAATAATAATAATAATAATAATAATAATAATAATAATAATAATAATAATAAGATTTACAAGATTTGACACACTGTTAAGAAATGGAACGCCATCTGTTTTTCCTCGACCTTACCATGCTAAGAAATGGATTGTCCAGTATTTTGAATGTGGAACTATCTGATGAGAAGTGGCTCCAAGCATCCCTTCCGGTGAAGGATGGTGGCCTTGGGATTCGCTGTGCTGCAACGCTGGCACTTTCTGCCTTCTTGGCATCTGCTGCGAGCACTAGCGAACTCCAGGCAAACATGCTACCACCGGAATCAGCTGATACCTCAGACGATCTCGTAGATACAGCTCTGAAAGCATGGACACTACTCACGGGTTCAGAACCACCAACAGGATCAGCAGCTCATCGCCAAAGAGAATGGGACAGCCGCTGGACAAGTAAAGCATGGACAACTCTGCACGAATCGGCGAACAACACACTAGACCGGGCTCGTCTCTTGGCCTCTCAGGCACCACACGCGGGAGATTGGTTGCTAGCGCCTCCGGTTACTGCATTGGGACTCCGTTTAACTGACGAAGTAATACGGATCGCGGTTGGAATGCGACTCGGGACGACACTGTGCGAACCTCATGTGTGTCACTGTGGTGAGAGAGTCGACGCCAGAGGACTTCACGGTCTGGCCTGCAGAAAAAACGCTGGCAGACATCAACGGCATAACATCCTCAACGATATCATATGGCGATCTTTCGGAAGAGCAAACATCCTTTCTCAGAAAGAACCGTTGGGCCTCACCAGAGAAGATGGTAAACGACCGGACGGCGTGACACTCATCCCGTGGTCATGCGGAAGATGCCTCACTTGGGATGTGACAGTTTCGGATACATTCGCAAAGTCACATCTGGCAACAACATCAACCGAAGCGGGTGAGGCCGCAAACCGGGCAGCCGCTGCCAAGAGATTGAAATACGCCACAATCACCCGAACACATGCTTTTGTGGCGGTAGCACTTGAGTCCAGCGGTGCTTGGAGCTCAGAAGGATTGAATTTTGTGTTGGAGCTTGGACGAAGGTTGACGGATGCAACCCATGACACCCTCGAAACAAACTACCTATTCCAAAGACTCTCGGTAGCTGTCCAACGCGGGAACGCCATCTGTTTCTCCTCGACCTTACCATGCTAAATTACTCACTTTGCTATAATAATAATAATAATAATAATAATAATAATAATAATAATAATAATAATAATAATAATAACAATAATAATAATAATAATATAATAATATAATAATATGATAATATAATAATAATAATAATAATAATAATAATAATAATAATAATAATAATAATAATAATAATAATAATAATAATAATAATAATTTTATAAATAACAATACTAATGATAACGAACCAATAATCGTCCCCATTCGTTAACTTTAAGTGTTCTGTTCTCATCAGTAAATGTCGCGTGGTAAACCCTGTCCATCACAGATCCTTTACCATCACAATCTGTACAATTCTTGGTCTGATTTATCTCTGTCTATATCTAAATTGTAACATGAACTCAGTGGCTTCTATCCCCACTAAACAACCGGACTCAATCCCTCTCCTTTCCTTCCCGGCCTCCCCTCCCTGGTCGGGCCTCCCTTTTCTTCCAGATCCCATATTTGAGACGTGAATTTTAGCTAATTTCTGATTAGATAAATGTGTCTGTAATGCAACACATTAAATACAGTGTTAACAAAATCGATCGACTTAATCCATGTAACTGGTTCACACTAATTTATTCAAGAAAAGTGGGTCTTTCACAGGACTGTAAGTGAAGACTTGGTAACTTGTAGAAAGTTTGATAAAAATTGAAAAGAAACACTTTCCCATGGTTTTCACTGGGCTCAACTTGTGCCCGCTCTAAGTAGGGATAAAAGACCCTGCATGAACTTGTATTTTGGTCATCAATAAGGCTTATGAACTGAGGTAAGTGTTTCCTTAATATTAGCATGGCTACTCTCAGTACTCTGCCTCTAAGTTTACTGGCAACCGTATTCGGACGTATACTTCGGACCCTGTTGGACAACCCCTCTGACTCGACGCAGCGCTCGTGAATAAGCTGGTGCCCTGCGCTTGGCTTTCGACTGGCGCTTTCAAAGTTTGGAGATTACGATTACGCTTTGTCATTGATGATGATCCGTGTTTGACATTGATGATGGGTGTATCTGTTCCTTTAGGTGAACCTGAAACTGACACCAAGAGAAACGTCTTCCTGATACGCTTCAAGAACTGGGGAAATGGTCCGTTCAATTGGCCGTGTGGCGGAAAACGAGTTCGTGGTATCTGCATATTTGCTGTTCGCGATTTACCTCTTCTTGCCAGTCGTGTGGAGTTGTTTGCTAACAAGTTTCATATCGATTATGAGCCTCTTACACTCGATTGTTTGGAGGAACTACACTACAATCGCACGCGGAACGAAATCTCAAGTGTGCCAGACATCGACAGAAAATACTACGAAAATATGGACTACTTTCGAAACCATGTTTAGAAAATTATGCATCTGTTATGACAAGCAAGGAATGGGCTTGACTCCGTTTGAGTCTGTTTTTTATAGAGACTGCAGTATTTCTTTGATATTGACTAATTAATATAGTAGGACATTATATGTTTTGTTTCGGATTGCTTATTGAATAAAGGGAAACATATAATTATAGTTACACATTACCAGCTAGCGGCGATAGGACTATATAGGCGGATTTCGATGAGGGTTTCCAAAGAAACTGTAATAAAAACGGTTACGGTAATACTGGTATGGAAATAAAGATGAAAAGTATGCAAACAAGCGAAAAAGTTGGAAATTGGCAAAAGGACTGCAAACTAGAAAAAACTGACAGTAGACTAAAAGCTAAGAAACTGTCGGAAAAACCTAATGAGTTTCTTAGACTAAAAATTGGCAAATATATATACTAAAAAATTCTTAGTATATATATTTACCAATTTTTGTCAAAATTCCAGTCGCTATGAGCAAAAAGGCCTGTATGTCTTCTTCATGCTCGCGAATTGTTATGTGATACTTTTGCATGATGCTCGCAAATACAAACTCCAGATTGTGTGTGTGTTCTTGGGCTTAACGACACTTTTTCATATCGAAGATGATTAGTGTCGGAGGCAGAGTACAACCTCGTACTCCACGTTTATATTGCGACCGAGCCACCCGCAGTAAAGATCCGAGAAATTAATCTCTGATAAACCGACAGACCGGGAATCGAACCCGGGCCGCCGGAGTGGAGAGCGGGCTACCAACCCACTCGGCCACTCAGGATCTCTCAAACTCCAGATTTCTATTTTAGGCCTATTATATGCATCTTCATAACGACGAACACCATAGTGATTTGATTGGCGGGGGTAGGTCTCTGTCTGTCTGTCTGTCTGTCTGTCTGTCTGTCTGTCTGTCTGTCTGTCTGTCTGTCTGTCTGTCTGTCTGTCTGTCTGTCTGTCTGTCTGTCTCTCTCTCTCTCTCTCTCTCTCTCTCTCTCTCTCTCTCTCTCTCTCTCTCTCTCTCCCCTGCAACTTTCCATTCGAGCATGAAAATCGAACGTTTCAAAATATTCTATCCGGATTGGTTCTTCACTGACCACCACCACGAACGATTTCCAGCACCATACTGCATGTGTCATATATCGGCTTGACCCCCTCCGGATTCTGATTTGACACTGAAACAGACCAAACACTCCGGTTCATTGTGGATTGATTAAGCACCGGTGATTACTATGCCTGCATTTTCACGAGCATTTACATCTGACCCATATGGGCTCTGTACAGGTCCCGCATGGCAATATAGGTCCCATATGGGTTCCATGTGATTGGCATTCTGGAAAGATAAACCGATCTCTCTGAGGCGGCTTTTGTGTGGCGCTGATAAATTTCGAAATCGTAATCTTTACAAGCACTCAGCGTGTGTAAAGACTCTCTTGTAAAGATGTCATTTTAAGCATGACCCTAACTTTTGCACCTGTTAAATTTCTTCTGACGCAGATTGTCTCATTGTAATCTCCAAACTTCTAAAGCGCCACTCAAAAGCCAAGCGCAGGGTACCAGGTTATTCACGAGCGCTGCGTTGAGTCAGAGGTGTTGTTCAAAGGGTATAGTCCGATTGAGGTCCGAGTCCGGTTTCCAGAGGGTGAGAGGGGACAGAGTGGCTGCTAAGGTGGGTGTAGCTTAAGTCGAGAATTGGCAGGGGGAGATTTTGTAATACCTGACCACGGAAAAGTTTGCGCCCCTTATCAACTCCTGGATACGCCACTGTGTGTAAAGACTCTCGCGTAAAGATGTCATTGGATCACTATAAGCATGACCTTAACTTCTGCACCTGTGAACTTGTTCTGACGTATTTTGTACCAACCGACGTCTGTAAAAGAATCCACCCCTCTTAATTAAGAGAAAACTGCTTATCAAACTAGCGGACAGAGAACAGTTTGATATTGATTTACATCGGAAATACGAATTTTATCTGCCGAGCTAAGACAGGTGGTTGGCCTACATGTACAACATGCACACATATACATGTACTAGACTATAGACGCTGGCAGGCTGAGATCTATCACCGATACATCCAATTACAGTCTATTTTCTATGTTTCAGTGTTGTGTCCGTCATCGAAACGAATAAATCGAGCAACTGAAACGAGAGAGAATGTCTCATTGTATAATGATGCTGATTTCAGTTTTTAGTTTAATCGCCAAATCCAGTTATGCTATACTTTGAGGTCTGGTTTCAACCTGAAATAATAAGGTAAGTTGAACTTGAATTATTATGGTAAGGACGCGACGTCAAAGGTCTGCAACTGCAAGCCATACATATCGTTACACACTGGCATGATCACATACACATTCACGTGGCTTATGAATATATATATATATATATATATATATATATATATATTTGCAAATGAATTAAAATCCATTGTATGTTGTATTTGTTGTTAAACAATGCACCCACCTGCTGCTTATCAGTAGGCCTATATAATTTAAGCATAACGATAACAATAATGTACAGACACCTTAGAAACGAGGCATGGCTTTAACATATGAATTATTCGCTGTTAATTAAATTCGCATTCAGCAAATTAGCTACTGATAAATCCAGCGACATGTGGCGTGCAACATTTAACACCTGTTAACATATTTTTTGTCAAAAAGAGGGGGAGACAAAGCTGCTGTGTCGAGATGCAAATGTGTCGAATGCATATATATATATTTATATATATATATATATATATATATATATATATATAAAAGTGTGTGTGTGTGTGGGTGATTTATGTAGCGCCTTCTCTAACCTCTCGGACCCAGGGGCGGCGCTGGCCGGGGGGGTCCAGGGGTCCGGACCCCCAGCTGTCGTTCAGACCATTTCTCCAATTCGTGTAAATCCGAATAGATTTTTTTTGGTGGGGGGTGGGGGTCTGGTTTCGCTGACAGCCTTGCAACTAATGTCATGACTTTGTAACTCTTTCCAATATATTAAATTAATATTATGCTTATCACTATTTATTAGGTCTACTCAAATTCTTTAAATTATATTTAACTTACTTACTAAACCTCTCTGCACTGCGTGCTTATGATTGGTACGTCATTGGTCCGTGTGTACAGTGTTGACTCTTAGTGAAAATAATAACAATAATAATTTTTATGGCATCATTAAATAGAAATCCGCTTACTGAACTGGTTGAGGCTTGCCACTATAAGAGAGACAAAAACTTATAAGCAATAGTTAAATATCTTTTAAACTTGTCACGACACATATTGATGTTTGATGTTTTCTTCTGTTTCAATGTTTTAACTGGATGTTTACAAAATCAAATTAATTAAGATAAAATAGTAATTACATGTTTGCAAATTTTTTGACCAAGTCAACGTAACAACTAACAAATCAAGTTCATTTTAAAGCTACAAATGTTTAGTTCAGAGTGGCTAAAATGAGCTCCATATGGCAACATTATACTCCAAAAAGCGTTGGCGGCTGGGGCTCCGCCCCAGACCCCGCTGGGGGAGCTTACGACGCTCCCCCAGACCCCCTAATCGTGGGCAGCTTCGCGCCTTCGGCGCTCGCAGTGCCTCGCACTCGGGCTCCTGCCACGCAGCTTGCAAGTTAATTTCATTTTCGTGGACCCCCCGGAACTAAAAACCCAGCGCCGCCCCTGCTCGGACCCCCTTCTAACCACCTATAAATAAACCAATCTTGAAAAGCGCTACCATTGTTTCAATTCGAAGCAATCTATTTATTGCATATGTAGGCCTATTTATTGATCACCCAAAGTCAGGCTATATAAATTTGCAATTGCAATTAGAATTGTTCCTCTCCAAGTGCTCTCTCAACATGAAGTTGACGCCACTTAAGTGCAAAATTTCTCTTATGTGCATAGACGCTGGCCTGTCCCGTCTTAGTATAGGGTAGGCCAATTTCAAAGGAAAACAATTTCGGGTATGTGCATATCGCATATGTACATAATTCGGTTATGTACAGAGCCAACTACAGGCTCGTAATGCATTGCTCTGTGTACATCAACGCCGCTTAATTGCTTAAGCAGCCCAGAACATTCAGACCGCCTATAATATGCAGTTTGCCCATGGACAGATCTCCAGCTGTCCAGTGGTCTGTCTAAGGTGCACTGTGGTCCGTATCAGCATTGTTATCGGAGTGTGCAAACCATATCATAAACAGTTCGTTTAGTGTCTGTCATTCACACTGTTCGTGTTGCTTGCTTGACACTCGTTAAGTAGTAAAAACGTTATGTGGCTGGGCGCGTCTAGAGGTGCTTCTATACGGCCGGAAAATAAGATTAACTTTAACTGAATGATCACTGAAGAGGCATTGCAGTATGGAACGTGGGGCGCGGTGGTGTAGGGGTATGTTCGGTGCCTTGCAGTCGGAGGGTTGCGGGTTCGAATTCACTTCAAGGGGTAGGGGTTGGTGCCTTGCAGCCGGAGGGTTGCGGGTTCGAATCCACCTCAAGCCGTCGCGTAGGGACCCTGGGCAAGTCCTTCACTCGCAATTGCTCATGCGCTTCGTCGTGAACTCCGATTCAGTGTCCGCGCTGTAGTCGGGAGCGCCTCTGAGTAGAAATCTTGAAGGCGCGCTATAACAAGTGCTCATACATACATACATACATACATACATACATACATACACACATATGTGGGCTCCATATCTGTTATTAAATACCAATAATTATATTTAGCCAATTTAACACAGTAGGACCTACAATCCTACATATGAGCTTCTCTTATGTGCTTAAGTCGGTTATCTGCATAGGTTCACGGCAATCCCGAGGCAATTGCACTTCAGCAGCATCGACTGTATTGCCTTATTCTGTTTTATATCATTTATGTGAAAACATTTCCGGTAATGCTTAATAGGCTAATGCCCCTGTAATTTTTGCAGTCTTGTGGATCTTCTCTTCTTTCGTTAATAGGGACAATTGTCGACTTTTTCCGGCATTCCTGTATAATTCTTTCTTTTGGTGAATCTTGGTGAATTCAGATTCAGCAAGAAGAATAATAATTAAACTCTATAGCCTATAATACTAATAATAATGATAGCCGGCAATTCTGCTTTCAGTCTGGATATATCCTATATGCATATGCATATGTATAATTACGTCTGCTGCGGTTAGCATCTGTCTGAAAACAAACCATATTTCAAATTGCGATTGATAACAGTACTACTGGGCTGTCGGACAGACCTCCCATTTCACAACGCGTGCTCATGCATAAGGCCGTGCGTTAGATCTATAGTGTAGAGGGTCTATACGGCAGGCTTATATAGCGAGTCATATATAATCATAATTATATAGGATTACAAACTCAATGCAAGCTTATTTATGGAAGTGAACTGAAGATCAGCTATAGAATAATTCACTAACGCCGTCTGACCTTCGTATGCCTATTCTAATTTATATTGCCAATCATAGGTCTTTATATATATACCAAGCATCGAGTACTTATCTATGATGAATTGCTGGTCTAGGCCTACGTAGGTATTTGTAGAGGTGGTTGACTGGTACGTAAACTACACTATTATTGATTTTACAGGAACACTTAGCAATTCGATACTATTCAAAGATGGCTAGACTGAAACGAATAATGCTAAGGTGTTTTCTTCTGTTGATTCTGTTGACATTGGTCATGATTGTCTATCTTCCTTTATCCAAACGCATGAAGATGGCAGCATTCGTTAATTTTCCAAACATTTCGTCCAGTACAATGGATTGCATAAAAGACGCAGTCCTTCGTTTTCATTTAAATATCAGTCATTGTTTCCCTTCAAATCTGCCTAAAACTCCGTTTGAGAAAACACTGACCGAGATTTTGGAGCACGAAAGAGGAAGAACCTTTGGACCAACAATTCATAGACAATCGCAACAAACGTCTGCAATGCCAAAACAAAGTCACAGCTTCGCAATCGAATCAAATAACAGCATTGTTGTAAGTTCAACAACTCCTATAATTCCAGACACAAACGTTCAATCCTTACGTAAGACTGAACTCACTTACGGCGACATTCCTGAACTTCGAGTACGCGCGATAAACTGTGCAAAACTAATCAGAAGAGATCAAAACGAACAAGCGAAAGCTGACATCTACCAAAACCAACACCCAAAGATCGTCAGAACCGATGAGGAAATGTATTCAGAGGCGCTGAATTGTTCGAAATTTCTGTCCAATCGTCGATACATTCGAAAACCAGGTTCGGAGGAAGAGAAAAAATTTCCACTTGCCTTTAGCATTCTACTCTTCAAAGACGTAGAACTGTTTGAGAGGCTGCTTCGTGCCATCTACCGTCCGCAGAATTTCTACTGTATTCACGTCGACAAGAAATCTCCGAAACCTGTTCAAGATGCTGTGGGTGCAATCGTAAAATGCTTTGAGAATGTCTTCATGGCTCCAGAACAGTTTGATGTTAAGTGGGGATTTTTCTCCGTTTTGGAGCCAGAACTAAGCTGTATGACGGAGTTGCTAAAGTACAAGAAATGGAGGTACTTCATCAATCTCACTGGACAGGAATTTCCACTGAAAACTAACTGGGAAATCGTTGAGATTCTTAAGATTTTCAACGGAGCCAACAATATGGAAGGAACAATTAAGAGGTCAGTACGACAGTTCAACACTGTTTCATATAATGAGGTTTTTGAAGAAAAAACAGCTTTCTGTTCGATACTTTGCCTTAAATGGTTTCCGTGTGTTACTTGATAACACCCTTGCACTCGCAAGGTATCTTTGGTAGATACCCAAAATATCTGGCGGTAGAGTGCCTTTGAATTCATGTGACATCAACCACAGTGTTCTGTCCAGCCTTCCATAGAAGTGGATATAATTAAGTTTTTTTAAATATTCAACATAATCTTGTTATAATTATTTTGAAAATAATTATGTTGATTTTGCACGTCTCTAGAAAATGAACCTGTAAAGTCTGGATGGGGTGTAAATGTTTTCATTCAAGTATTCATAGCAGTTGTACTCATGCGTAGCCGCGTTGTCTCTGGAATCAGATTCGACCAAGTGACCAAGTGAGTCATCAATCGCCCTGCCCTTGACGTTGTTAGATTTGGCCTCAAACGTCAACAGTTTATGCAGTTGTATGTGTTCAAGAGAGAATAAATTAAACGGCTGTCTATGCAATGTGTGGGATAACAAAGCACATGCCATGTCATTGTCAATCAATAATTATGTCAAGATGCCGTGCTTCTGTGAATCTAGCTGCGTAACATCTGGCTTCGTTCGCGTGCCATGGAATTATAGATGATTCAGTGTTAGTACTCAACATGTCAGCCACTGATAGAGACATACGCAGGAGGCCCATATACGTGGAAGAGAATATAACAAGCAAGGGGGAGGGTTTAGGGTAATGGTAACACTCCGGCACGAAGTGCAGAACATCAGCGCGGAGGCGGGATCGCTTTACACTACCCTCTCAAAGGTCGACTTTCATTCGCCAGATGTCTTTGTTAAAATGAGCAGTAGAACGTGATGGGCGCCTTGCATGGCTGCCAAACAATTAAATTCGACTCCTGTAATAACTTGTGATCATCCGTTCATACTATGAATATTGTTACTTTACTACGGTGTGTCAATTTGAAATAATAAACGAAGATTATTATTTAATCGAGATCTAATTCATATTCCTTATCAATCGGTAAAGATCACACAATGGCTCTAGAAGGGCCTAGGCCTACAGAATCGGACTTGTGAATTTCTTGCACGGACCATTCTATGCCATATATATATATATATATATATATATATATATAGTCTCAACATTCGTACTTCCAAGATAAAGATATCTTTCTCTTGTTCTAGAGTGGAACTCAAACCCATGCATGCCTTTCCTGCACGAGCTGAACACTGCAGACGCGTCTCTACCCCGATTCCTTTTGACAGCTTCACAGCTTCTTTCTCATTCAGCACCGCCTCTGCCGTCGATGCAAAGTCTCTTTAACGCTGATGTTGATCCTGGGAGTGCCAGGTTGATCGTGCGATGACCAACTTCGCACGGGATGCAATTCGCCTCCGACATGACTAATGTCCCATTACAATGTTACTGTTCGCTCACGAACTGCGCTGCGACGACTAACTGGGGTCGATTCGTCAATTTTATTCGTCGCACGATATCACAACCCAAATCATCGAAATGTCATATGCTCACATTGCTCAGTCGTCGATACGGATCGAAATGACTCGATGGGAACGTCGTTCATTTCACTCGTCTGCTCTGTAGGCCTCAGTGTCGTCGCTAGGGTTGGTGTCTCCCAGTGCGGTAACATCTGGTGTCACCCCATGTCTTACCAGACATACGGATGCTTGTTTATTAATACTATTCGTGTCTGCTCTGTAGGCCTCAGTGTCGTCGCTAGGGTTGGTGTCTCCCAGTGCGGTAACATCTGGTGTCACCCCATGTCTTACCAGACATATGGATGCTTGTTTATTAATACTATTCGTAAATGTTCAAAAAAGTAAATTAGCGTACAGTTTCTGCTTTACCAATATAAATTGTTACAGTACTGGGTTTGTTGTTATACATTATTGTCAATTTAAAAATAATAAATTTAAAAATAATAAATTTAAAAATAATAAATTTAAAAAATATAAATTTAAAAATAATAAATTTAAAAAATATAAATTTAAAAATAATAAATTTAAAAATAATAAATTTAAAAATAATAAATTTAAAATAATAAATTTAAAAATAATAAATTTAAAAATAATAATTTTCAAAATAACAAATTTCTGCTGAAATTCTGCACAAAACTTGTGTAGACAGTCACTTTGCCATTTTGGTGTCACCCCTATGAAGGTGTCACCCGGTACAGCCCTCGGACCCCCAAGTGATACCACTGGTAGGCCTACCAAACGAACAGACGCCAACCGTTAATTAATATTTCTTCAACTGAGTTCCTGATCTCCGTGCTGATTCGGGACACACAGGGAAGTTTGCACATACTCACCTTAATATATTACTATGTCTCGTGATGCAGGTCTACACGTTGATGGAGCATTATACAATTAAAACCAAACATAAATAGATTTTAGCAATCAGATTCGCATTTAACAACAATGAATGCGAATACCCCGTTACATAGATCAAGCAGTTTAACATTATCCAGCCTTTAAACTTATATCGGCTTATTTGTACAATTCCTAAGGTAAGAAAATGCAAGTCTCATGTCACCTTTTCTCTTGTTCGAAACTTGCAGGACACGTACATGGCATGCTTCTACGCTTTCAATTGCAGGATTAACCCCGAAAGAACAACGAAGATGCCGCCAGTTCCGTTCAACATAAGAATCACGAAGGGATCCGTACACATCGTGGCTACGAGGGGCTACGTCGAGTACGTCATCTACAACGAAACTTCCATCATATTCCGTGAATGGGTAAAACAAACATCCGTTCCAGACGAAACCTATTTCTCCACACTGAACTTCAATCCTCATCTACAAGTTCCCGGCTCCTATCTTGGTTAGCGCGTTAGAATTTATCCCGAGACTAATCCTAGAAAACTTCGCATAGGATAATAATAATAATAATAATAATAATAATAATAATAATAATAATAATAATAATAATAATAATAAAAATGATAATAGAGAGGCAGAGTAATCGTAATTGTAATCTATGAATTTATACAGCGCCCAAAAACCCAAGTTGCGGGAACCAGTTCATTCACAGGCGCTCAGTCAAAACAAAATCGATAGGCAGATAAGGTCAAACTCTATTCCAGGTCAAGATCCAAAGACAGGCAGAGAGCCAGAGGGATACGATGGATGGTGCACATGTTTAGAATTTTAGAGACGAGAGTGGTAAGAGATGAGAAGGAAACAGTCAGATGCTTGAACTAAAGACAATGATAACGGATATGACGATAAAAGCAGTCGTTAAAGATTATTTTGTCGAATGATAACCAAGTGATGAGCGTCTGAACCCTTAGAGTTGAAGAAACTGTCGACTGTGAATTCAACTCGACATTTTGAATCAGACATAAACTCGACCAGATGTCAACTCTTATCCTGCCTCAGTCAGGACTCAGCCAACTCTTATCCTGACTCATCAGATCCTGTACCGTCCAATCCTCGACCTAAAAGACACCCACCTTAACATCTGCTGTGCCCTCTCTGATCCTCTGGAAACCGGACTCGGACCTCCTTCGGACTACTCTTTTTGACAACCCCTCTGACTAGACGCAGGCTCACGCAGCGCTCGTGAATAAGCTGGTGCACTGCGCTTGGCTTTCGAGGAGCGCTTTAGAAGTTTGGAGATTACGATTACGATTACATCTGTAGCCTATACAGCTATTTTGCGATATGGTTGGAATGGACTGATGGTCGAATCAATCGACAGGATTCGTTACATTTTCGCATAAATCGATCAAACGATCAAACAATCGACTTTCTAAAGCTTCGGATTTCGTGTCGTCGAAGCCGCGCGAACTCGGTGTATGTAAAGTGCACACCTTGAACAGTCCACAGGAATCGATGATCTTCCGTATCTAACTATCGACCTATACAGACTGGATATTAATGAGTTCCTGCGATACTGGATTTCGTAGAACAACGGACACTGCTTTAAAATTATGTTGGACTTACCATCAGCAAATTAAAGTAGGGCCTAACGTTTCCATTGTCGGAAAGTTTGTAGAGGCAATGTTTGTATGCAATCAAAGAACTGGCTCAACCAAGAAAATTATTACACAAATAATTATGCATAATTTGATTTGATTGTCAATTGGTTAGTTCAAAGCATGTTTGATTCATGTACGTAAGTACGACAGTACGTACATAAGTATGTAGGTATGTGTTTGTGTAATTATGCATGTATGTAATTTTGTATGTATGAATTTCTGAGTGGTGCTCTATAATATTTATGTTCAATTACAATTACGATTACAATGTATGCAAGTATGTATGCATGTTTGTATGCATGAAGTTGTTTATGTATGTATGTATGTATGTATGCAAGTATGTATTTATGTATGTATGTATGTATGTATGTATGTTTAAATATTTTCATAATCAATTACCAAGGGTCTTCAATAACTATTTCACTACTACGTCTATCCTAAACCCCTACCCTGTACGTTCTGCTGCAAATGTTAGAGTAGCTTTTGCTAGGACTAATTCTCGGATGTTTTCTATAAAATGCGTTGGCCCCCGGACATGGAATGACATACCTCTCACCATACGTAATTTAACTAATATCTCTCTGTTCAAAATTAGACTACGATCTCATCTTATTACCTAGTGCTCATTAAATTTATTAGTCTTAGTTAACTAGTTAAGAATTACTATGTTATATCTCATACTTGTGTTTCAGTTGTTCTGCCATAACTTTGCCTTTGTTACAGGTGGCCCATTAGCGGGACCTAGGTCCCTTAGGGTCGTATTCCTTTTGATCCCCTTTGTTGCTTGTCTGTTTTTTCTTTCTCTGTTGTACTTGCTTTTCGTTGTTTTGGTTCAATAAAATTTATGGTTATGGTTATGGTTATGGTTATGTATGTATGCAAGCATGTATGTCTGTATGTATGTAGGCCCTATATATGGATGTATGGATGTATGTATGTATGTATGCAAATATGTATGTATGTATGTATGCAGGTATGCATATATGTACGTATGTAGCAATATATATGCATGTATGTACATGTATGTATACGCATGTTTATTTGTATGTATGTATGTATGTATGTATGTAAGACTTTGTAAGTATGTATGTACGCGTGTGTCTGCGTGCATGTATGTATGTATGTACGCATATGGGTAATTGTATATGTTTGTGTATATGTATGTGCGTTTGTATTTAGCTATAGGCACTCACTATAGCCACTTTTACGTACTTCACAAAAGCGTTGATTGCACAAACCTGAATTACATTAAAATCATTAAGACTAAAGTAAATCAATAAGCGGCCATTGCTCATATGCCTATATATAACTAGAAAAGTCTCCTCGCTCGGGCTAGCTCTGGCAGCCCTACCAAGCCCAACCGACGGATTCTGGCCCAGAGCTGAGAGTAGACACCGTGTTCGCAGTTCATGAACTTTGTAGCGCCGAAGAGGAGGAGCGACGACAGATGACGAAACTCGCAACACGCAAATCTCACCACCAGAGGGAGTCCCTCGCAGATGGTTAGAAACGCTGCATGCAGGCATCTCTCTACCACCACAGTGGAACGATGAGCACACGCATCCAAGGGATGTCTTCGTCCATATTGTCCAGTTAATAACCTCAACCCCTTTATCGACCGAGTCAACTCCGCCACTGTTTGTACTCTGACAGTGCCAGTCCCAAGCCTGGATAAAGGAGGAGGGCGACGCTAATGATCTTTGTTATCACACAGTGTCGTTAAACTGAAATGTTTAAGACTTTAAGAATTTTCGTCTTTGTACCGTTAGGCCTATGTAATGTTCATTTATACTTCATTATCACATAAATGACGATGACCACTGATTGACCAAAATGACAATGTTTTATGTCTTAAATATGTTTGCGACTTTGCGTCCACTTTCTTGGCGTCTGGCGGCGCCACAGAGGACTGACCACCCGCCCTCACAAGCCGAGGATAAGAAAATGAAGTCGCTTACACTTCATAACCTTGGCTGCCTCAGGGTTAGCTTAAGGAACTGCTCTCATTCTTCTTCTGTGTTACTTAATAACCACTGAAGACTGTTCTGAACTTCAGGCGTTCCAGAAACTGACAACAAGAAGAATCGCTTCATCGTACGATTTAAAAACTGGGGAAGCGATCTGTTTAATTGGCCGTGTGGCGGAAAATTTGTTCGTGGTATCTGCGTATTTGCTGTGCGTGATCTTCCTCTTCTTGCCAGTCGTGTGGAGTTGTTTGCTAACAAGTTTCACATCGATTATGAGCCGCTTACACTCGACTGCATGGAAGAACTACACTACAATCGCACTCGAAAAGAAATCTCCAGCGGACCTGAAATCAATAGGACATTTTATGAAAATCTGGACTTTGTTCGAAACCATTTGTAATAACCTGCGTGTACATTTAAACGACTGTAATTTCACTCACATAGATTTAAAATCTGACGACGCTGAAATGGGATGGACAGAATCCTGGCTAATCCTTTCCGTGGATGCTGAGGGTCCGAAAGTTCGTCTGGGTATACCCTACATCCAGGGCTGGGTCCTGGCTGATGGTAATTTTTGGTGAATTTTACTCCTAACAACTGTTCGAATGTGATGTTGCTGTTAGGGAGCAATTATCTGATCTGAAATTAAATTTGCAACAAATCTATGCTGCGTAGGTTTTAAAACAACAGGGACGTGTTGTCCTAATTCTATGGGCCTACCTTTCCGATTCTGGAGCAGTAATTTTAATAGCGGGACAGTGGGACTGATATTCCAAATACAATGCATTTGAACTGACCTAGGCAAATGTACCCACTCCTACCATTAGGACTCTATTCCTGTAAGTGCCTGCAATGTAAGCGAAGGTTGGCATGCACCTCTGGTTAGCTATCGGATTTCAAGTAGGGCCTAAACGTAATCTCTAAACTTCTAAAGCGCCACTGAAAAACCAAGCGCAGGGAACCAGTAGACTTTAGTAGACCTTAGGTTTCAAGCCAGATTTCTAAAGGGAAGTTTACTAAGTGTTCCGCCTATGCGTAGAATGTCATCAGCTGTCTTTCGCGGATGTGGAAATGTTGATTGGTTCCTACGTGAGTTCGAGCGTCGTAACCTGTTAGGGTTCATAATTATGAGCCTCAGACGATTGCCTGCTAATAAGTCATTGTATTTTAAAGTTTAATGTCATTTATTCTAGCGTTGTATTTTAAAGTTTAATGTCATTTATTCTAGCGTTGTATTTTAAAGTTTAATGTCATTTATTCCAGCGTTGGAGAGCGCTTCTTTCGCCTGTTTTCTTTCCTCATTTCCTACAGTGCAGACCCGAGGAGCCCTTGGGGTTATGACCTGAGTTTTTCTTTTGGTTCTTATAAAATCTTCTTAGTGTTTGTCTTTGGGTAGGCCCTACCTTTTCAATCTGCCTGTAGTGAGAAAAACAGTTTATTTCTATTTATATTGCTTGACGTGAATCAGCATGATCTCATTGTTATATATTATTTGTTTAAAATATCGGTCGATGAACATTGATCTGAGTCTCCGCTTGTCACCGACCATGTCGGTCGCTGATCGACTTCTCCATCATTTCGACGGATTGTTTCGTCTAAATGCAGAATTTTCTCAGTAAATTCGAACATGTTGGAATTTTCTGGTGCTAGGTTTTGCATACCAGACTTATTCGTCGGTTTTGCCAACGATTTTGTGCGTTTGAGGGTATTATGTTCGCAAGTCGCCTTGGCCCATGTGACTGTATCAGACCCATCCTTCTGATGTAGGGTCGAGCCTCAGCCATATACGGACCGTTAACGCCGTCTGTAGCCGAGTGTTTTCGTCTCGGTGGAGGACGAACGACGCGGACCATTGGAGTGACCTCGACCTTCAGTCATTGGAGGCGCTTCAATCTACCGACCGACACACGATGAATGCCTTTTGATGTGTACTCCTTATGCCTCGACGAATAGCCGGACGTGCGTGATCTTCCACCAGTGAAGGACTGCTCGTCGGCAGCGTCATCGTGCTTGCGAACGCTGTCACCTGTGACCGCTCTACTCTATCGATGCAACTTGTTCAGAGACTCTGAACATCCACGCCATCTGTTAGCTTTCGACGGGTATCTGTTGGTTGGTTCCACGTGTGTGTGAGGGCCCGCCACTAGTGACTCTTCTAGCTCACTGTGCATTGTTTTGCTAACTGATTTAATAGTTTCGTTCGTAATGAAACTTTACATCAATAGGCTAGCGCAGAGTCCTCTAAGTAGGTCTCTGAAGAGGCGCTATATAAATTCACAGAATGAATGAATGAATGATGTAAACATATGAAATCCTATCGATTGAAGTAAGCTTAGAAATAGCAGGTACATGCAGCCGTCAACAAATGTCGATGGATGGGTGAGGATATATGGAGCGAAGCACGCACTGAAGTGTGCGGCTCGTAACAAAAGAGAATTATCGACTGCTACACAAAGCCTGCAAAACACCTGACTTTTTAATATTCCTCGGCCATATTGGCTACCACGTCATTTTGTGAGCGCCTTAATTTTTCCAAAACGATAGGAAGACAAACGATATTATATACATTTTAGCTGTGTTTATTAGATTATGTAGCCTACATGTACACCAAAGTGCTATTAGCTATTGGTTAGTAAAGAATATACTTACTTACTTGTGCCCAGTTGTACTAACATCTTGCGTACGAATGCCATTACAATTCAACTGAATAAATCGCGTTTTATCTAACGTATTATTAGAATTTCTAAAACGTCGTTATAATGAGTAGGCTACAACTATATTGCACCCGATGACATTGGGGAGATGACATGCAACAGCGCATCTGATACATTGCTAGGAAAACTGAGAAGAGCATCTACTGCGAAAATGTTCGTCAATATTGCCACTGAAGTGAGATTTGAAAACGAAGAAAACGCCGAGTTCAGGGTCACAACTAGAATACATGCTGCGATGTTTCGAAACTTTGTGATGTAGGCCTTATATCTAATCTACCCAAGCCGCAGATGTATATCTATCACAGGTTCCTATATACATGTATATGGAAGCCAAAATTATTATCAATATAGGTCTACACGAAATACCAACATGCGTTCAGTTCGTCTTCCTGCCTTGATGTGTTCGTAAACAGCAGAAGTACGTAGCATAAGCTTAATTCAATATTGTCAGGCTGTATACTATAGCTTTCTGGAAGAGATAAAGGAATTGGTGCATCAAAGTATTCAACATGACGAATCATTGACGATACGGTTACAGTACAAGCGGAGAAGAAAGGCCGTCTAACAGTCAATGCATTGAAGGTAAGTGATTTCCACAGTTTAATCACCACACCAAGGGAATGAAATTATACCTGGTATAGATCTATGATGATCATTAGGGCCTTGAGGTATTGAACTGCATATTATGAGATCAGAAAAACGTAAATCAAGCTGTTTTGCAGCTCCGTAACAGAGGGGCACACACAGGCTGATCTTATTGACCTGATCACGGTCTGGTTTTGGTGCGCCAGTTTGAATTCCATGGTTTCCAAAATTGCTATGGGCGTTTGGTTAGGAAATGTTTATACAGTTCATCACTATGCCTATATTCAAAGTCAACATATGAATCTCTAATTGCTAGTCTATATTTAAATTTAATTGAACATTTAATGCGATGCTTCTCGCCAGTAAATATCCGCATATCATGCCAACAATGGCATTCTTTTTAAGCCAACGAAGTTTATCACTGCAATGTAGATTAGATTATATTAGATTCCATGTGATTGGAAACCATTGGGCTGGATTCCACTTGCTTCTGTTCTTAATGCATTGGTATTCTAACAACAGAATTGAGTGAGGCACCATTTAGCGGTAAGACTAGCAAATTGTTCGATTTTTCAATCAATCAATCAATCAATCAATTCTTTTATTGAAGCAACTGAGTAGCGAAACAGAGGTAACATGATTATTTCCTATTGTTAGCATCACAACACAATAGTAGCATGATTATTTTCCATCATTAGCAACAAAAAGGGGCCCCCGAAGGGACAATAGTCCCGCTAGACATGGAAACCTAAGTGACCCTATCTATGCATTGCAAGTGTTGTTTTTCCGAGTATTTTCGCCACATGTGTCCCATGTTTAAGTTTGGTACGTTCAATAGCTCAACTCCAGTGACTTCATAGCATCCAGGTAAACACAATAATTCTTGTCCGAACGCCTGAAGAAGTTCTGACTAACCTGCCTTATGCGTTTCTGCTGCTGCTGTTGTTGTGAAAGCGGCAGATGGACAGAGAACTCGAATTAGGTCATTGCAGGTCTGTACCCTACCAGGATTTCCATGGGAATTAGATGAGCCAACTATGTGCTGTATAGGCCTACGGGGGTCCCACATTGGAATAGGAATAGGTCCTATCTGGGCTCCACGTGCCAAATAGGCATGCTGACTTAGATTTGCACCATTGCCAGTACTAACGATACTATTCAGAAAGCATCGAATAGAAGAAGAATAAACAATGGCTCATGAATGAAGCCGTTTTAAGAATTGTAGACCTATTCGCATGCGCGACATCGTTGGGCCGCGGGCAAAAGTCATCGCACTGTGCCATAAAAACCTACGAAGAACCGATTTAAATAGTGAAAATTGTGTGTGGTCAACAGTCAACTGTCCGTACCGTCCTCGTTATCCCTCTGCCTGTCAATTCTTTTGATCGCGTCGCATTGAGCTTCATCCAGCAATTCAACACAAATGACGCCAACGCTGTAGGCCCCTCTAATCTAAAGGGACGCCAGCTGGGGCAAATGCGAGTGGTCGACTGATGCGTATTGCGGAAGTTAATCTTCGTTTACATCAAACAGTGCTTACAACGCAAGTAGGTCGTCCGCATCAGCATCAAGCTTGTTGTCACACAGAAAAGAGTACTTTTCACCAAACAAGCGTGACATGTCCGACGGGTCCCTTTGCGTTCGGTGAAAGTTGTTAGGTTTTGGATTTTCAAAGTTTCGGCAAATTTTGAAACTCAACCACAGTCGCTGTCAAATTCTCTAGGTAAGTTTTAGCATATTTACCCGCCGCCCATCCTTTCAGTTTAATCTAATGAAACGCTAATCTAATCCTATATGTTAAAGCAATCGCGAACTCTTCAGATACGGTACAGGGACAGCTAGTGTCTTGAACTGGTTCATAAGTCATAACCTACCATCTTTATTTCTACAGGACCTCTTATCAACTCGATTATATCAAACAAGAATGACTGGACTGAAACGAATAATGCTGAAGTGTTTTCTTCTGTTGATTCTGTTGACATTGGTCATGATTGTCTATCTTCCTTTATCCAAACGCACGAAGATGGAAGTTGTTAATTTCCCAAACATTTCATCCAGTGCAATGAATTGCATAAAAGAAGCAGTCCTTCGTTTTCATTTAAATATCAGTCATTGTTTCCCTTCAAATCTGTCTAAAACTCAGTTTGAGAATCTACTGACGGAGATTTTGGAGTATGAGAGACGAAGATCCTCTGGGCCAACGATTCATAGACAATCGAAACAGATGTATGTGATGCCAAATGAAAGTCTTAACTTCGCAATCGAATCAAATGAGAGCATTGTTGTAAGTCCAACAAGGACCTTACGTAAGACTGATCTCACTTATCGCGACATTCCCCAACCTCAAGTACGCTCTGTGAACTGTGCAAAATTAATCAAAGGAGAACCAAGCGAACAAGCGAAAGCTGACAGATACCAAAGACTACATCCAAAGAAAATCATATCCGATAAGAAAATATATTCAAAGGCGCTGAATTGTTCAAAATTTCTGTCCAATCGTCGATACATTCTAAAACCAGCTTCGGAGGCGGAGAAAAATTTTCCACTTGCCTTTAGCATTCTACTCTTCAAAGACGTAGAACTGTTTGAGAGGCTGCTTCGTGCCATCTACCGTCCGCAGAATTTCTACTGTATTCACGTCGACAAGAAATCTCCGAAGCCTGTTCAAGATGCTGTTGGTGCAATCGTAAAATGCTTTGAGAATGTCTTTATGACTCCAGAACAGTTTGATGTTAAGTGGGGAACTTTTTCCGTTTTGGAGCCAGAACTGAGCTGTATGACGGAGTTGCTAAAGTACAAGAAATGGAAGTACTTCATCAATCTCACTGGACAGGAATTTCCACTGAAAACTAACTGGGAAATCGTTGAGATTCTTAAGATTTTCAACGGAGCCAACAATATGGAAGGAACAATTAAGAGGTGCGTGTGATTTTGGTTTTCGCTGCATATTTTCGTATCTGATATCATATTGGTTGCAGGTCTAATACCTGGTCTATATCTCCTGCGTATCCGGTATGTTAAGTTCCCAAAGAAATCGATGCATTTAGTGCCCAACAAAATCAATATTTTAAAGATAAATTTGCGTTCCTGTTGTTCGCTTAAGGTGTGTCAATGCCATCTGCAAAGCCGTGGTTTGAATGAGGATGACAACAAAAGAGAGACAGAGACAGACAGAGAGACAGACAGAGAGAGAGACAGAAAGACAGAGAGAGAGAGAGAGAGAAAGACAAAGAGAGACAGAGAGACAGAGAGAAAGACAGACAGACAGATACAGAGAAAGACAGAGACAGACAGACAGACAGACAGACACAGACACAGAGAAAGAGGAAGAGAAAGAGAGAGAGAGACAGGTAGAGACACCGAGAGAGAGACAGACAGAGAGGCAGAGAGGCAGAGAGGCAGAGAGACATAGAGACATAGAGACAGAGAGACAGAGAGAGACAGAGACAGAGACTAGAAAAAAAGAGACAGAGACAGAGACAGACAGAGACAGACAGAGACAGACAGAGACAGACAGAGACAGACAGAGACAGACAGAGACAGACAGAGAGATACTGAGACAGACAAAGACAGAGAGACAGAGAGACAGAGACAGACTGCATGCTTATTATTATTAGGTACATACGCCTTATTAGGCTACATACACGTGTAGATATTGCTGAGAGAACAGTTAGCATAGGCCTACTGCGCAACTTAGTAAGTCATAGCGTGATTTTTTTCATCACTGTGTGACTTGGTCTGCTGGCGTATTAAAACAGATAGAAGGCTTTTACGTCTAACTAGGTGTAATAAGCATAAAAGTGTCAATTGACTGAGGTTGGATTAAAGATAAGAAGAGGTGGATGAGGTCTTAAGATAAAATTACATAGGCCTAGATGGGGGTTGTTCATGCTGGTTGAAAATTGCTGTCGATTTGACCATACAGTGTTCGGAACACAATGGGTGTCAATTTCTGTGAAATCCACAGCCAACAGCTATCTACATGCAGCTATGCAGCCCGCAAAAATGGTTTTCAGGGTCTCGCGTTGCGGTTGCAATGCTTGCGATTAGCCGAATCAACCCGAAAACCATTCTTTGCATACTAAAACAGCCAACGTGTGGCTAAACATAATATTTACAAGAAGACTTTCTTTGTTATATTATATATAGCTATACCCTGTGGCTAGTTTTGGGCAAGGCTGGTAGATTCGCAATAAAGTAATTCCATATAGGCCTTATATCCATTAGCGTCGCCACGGGGGGCAAGGGGGGCAGCTGCCCCCCAACCCTGGTCAGGCTGGGTCCTGGGATTCGTGCAAATCCGGTGAGTTTTTTTGGGGGGGTACCCTATGTGGTGTGTGGTTTGACATTTTACATTGAAGGTCCTCTTCTCCTCTTCCAAAGTTCGTTTTCTTTTCAAAGACTAATCACTAATCAACAGGTGACGGATTGTGCTTTACACAAAATATACAGATGAATAGGGAAAAGTCCAATGTTGTTTATCTCTCCTATTCGCAGTGATGAGTCATGATGGGGTGACCTATTTACACCAGTCACACAGCCGCATTCCAACAGGCTGTCCAAGCAATATGTGGAAATTGTTAGTATGCCTGCCTCTTTGAGCGACATCTGCAGGGATGCAGTCAGATGATGCATTCTCGCTCAACGGGAGCACGCAAAAGCAAGCATCAGTGTGTGTGTGTGTGTGTGTGTGTGTGTGTGTGTGTGTGTGTGTGTGTGTGTGTGTGTGTGTGTGTGTGTATGTATGTGGCGTGTGTGTACGTGGGTATAATACTTGTTGTGAAATAGATACATATATACAGAGACAAAACATAGCAAACTGATTCACACTATCTTGGTTTTAAGACAAGGGAATAAAAATATCTATGAATTAATACTCCCTCGCCCTCCAATTCTCGAGAGCAGTGGGTGGCCGTTCCCGCGCATTCCCACCCACTTTAACCTCTGAGTGCAGTTGTTTAAAGCAGTCGGCGTTCTGTTTCTATTGTCGATTGTTCACCAGTAAAACTGCATCAGCACTTTTGGCTTCTCGATTCGGTAGTTGAATCCTTCTTGCTTGGTTTGTATACCATTTGTAAACTATGTCTGCTAATTATGTCTGGTCAGCAATCTGTTTACCCTAAGGCTTGTGGCGTTCTTGGATATTGAACGTGTTTTCTAGTTTTTATATTAATTTCAATAAATGTCGGGTTTGCTAATATTACATGTAGTCAAACTCAAATACGGTTCAAACTACATCTTAAACCTCGGGCTAGCACGGTCCTTGCACGGGGACCTTAAATGGTGTGGCGTCCATTCGAACGGACGAGCAGTGATGAAGGATGTAACAAAAATCAATTCATTGAAAAATGAGCAGGGTCGAGGCCGTATACGGTCACTATATGAAAACGCGAACATTTAACATTTATCTACGAGTCACAGTTGGCTCCTATCAGCGCTGAAATAATAAAACAATTTTGTTCCTATGACAGCTTAAAATGCTACCATTACAGTGTGGAAATTCAAAAAAGTTTTCAGTGGGGAGGGGGCACATTCCCCTCCCCAAACCCCTCCCCTGCTCGGCGCTCCGCGCCTCAGCGATCGTCCTTCGGACGCTCATTTCTCTGTCCTCCTATACCTTGCCCCCCCAACCTTGAAGCTCTGGCGACGCCACTGCTTATATCTTCTGTGCATAGTTCTCTGCATGCATGTTTTGCACACATAGGCCAACATGGAAGTGTGCATGTGCATGTCTACATGAACAATACATACATACAGTAACAGCTTCAATAATACAGAAAATAATAGGTAATCGATGTTCAGACAAATTAAAGGCCTCGTTAAGTTGTCGTAGATAAAAAAATACCCCTACAGATGAAACTCGAATAGCTATGGGCCTGCTGCATTCAAGAAGCGATTGCTGCAGGTCACACAATTCGATCGATATGTGCTCAGACAGCTGGAAGGACCTTGGCGATGCAAGTCACTCAGCTGGGTAGTGGGTACTGATACTGTGCCTTCAGAGTTATGACGTGGCAGGGTGAACGAACGGCTATTTATACGAGTTGGCTTTACTCTTACGCGACCCGGATTCGAATCCCGGGTCCGTGATGTGAAATTGATAGAAATCGTTTTGTCGAACTGCACGTATCCTCGAAGACCATTTTCAATAGGAGTGCTTCGATCCTTAAAGCAAACGCACGCTTGAAGCTTTGGACCTCTTGATCTTGAGTCATTCTGGATGTGACTGACCTGGCCAAGGAGACCTTATTCAGCCATTCGAGCACCGTCCGTCTGATTATAGGTATGATCGAGAAATCAGAATGACGGCGTAATATTGCAACGGTATATAGTCACCACTTCGAAATTTAAAATGTCCATAATATTATTATATCGGCATCTAAAGTAAATTGCGAGCTGAAAATAGTCGCGTTGACCAACAAATTCTTATAAGAAGGTTTTGCAAAAATGTTCAAAATGCTAGAGCGTTCCGTTCGCGAGCCTTTAGACGGACAGACTTTCAGAAGGACAAACTTTCAGACTTATAATAGGCCTATAGGACTAGATAGATGATTATCCTAGAAGGCTTATTAGTACAACTGCGCTATGAAACATAATAAGAACCAGAACGGAACAATAAATTATAATAGAATAGCAGTCCCTTAAGCTAGCCCTGAGGCAGCCATGGGTACGAAGCATTAGCGATTTCATTTTCTTAGCCTCGGAATATGAGGGCGGATATATCCAGTCCTCTCCATCGCCTCGCAAGAACATTGAATTATTTGCGAAAGTTTCATTTGTTTACTATTTAAATACCGGTAATTCACGTTTTCAGAATGAACCTCGCAAGAACATCGCATATGCTTCCAGCTCCGTTCAGCATAAGAATCACGAAGGGATCCGTACACATCGTGGCTACGAGGAGCTACGTCGAGTACGTCATCTACAACGAAACCTCCATCATATTCCGTGAATGGGTAAAACAAACATCCGTTCCAGACGAAACCTATTTCTCCACACTCAACTTCAATCCTCATCTACAAGTTCCCGGCTCCTATCTTGGTTAGTGTGATTTAGTCTTATTATTCATCCTTTGACTATAGGCTAAGAAACATACGGCAGAGCTACCGGTATGGAATATCTATATTTGGCCTATAACCTATAGTCCACACTGTCGACTATCTAGCAGCCTGTATATCAACAAAATATATTTGCTGGATAAATACTTACTTACTTACTTACTTAAATGTCTACCGTTTTAGAATTTTAAATGTAACGAAAGGCCTGCGTGTTTATATTCATTCATTCATTCATTACGAAGTTTTATATAGCGCCCCTTCAAGGTTACTACTCAGGAGCGCTCCCGACCCCAGCACGGCTGAAAAGAACAGTTTTGAGGCAAGTATAGAAAGATTCAGAGTGGATTCTGGGATGCAAGCGCAGCATCAAAGGGAGCCCGTTCCAGAGGGATGGGCCAACCACTGAGAAGGCTCGATTCTGCTTAGTAGCAGTGCGGGCAAAAGGGACCATGAGCACGCCCCGCTCAGTAGAGCGGAGAGAGCGACGACCCAGAGCACCCAAGATAGGGCAGCAGAGGTCGCGTAGATAGGCAGGGGCTAGGCCGAGCAAGGACCGCCAGACCAAAGCGATGATCCGATACGAGATCCGCTGCAGTAGGGGGAGCCAATGAAGCACATCCAGCATATAACCTGAGACGTGGCCAAATTTTGGAATACGTCCGCAAAGGCGTGCGGCAGAGCGCAGGACCCGGTTCAGGCACCCCAACCGACAAGCTGGGAGACCAACATAGTGAACAACAGTAATCAAGTCGGACTGTGATAAAAGAGTGGACGAGTGTAGCGGTGGAGTCTGAAGTAAGTGAGCGAGCAACAGTGCGGAACTGGCGTAACTGATAGTAAGAATCACGGCAGAGGCGGTTTATATGAGGGGCAAAGGTTAACTCTTGGTCCAGTGTAACTCCAAGGTCACGGACAACAGAGGAAAAGACAAATTGAGGGAAGTCTGCAGCAATGGAGGAAAGGTCTAGCTTCGCAAGCTGCTGCCGAGTGCCCAGCCAGATAAATTGAGTTTTTGATGGATTGAGGCGCAGGCGGTTCGTTGACATCCAGGCCTCCAGAGTACCCAAAGCCAGGCTCATTGCTCGAACAGCAGCAGTGGCATTAGTAGCAAGGCAGTGCAGGTAGGCCTGAACGTCATCATCGTACAGGTGACCTAGCACAGCATAAGCAGTAAGTAGGGAACCAATTTCAGAGGTGTAAATGATGTAAAGAAGGGGACCCAGCACCGAGCCCTGCGGAAGGCCGTAAGGGGCAGGGACCCATGAGGACCTGGAGGGCCCATGGACCACACAGAAAGAGCGATCACTGAGGAATGAACCCAGCCAACTAAGAAAGTTACCAGACACGCCAAATGAAATATGAGAGTCCATGTCAAGAACTATTTTCACTACACACGATACCCAAAACACTACGCCTTAGGACTGGAGTGATATAACTTTTCCGGATGCCTACCGCAGTTTTCCTATGGCAATGAGAAGAGTTTTGATAAATAGCCATAGGCCTAACAATGCAGCAGTGAGCAACAATTGTGCGATAGGCAAATGCAGCAGAAATGGGTTACGAGAAGTAGGCCTACTGGTTACTGCCAATCGCCGTAATATTGCTAAGAAATAGAGCATTTCGATTAATGTTTCTCGTTTTAGTAAATTTTAATGACATTGTGCTTTCAATGGTGTTACACGTTGCATTGCTTCTATAATATGCGAGGACAGTGCCGGGAGTAAAATCCATCTTCCGAGGATGGTGTTAGGCTATAAGGTTGCAGCGATGGTGAAGGAACGGACACAGATGAATCATGAAAGCGGAGACGGAAGAAGAATGGCTTAAAACCAGGGGCGGCGCCAGGGGGGTTAAGGGCTAAGCCCTCCCATAACTGCGGCTCAGCCCCCTACCCCCCAAAAAAGTGGGAAATCACTGCAAATCACAAGGAAGAGGGGACAAAAGGGAAGGTTTTGGAGCTTTAGCCCCCCAAACCTGAAATCCTGGCGCCGGCACTGCTTAAAACTAAAAATACGTGTGGAATGGTAACACATTTATGTCCCTGTATAAGTCGCCCTTATTTGTATCTTTATTGGTTCTCTAATGATTAGACCAAATCAGTTCTGATATCGACCAACCAACAAACTGCTCTTGAATTGAACTGTTTGGTTAAGTTTTGACGGCTGGCGCAGCTTTTGCGATGAGTTTAAACGGTTTACATTCTTTATTGTTGTGAATTCTATGTCACCTGTAGGCGTTCCTGAAACTGATACGAATAAAAATCTCTTCATTACGCGTTTCAAGAACTGGGGAAATGGTGTATTCAACTGGCCGTGTGCTGGTAAACGAGTTCGTTTGGTCTGCGTATTTGCTGTTCGCGATTTACCTCTTCTTGCCAGTCGTGTGGAGTTGTTTGCCAACAAATTTCATATCGATTATGAACCACTTACACTCGATTGTTTGGAGGAACTACACTACAATCGCACTCGCTTGGAAATTCTTGGTGGTCCAGACATAGACAGGAAATTCTACGAAAATCTCGACTTTGTTCGAAACCATATTTAGACATTCATGCACCTATAATTAGGAGAAAACAAGTAATGGATTTATAGGCCTATGCTTAAATAACTCTGCACGTTTGTCAAGTTCAGTCATTATACAGGAACAGGGCAATATCAATGCTCTAGGGCCTAGCCTACTAAGTATGTATGCAGTGATATTTTCGTTAACGAAAACTAAAAGTAGGAGTAGAAATAAACGCTTTCGTTAACGAAAACTAGAATTTAAAGTGGGAATTATTTTAGCTTCAAAAACGAAATTAGAAATTAAATTATGAACTATTTGCTTAACTAAAATTAGGGTATGAACGAAATTAGGAATTATTTTCCAACTAAAATCATTTTAATTCTTGTGGCGCTAGGGTTGATATGAAGGCGAGTAAAATAGCACGCGATCCAAGCACATAGGCCCTACGAGTTTTACAGGTTGAATTAATGTAGCCTAGGCCTTTATGTGGGTCACAAGGTTTGCCTATAGAGAAGATGTTTTATTCAAAAGCTTATTTACTAGGCCTATAAATCTCAGCGCCATATGAAAGCATATTCTCCGGCGCTATGTCAAATCAAGTTCGCAATAGCCAGGTTGCTCTGTCCGTTCCGGTGCCAGGTCAGAATCCGGAGAGGTCAAATCGAGGAGACAGCATAGTGCTACAGTGGCAATCGGTGATGATTGCAGTCGTGTGGCGGAGCAGGAGTAGAATCAGGATTATTAGGATAGCTTGAAGAGTTCGGTCGTGAATTGAAAAAGCAGAGGAGAGTGCAAGCGAAGAAGAGGTGAAATTAGAAGGCGAGATAATAATAACAGTAATAACAGTGACAATTTATATGGCGCCGTAACACAGCAAGGGCGCCTCGCAGTCAACTAACAGCAGGGTAGGCCTTACAGAACAAATAAGTCTTGAGTCCAGATTTGAAGGGGTCAATTGTGTTAGCCGCTCACAGGGCAGGAGGAAGACCGTTCCAGCATCTGGGGCCGGCCGCCGAGAAAGCGCGATCGCCAATAGGAGGATGTCCTTGTTTCAACATCGTCCACCCACTGTTCAATAGGTCTTGGGACGCCCTTCGCCAACAGGGACATCGGCCTTAGTTAGTTAATTAGTTGTTGATTCGATATTGTTGATTCATAGAACGTCAGGTTTCATGGCGCCATTACGGAATTCGACGTTGACGTACATGTAGAAGGTCTCTGCACGCGACACATACCGTAAAATGGGGTTACTTAATTTGGCCTGTTTAAACTTGGTTTTAATAATAATAGAACAATACTGTGACTGAATATGGTTGTCTTTACAATTTTATTACCTGTGCTTAAGGTTATAGCTGTGCTTAAGGTTATAGCCAAACATTTTTGGGTAATAACAGTTGAAGACTTTAACAATGACTGTACGTAACTGTAAATAAAATAAAATCTGTGAGAATCACACGGGCACACAAACAGGGAACGACTGTAAGTCCCAACTGCCGGTAAAGGAAAGAACCCTCTTCTGAGAAAAGATGCTCCACAGGTCGTCGTCGTCCACACAACGATAGCAGAAGAGGCAAAGTCGGATCCCGGCACAGAGCTTAACAAGGAGGGACTGTTAATTCTGAATCTTAGCTTAAGAGAACGGACACCGTAGTGCAGAACGGCAACTTTGCGTCGAAAGTCCATGTAAGATAGAACCCTGCCAGCATGCCCATACAGAGCCCATCTAATTTTTAAATGGGCTTGGGCTTGGGCTAGCCCATATCGGCCCCGTCTGGGCACAAGATGAGGAGATCAGTATCCGATTAAAATTGTATGTTGGAGACGAGTGGGCTCATGGGCTTGGTCTGCCCACTTCGAACCCATCTAGGATGGAAGTCAGAAGCCTATTAACTGACATTTCCCATATCCGAGTTTAGGTGGGCGATAAGTGGGCTCGTGGGCTTGGGCTGCCCACCTTGAGCCCACGTTGGACTCCTGACACAAGTCCATTAAGCGACGTTTGCGACGTCCGATATTTGGACGGGCGATAAGTTAATTTTGGAAGTTTTATAGGAATAACCTCACTCGGTTCTCCTTTACAAAAGCTCTAACCCGAACGTTTTATAGGAATAACCTCACTCGGTTCTCCTTTACAAAAGCTCTAACCCGAACGTTTTATAGGAATAACCTCACTCGGTTCTCCTTTACAAAAGCTCTAACCCGAACGTTTTATAGGAATAACCTCACTCGGTTCTCCTTTACAAAAGCTCTAACCCGAACGTTTTATAGGAATAACCTCACTCGGTTCTCCTTTACAAAAGCTCTAACCCGAACGTTTTATAGGAATAACCTCACTCGGTTCTCCTTTACAAAAGCTCTAACCCGAACGTTTTATAGGAATAACATCACTCGGTTCTCCTTTACAAAAGCTCTAACCCGAACGTTTTATAGGAATAACCTCACTCGGTTCTCCTTTACAAAAGCTCTAACCCGAACGTTTTATAGGAATAACCTCACTCGGTTCTCCTTTACAAAAGCTCTAACCCAAACGTTTTATAGGAATAACCTCACTCGGTTCTCCTTTACAAAAGCTCTAACCCGAACGTTTTATAGGAATAACCTCACTCGGTTCTCCTTTACAAAAGCTCTAACCAGAACGTTTTATAGGAATAACCTCACTCGGTTCTCCTTTACAAAAGCTCTAACCCGAACGTTTTATAGGAATAACCTCACTCGGTTCTCCTTTACAAAAGCTCTAACCCGAACGTTTTATAGGAATAACCTCACTCGGTTCTCCTTTACAAACGCTCTAACCCGAAGGTTTTATAGGAATAACCTCACTCGGTTCTCCTTTACAAACGCTCTAACTCGAAGGTTTTATAGGGAAAACCTCACTCGGTTCTCCTTTACAAAAGCTCTAACCCTAAGGTTTTATAGGAATAACCTCACTCGGTTCTCCTTTACAAAGGCTGTAATCCGAAGGTTTTATAGGAATAACCTCACTCGGTTCTCCTTTACAAAAGCTCTAACCCGAACGTTTTATAGGAATAACCTCACTCGGTTCTCCTTTACAAAAGCTCTAACCCGAACGTTTTATAGGAATAACCTCACTCGGTTCTCCTTTACAAACGCTCTAACCCGAAGGTTTTATAGGAATAACCTCACTCGGTTCTCCTTTACAAACGCTCTAACTCGAAGGTTTTATAGGAAAACCTCACTCGGTTCTCCTTTACAAAAGCTCTAACCCTAAGGTTTTAGGCCTATAGGAATAACCTCACTCGGTTCTCCTTTACAAAGGCTGTAATCCGAAGGTTTTATAGGAATAACCTCACTCGGTTCTCCTTTACAAAAGCTCTAACCCGAAGGTTTTATAGGAATAACCTCACTCGGTTCTCCTTTACAAAAGCTGTAACCCGAAGGTTTTATAGGAATAACCTCACTCGGTTCTCCTTTACAAAAGCTGTAACCCGAAGGTTTTATAGGAACAACCTCACTCGGTTCTCCTTTACAAAAGCTCTAACCCGAAGGTTTTATATCCTAGTTGAACAATTCTTACGGTTAACTTCGATTTTTCGCTTCTTTGTGATCGATGAGTATCGACGAGTTTCTGTTCGAAATAATGAATGTCGTGTGGCTTATTGGTCGATTTGAGTCTTCAAAAGGAACAGTCTTTTGTCGAATTTCGAGTTAACTTTTTCGGATAAAAATTTTTCGATGATCGTCTGTTCAAAGTTACATGATTGTGGTGTCGATCTTTCGAATTTCGATTTGTGTCACCAAATGGCCTAACGTTTTTCGTCGAATTTCATCTTTCTATTTCATCTGTTTGAAGAATTTCGATATTTTTTCCTCGAAATGTTTGCCGTTAGGTCTACGACGTCTTGTCGCCTTATTCCCAAGCCTCGAACAATCGGTCCAAAGATGACGTCATCAGAACAACAATCGCGAGATGACGACTTTACGGCTTTATAGGTCTACGTCTGGTGCCCTAGTTGACTATGAGACGCCGTTGTAACGGCATGGCTGTGTTACGGCGCCATATAAATTGTCACTATTATTATTATTATTATTATTATTATTATTATTATTATTATTATTATTATTATTATTAGGCCTATTAGGGCCTATTATTATTATGTTTATTCTCTCCATCAATCAACATCAATAGGGCCTACTGAAAGCTACAATAGACAAGAATGCAGTAGCTGTTGTCTAAAATGAACGTCATAAACTTGTGCCGTTAGTGTCACATCTCCCTTAGGAGATTATTATCATTAGGCCTATTATTATCTAATTTAAGTAATCGATTAGTAAAGTAAGTAAGTTCGTGGCACGCGCTGGATCATTTCTTCCAAAGTCAGAGATCTGTTGCAGTAGAACCAACATGAATTGTCTGGTAGGCCTTAAACTAGTAGGCCTATTATTATTCAAATATATTATTCTATTATAATTCAAATACCGACCTTCAGTGATCGAAAAAGGCCTGCTGAAACGGAAATTATGATTCACTGTACCTTTATGTGAAATTGTGAAGCTGCATTACCCATCACTGTTCAGGCTTTTCATTCGGGGCCCTATAGTCTATAGTAGCCTACAATACAATACAATTAGAAATTCATAACGCGCTTTAACAAGACAAGTCTTGCACCAGAGCTTGTTGTGCTGTGTCCTTAGTCATAGACTCATAGTGTAATGAGAATAGATGAGTTTTTAATTTTGATTTAAATTGAGTAGCAGATGAACATTGACGGATTGTTGCTGTGAGACTGTTCCATTCCCTAGGTCCCGAGACAGCAACAGAACGATTTCCAAACGGCCTCTTAATTGGTGCGAGTACCAGCTAAGTAGGCTACCAGCTATAGCTTTTCAAAAAATCTTACTCAGATCCATCTATTCCGGCGGCCGCCTTCCAATTGCTGTCATCATAAACACAACTCACGGTGGTCAACTCCTTGGTCTCCATCTTGCTCTGATCTTCTGGCAAGCTAATTTTATTCCCCACTTAGTATAGGCTCTATCATTGGACAGCAGGCCTGGATAACCCCCGGGTCCAGTAGTATAAAGGACAGCAATGTCGGTGGCTCCAAGCATATAGATTCCACCTGTGGTGAAGTCAACCCCGCGCTAAGGCACGCCCAGACCGCGACCGTCGCTTACATAACCAGACGGTGTGTAGGCCTATATGACATCATCGTCACGTCGTCATCGTCATCTTCTTCACGCTCCATTCATATTCAATGGCAACATCGTAATATAGTATTAACGGTCTGATCGATCTGGATGTTGATCTACATATTTATACGGCTTGGCTCTGATGCGCCATCGGCTGTTGCCTTGTGCATTTCACCGGCTCTAGAGGTTAGGCTACAAATAGCCTATATACTAACTATATCCACTAGAGCACCAGAAGTCAGGTTTAACTGATTAGCCTATCAACGTTTTCTTGTCGCTTCTGTCAGAAGCGAACAACGAGGTCCTCTCTAGTTTTGTCCTTGGTGGATCGTTAGCATGAATTCTAAGCTATCTCAGAAGTTCCTGAATAACTGACAAATATGGACAACATTTAACAAATAGGCCTATTCCACTCTCGTCCACACCCAAGGCTAAGACCAAAGGTGCAAGGTCAAGACCAAAGGCGAATGACCGAGACCAGATGCCTAAAAGACCAAGACTGCATCTTTCAAGACCAAGACCAAGACTGGTACATTCGAGACCAAGACCAAGACTCCATTTTTCAGTCTCGAAGGGGTCTCGAGACCAATACCATGGTCTCAAGACCAAATCACTGCACCCCTCAGAATTTCCACTCAAAACTGAACTCTTACCCTGACTCAGTGGTGTACGGAGCTTAAATGCCGCCCGGGGCGCCGGCCCAAAATGCCGCCCTTTGCGCTTAATTTTGAAAATTTCCGGAAAATTTTCTTTATTCCTTTTGCCAAAATTTCTTATGACCTTTTTTTTATTACTTCCTCTTATAATTTTTCAATTATTTCTGCATTCACTCCTTCTTTTATTTTTCTTCAACCCTATTTTGCCGCCCCTGCTCAAGTGCCGCCCGGGGCGACTCGCTCCCTCTGCCCCCCCTACGGTACGCCACTGCCCTGACTCGTCTGATCCTCCCTCCTCCACCTGCCAACTCTAAACGACACCCACATAACAGCTACTCTGACCCACTGGCAACCGGACTCGAACCTCCTTCGGACTACCCTTTTGGACAACCCTCCGACTCGACGCAGCCCCCAGGAATAAACTGGTACCCTGAGCTTGACTTTCGAGTGGCGACTTATAAGTTTGGACTTTACAATTATCTATGCTATTCAATGTTTTCATAAAATACCCACTATAGGATTATGTAAAAGAATGAGCAAGCATATTTTAATGAATGAAAAAATTGAATGAATAAGTTATTTTTAGTTAGTTCAGCTTTTCAGTTCCAGAGATTGTTATTTTATTGTGTTGAAGTATTGTAATACTATTGTGTTAATTACTCATCATTTCAAACTAGTTTGTTGTCAAATAGGTGACCATGAAACGCGGGAATTCGGTCAAATGTGTATCCTTAAAACATTTGTACACTGCATTATGTAATATTTGGCTTTTGGGAACAATAAATGAAAGGAAATAAATACTACTTAGTAGTAGGCCTACTAATAATGAAGGACGACCTAAAGTTAATAAATGGTAGAGCTCGTCCATTAAGGATATCCGCAAGGGGTGGGTCACCCAAATGTGGACAAGGGAGTACGGGTTAAGTCAAATGTGGGCATCTTTATTGTCAATCATAAACCAAATTATTGTCAATATATGGTTTCTGATCACACAATATGAAGTCTTTAATGGCACTGCTATCAAGTTAATTGATACACAAGAATCAACTGATGGTCACTTGGAAATGAAACTAGAGTTCATAAACTGTGCGAGACCTACTCAAAATCTCTTATCAAACGCAAGACAAGCACCTCAAGCCGGTAAAAAAATCCAATTTCATACAGTTCGCTCCTCCATCAGTTTAAATGATAAACAGCACATGCATGACATGAGTTCATTGTCAAATGAGAAACTGTTCCAGTACAAACATAATCGGGAGAAAATCCAATCTGCTCACATCGATGTAAAAAAGAAAAAACAGTCAGTCTACTAGTGGGACATCCAGAGGACAAATTATCTTAAATAAAAGTATTATACTTAAATATACTAAAAAAGCTTCATAATTATGCTGAATTATCAAACATGTCTATAATGAATAAGCTACTATAAACAACAGCACAAGAAGTCTTTTATATATATACACTACTGACTACCGATAATTGATTTGAAGACAAATGTACATGTCTGCAAAGATGGAAGCATATTTTTTTTAATTTACTAAATTCTTCAACTTATAATCTAATGTAAATATATAAAAATGACAATGGTCTGATAATGCTTATTTCATGAATAATAATGTCAAAACATGGCTAACAACAAAATGCAAATTACTCTCTCCAGATTGCCTGAAGGGTCTTGCAGCAATTATTGTATTTGCTATGATTTGTTTAACAGCTAAGTTTCACATGATCATCACGCACAGATTATAATACAAAAAAGTTTAAAATTTACAAAGAAAAGCAGTTTGTACTTCTAGAAAGACCTGACATCTGCATATAACAGCAGATGAACAAAAGTTAATAGCTGATAAAACTAATACAGTTCTGAAATGACAGATTCAATTCCTACAAAAAAAGCAGACCACAAAAGATCTTGCATGATCAGCACAGTCCTGGTGACATCTATGGAGAGATTTTAACAACACTCATGCTTCACTGTAGTCAAGAACTTGTTGCTTCCTATCCCCGAAAAAACAAAGCAAACAAAAAATATAGAATTCATTCGGATCAATAATGAGCAAATATTGCAGAATCATTCTTCAATAAAAGTATTTGACTACCAACACTTACTACTTTGTCATTATCAAAAAAATTACATTAAATATCAACCAGATGTTTAAAATTGCACTAGGAAAAATACAGGGTTAAATTCTGTTAAGTTTTTACAATGTGCAGCATTATGTTTTGGAATCTTTCGAGAAGAGATGCTAAGAAGGGAAAGACTCTGACCTTTTATGTTTCCTTTTGATCGTACTTGTGTGAATCGTTGAGGAGATGAGAGGAGTGAGCTGTTGTTTGATTTGTTGGTAATTCCTTTCCAGTTCCTTCTGATATTCTTTCTGATCTAGTCCAATTAACGACTTGTTCTTGTGCAGAGCATCACCACATCTTAGAAAAATCATACAGAAAGTTCCATATAATCCCTGCACTTATTTCTTTGCACTGGCTTCCTTTCGCAAAGGATTTGTTTCAAATTGGGGCACAGAGTATATCAAACATATTTGGCTAACCACAAGAAATGTAAAATCCTTCCTTATCCCTCAGACCTATCATCATTCAACTCAGCTATCTGACTCTTTTTGTGATGTGCCAACGACCAGAACGGTTCTTAACAACAAGCTAAATTCAGTTGCTAAATTTTGGACCTCTTTTCCAGCATCCGCTCATTCTGCTCATTCAGATTGTCTCACTTTCTTCTCAACTGGCCCTTTCCATTTGGCTTATCCTCAATAGGATGCCCCTCTGTTTCAGTGGACCAAGTTTCCTGGGTATTTACCAGACTGCGGCTTAATTTTGGCCTGCCATCATTTGATATTTTGTGCATTAGTCGCCATTAGACATTAGAAGTTGCCAACTACAGTTACCCAGCGAAGTCTTCAAAAAACAAAACAGATTCCAACACTACTCTTTGCTGATAATTTCATAATCAAATTAATTTATACAGCTAAAATAAAATCTCATAACTGAAAATTGTCTAAAACATATATAGCTAAAACAAGCATATCCATCAATAACAAAACTCAATCCCGTGGCGCATTGGATAACATCTTGCAAAGAGACCGAGAGGTACCGAGTTCGAGCCCCCGTTGGGCGGATATGCTTTGTGTTTGCAGGCTGTCTGTTCTATTACCCGGTAGTAGTTAAGATTTGTGTCTTGTGAATTGCATAATTGTACACTGTGACCGGTTGCGGTTTGTCAACCGGATTGTTGAATAAACGAAAATATATTATTAATTAATAACAATACCATATTATGTTAGTTTGGGTCTCTTGAGAAGTTTCTCTTGCAAAGATGCCTTACAAGACAGTGTGCATTTACAGCTACAAGCATATAAACCTTATATATATATAAGTAACAAAAATAATTCTTTTGGACAGATTAAAGTGAACAGTGGCTTTGGACCAGACTAAAAGCTATATTACACGTACAATTCAATCACAATAACGTACCGTACAAGTTTATGCAACAGTATAAAAAAATTGAATTCTAGAAACATAAGCCAGCTATTACAGTATACGAAATGTTAGATTTTTGGAAACTAAGTCATAGCGTATTGTAATCACATTTAGTTCTAACATACACCACACTTAACACACAATCTAAAATTATAACCATTAAATCTGTCAGTGGGGAACAATATAATAACAGCAGCTGATAACTGATATGCAACAAAATTACTTTTTGAGAAAGTCCTTGAAGCAGCTGCGGAGTTTGTTGTGGTGTTTCGATGGAAGTTCACCATCAATGAGTGGCTTAAGAAACACGAGCGCTACTTCCACTGGACCCTGACAGCGTCAACACAAAGACTGAATTACTATTCGGATACAATTCTCAGTTGGTGCTTCAAATCAATAAACAATACTCCAAATACTATGTGCTCAAAATTACGCACATCATCTTCCACGAAATCAAAGCTCCAAAGTAGTATAAAAATTGTTTTATTAGTTGCACTGTTTTTGTAATAATATGACAATTAATCACACACATATCAAACAAAATCAAATGTCAGATATCCTACTAGCAGCTGTTTGTGAAGGGCACAAAGTGGTTTGCAAATAATTCTTTCCCAAGTGCTGCCGAACAGTAGATGCTTAACAATGTAAAATAATAAAACGAAACTGGCCTAAATTGAAATGACCATTTTTACCTGGTTTACTGTTGTACCAATGCAACCTTGTAGAACCATCTGCAGCATTTTTGGATCTGGAGGTTCCTGGCAAAGTGCCAACCCCAACTCCTTAGTTTTTTTCTGAATGTCTTCAATGGCAACCTCGATGGGTGATAGAATCAGCTAAAAGAACCAAAATACATCTAAATGGTAGAAGTTTGAACAGTCTTCTTTGAGTGAATTTAAAAGACTTTCAGAATAATTAATCAGCAGACCACGCATAAAATACAGTTGCCACAATGCTTCTTCATTGAAGTTGCCTTTTCTGCTCTAGTCTGCCTCCAGAATGATCATTCTACACCCGTTTACTACTTTATATCCTACACCAAAACTCGTTTGCATTTTAAATGAACAATAATTCTACCTAAATCTGTTTCATTTCTTTACATCTGAAACAAGACTTCATATGGCTAAGAAAACAGACTTTTCTGCAGTGATCTGGCTTTAGTTCTCAACCAGAGCAGAAACTTATGGTAATTTCAAAAGTTTCTGTTAAACTTTGATGTTGGAGATATACCGGTTATAAAAGTCTGCATAATACAAAAATCCTGAGTCTTAGTTATGTTTAAAAAAATTGAGAATAGTAATATAAATGAACTGGTTTTACCTTCCAAAACATTAATAAACGCTATAAGCTTTAATAACAATAATCAGCTTCAATAACAAAAATTTGTAATAACATATGGACAACTGGAAAATGGCCAGAAGATTGGAAAAGTTCAGTCTTTATCCCTTTATTTAAAAAAGGAGATGCGAAAGAGTGTGAAAATTATAGGACAATAGCAATGATATCACACATAAGCAAAATATTACTTAAAATAATACATAAAAGAATGGAGAGTACAATAGAGAGAGAGCTTCCTGATAGTCAAGCAGGATTTAGGAAATCTCGTGGAACACGTGATCATATTGCCAATATGAGGTGGATAATGGAGAGACAAAGGCAGTATGGACAGAAAGTATACATATGCTTCATTGATTATAGCAAAGCGTTTGACTGCATTAATCATGAATTGATGTGGAAAACCTTGGGAGAAATGGGAATACCGAAACACTTGGTACAACTTCTTAGGGGTTTGTATGAAGATCAGATAGCGGTGATAAGGACTGAATATGGAGATACTGACAGATTCAGGATAAGGAAGGGAGTGCGGCAAGGATGCATTCTGTCTCCTTTCCTATTTAACATGTACGCTGAAAGGATAATGAGGCAGGCGGGAATGGATGAGGCTGAGGAAGGAATAAAGATAGCGGGAAGAACAATGAACAATCTGAGATATGCTGATGATACAACACTATTGGCGGGTAAAAAAAATGATTTGGTAGAACTGATAAGAAAGCTCAAGAGTGAAAGCGAGAAAGCAGGACTCTACTTCAATATAAAGAAGACAAAGATCATGACAACAGAAGAGGAGGACAGTTTTGAAGTAGACGGAGAGGAAATAGAAACAGTAACTAGCTTCACGTTTTTGGGATCAGTAATAGAAAAAGAGGGAAAGTGTGATATGGAAATAAATCGTAGAGTGGCGATAGGAAAAGCTGCAATGAATGGTCTGGAAAAAATATGGAAGGACAAACATGTGAGTATAGACACGAAAAAAAAAGATTGGTGAAGGCTTTGATCATACCAACAGTAACATACGGCAGCGAGACATGGACAATGACCAAGAAAATGAGAAAAAAGATTAACGCATGTGAAATGTGGATATGGAGGAAGATGCAGAGAATATCATGGATAGAGAAAAGGACCAACGATTGGGTGCGCAGGAGTATCGGAATTGAGAAGGAAGAGACACTACAACAAACAGTGCTAAGAGCAAAGTTGAGGTTCTTTGGTCATGTCATGCGATCAGATGGATTGGAAAAGGAAATGATGTTAGCATATGGAGAGGGAAGGAGAAAACAAGGACGACCAAGGAAAAAGTGGATGGACGAAATACATGAAACAACTGGAATGAATTTGGCAGAACTGAGAGATGCGACGGCGGACAGAAGGAAATGGAGAGGCTTGATCATGACGGTCGCCAAAGTTCAAAGAACTGACAGCACAAGGTAACAAGGTAATAAGCTTTAGAAAACACAGACTATTTCTTGCTAATAAATTTGATCTTAATAACTGAAAGGTCTAATTCTTAGACGGATACTTTTTCAGTCATAACTGACCACCCAGTTTTCAAGAGAACAATTTTCACAGCTGATAACGAGTAGACCCATAAAATATTGGCACAGTGGCTTAGAAACCAAATGCATTGGCCTTTAACCAATGTGTTGAAGGGGTGGCATCTGTTTATTTTGGGTTATTCATACAGAATACAGTGCCCAAATAATAGAAATATCATTGGACCATCTTAGTAGATATCAGTTCTTGCTTTGACTCCAGTACATCCATCCATCATACCACTCGTATTAATGCAAACCTGTTCTCGGCCGATAACAGACAGTCTCGTTTTGACATAAGGAAATGCGTGACTGGTGGTTAGGACCGTTTTGCGCTTGTATTGCTCAGACAGATCACCATGAGCACGGCCATCCAACGTAAATGGAGTAGCATACATAAAGCGCTCTGTGAAAACAAACAAAAGCTGAGAATGCAGCATAAAAATATATTAGAAAAAAAGCCTTACACTAATCATAAGCGTGCTCAATATTTAAAAAGCTTTACACTACAACAAACTTAAGTTGCTTTTAATTAATTTAATAAACAAACCTGACATAATAAGTACAAGCTAAATTCAAAATAACAAATAGTATCCCTCATAATAATTCATATTCAACAAATCATTATTATAATTTAGTAAACTGAACAACAGATTACCAGTCTAACACTTATGTAAAATAGAATCCAAAAGGGAACCCATTCATATTATTGTATGAAATTATTACTGCAAAAATGTTTGGGAGAAAAACCTTTACAAATGTTTTATGTAAAAATGAAACTACATGTACAGCATCAAAATAAACAATGCACAATTTTTACATCTGCAGTACTGGTCAACTACTGGGTAAATTTGCCAAGTTCTGTAAGTATATTCATTTTATCAAAAAAGTTATCAGAATGATCTTTATACTGAGAAAATGAAATGCAGTCATGCCATAAAAGTAACTAATTTATATGTCTTATCAAAATTCCTGTAACATTATAGTCAACAATAAAACTGATGAAATGAAATGAGAGCAAAATACTAAAATATTACTGTCAGTGAGGTTCATCATATTCAAACGACTCCTGCAGATAATCCTTGAAAGCCAATTGCAGTAATTATAATTATTTATAATTATAAAGTAAATGAATTAAGCCCAGAAGACAAGACAGTAAATGAATAATGCTTACTGATGTTGTAGTTCTTTTCAAAGAATGTGACACGGTCACGCTGTTCATAAAGATCAAAGTGCGGCTCAACATATGTCATCTGTATGTATGCCTACAACAACAATATTCTAATGTTATTTCATGTATATGTTATGAAAAAGTACTCACATACACACTAAACATCAACATAAATACATATGTACTAATGAAGACTCATTTTTATTAAAGCCACTCACAAGACATGGTAATATTTCCTATTCAATAATACATATTTGGTTAATTTATTTATTGCTAAACTAGGACCAACCACTTCACTCTTTAAAACTAAAGCTTTCTTTTAACTTGGATTGCATTATATCATATATCGGTTATTGCATCTAATTTTCCTCTGTACGTGCATACTTGAAATCCTTACTACAGCATGAACCCTGTTAAAACAAGATCTTTGGTAATGCTCGACATTGTTTCATAAAACATTAACAAAGCAAGTTGGGATACAAGAAGTTAAAGTAAAGATGTGAATTCAGGATGAAATTCAAGCTAACGGAGAACACCAAAACCTTTTCGTACAACCTTATCTGGATTCTGATGCTCTTTCTCAACTGCATTTGAATCCTTAATAATGTCAACAACTCCTTGTCCAAACTTCTCAGTGTAGAATGACTAAAGAATAAAAACGAAGTAAAAATCAAGGGTAAAACATTAAAATACAAATAAATATCAGACCCAACAATATACATTAGAGGCCATCATGGTAAATGTGTTTGCAGCACCATCAACAGATACCTTGCACATTTGGACGATAGTTAGACAAAATTGCTCACTAAATGAATACAATGCACAATCTGCTAGTTTTCAACTCCAATCACCAGCAGTCACTAAGAACTGTCGTTGTTTCCTTTCACTTCCTTCAGCAACGTTTAGTAATATTTAATTTACCTTTAATTTAACTTTTAATCTTAATTCACCTTAAACTTATCTTTATTCTATCAACTACTTCAACTGTCAAAAAACCTAACTCATTGTATGCATATAACAAATTGCATTACACTGGCCAGAATTAAGCAGAAACATAATAATAATAACAGTGACAATTTATATGGCGCCGTAACACAGCCATGCCGTTACAAGGGCGCCTAACTCATACATAAACTGACAACTTTAAACAAACTTCAACAAAATCTTACTTCAAGTCTGTGTGATATCTCCGGCAGTTTAGTGATGGCTGGCTCTTTGTATATGAATTCCTGGCCATCAAGATCACCAAACTTTGCTCCATAAAAACCAACACGGAAATACGTTCCAAAAACCCGTTTTCCTTCCTGGAAGAAAAGCACAACTACTTGTATCAGTTTTAATTTACTTTTATCTTTTTCAATAAACTAGGACTTTTACTGCATTTCAAAGAACTTTTGCACAGGTCAGCTGTGCTCATTTATATGTAAGCACAGAAATACTTTAGAATTTTTTATTTCAAGTTTCAGCCATTGCAGAAATTACTAAAAGCAGAAATTACTAAAAAAAATCAATTTATCTTACCGAAATGCATAAGATACGAGATGCACAACTATGTTCTTTGCATATGTCATACCTGCTTAATGATACTCTGGAAGGCTTCTTGCAGTTTACCATGAATCGAAGAAAGCTTCTTAAGATCTCGATTGTACTCATAAACTGGAATCAGAACCTTGTAGACATTGTTCACAGCCTCATACATTCCAGCCTATAGCAAATTACAACAAATCATTATTATCAAATCACTTTATAATTAATTACAGATATCCTCCAAGCAATCATGTGCCAGACATTATTTTTACTTCAAATTCAATGTTTATAGTAATAAATTTAATACTACATTTATATTTGATGGTTTTATTTTTGCATTAAATCCTAATAAACTAACTGCTTCCTATTAGGGAAAAAACACCTCAGTATCATCACTTGCTAAATAAAAACTTGCTAGATATTATTACAACCTTCTAATAAGATTCCCTAAAAGTCTGATGATTTAATTTGTCAAATACCTATTCAGTAAAAGTACATACCATGGTAAATGAACTGGATGCCTGTTCGAGAAGCCCAACAAGGCCTGTCTCTGAAAAGTATTTTCCAGTGCAAATTCCCTCTTCATCCGGTGATACAACATCCTCTGAAACTGCACTTTCCTCAAGAACATTACGTGTAATGTGCTACAAAACAGCCAGCAATACTTCACATCAAACTTGAGGACATTACGTACTCAAATACGCAACATGCATGAAACAAGTTACAAACATTTTGCACCATACGAGTTCCTAGAAACTTAAAAGATATACATTAAAAGAAAACCAGCATGATCCCGATCATGCAGTGATGCAATAACATGTTAATTTTGTAAACCACAACATATTCAGCATATGAATTTGGAGAATAATGCATGTATTATCAAAGCAGATGCTTTTATCATTAGACCTTAACTTTGGCAAATGCAGTTACTGCCCAGAGGTGAGTAATTACCTGTAGTGATACACATCCAATAGGCAGATGAGGTTTATCCTCTAACATGTTCAGGTACTCAGCAACAAGACCCGCTGCGTGGACTAAGCACTGGGCAGCTTCAGCAAAGTTCTGACGCTAGAATAAACAAAAAATCACTGTTAGAACAGCAACTCAGACAAATCTGACAGAAAGCATAATACTTGTAAAAGATGAAAATGTCAGATGACAAATGTGTAACTACCAGGATCACATTATGGCAAACTTCATTAAGTAACACTGACAGAAGTTCTGGAAAAACCAGTACACAAATAATCGATATTAAGTTGTGACTGCATCAATTTATTTAAACAGAAGCCAGATGACATGCAAAATCTTTGCTTTATTTATTTGTGGCTCAAATGTGAAATTATTTTAAAGTTTGCAGTTTAGATGATGTATAACATTCTTTGCAGTATAATCATGATGCGTGTCTGCACAAAATCTGTTTTGTCATAGTTATTGTGCTTAACACAGAGCGGTGGAGATAATGCATTTTGACTTAAACTATCTGAGAAAGAAATTTAATCAACAACACATGTATTACACACCTATGTTGGAGTCATGATCAAATTTCCAATTCAGAACGTGCCAACTGCTAACATCAGCTGGTGGTTTTAAGGTCATCCTTCAGGTGCATTCATGTTTGGCAAGATTTATCCACAGCATCCTTCCCCAGCACTATTGGGTAACCCACCCCTTAAGGGCAGAGACCAACCACCTCTATCCAGCTGGTCCTTCCAAATTAGATTTTCAAAAAAATGTTGATATTTAAATTCAGTACAATCTAAACTTAGCTTGAAAAGACTTTCAGGCCAGCGTGCACAATGCACATCTAACAATTCACCATAACAAGTCTGAACATTCAAAGACAAGGGATTCGGTCTTACTATCTGTTCTTAAAAGTTATTTGCCTGTACCTGTATGATACAAACATCTTCAGGTACTTGTTAGTGTCATACATTGACATAATAATAATCTTTTCTTTATTAAGCGCCTTTTTCATTTTCAAGTATCAAATCATTCATGCATTGGCCAGTGGTACAAAACAGTTCGTATTATTCACATCACAAGGAACCTTTCAAAATAAACTTCTTCTGGAATTGTTGACTCCAAGCAGATCTGAGATAAACTGATTATAGCAACGCTGTTAGCAGATTTCCAATCACCTCATTGTGTTTGGCAGCCATGTTGTGTAGCCAAGTCAGACGAAGGTCGGGAGAGTTTTGATACCCTTTAGCGATACGATACATCAAGTCAAGCAGCATCTCAGGATCCTCCTGAAACTCCTTCATCTTTATTGTATCCGATAATATCATGTGCAGATTAAAAACCAGGTCACGAACCTAAAACACAATTCCATTCATTTCAACTAATCTAATCTTCACTTGATTTCATCTAACAACTCCTGCAGCAACAATATCCAATGCATAACTAGCATTACTATACCAAATAACAAATACCAAACACGTAATATAGAACTCATTTGATTATCAAGAAACTTTAAAACTATGTATTTCCTTAATGAATTTCATCTTTATTTTTGACAGAACATATACATTTATAAACACAAAACATTTTAATGATTTTACTTCAAATCTTAGATATTTAGTTTCATTTTCTTTGTTAACATGTATTTTAAAGTTATTGATTTTATATTAACACATGTGCAATATGCTTATTACAAAGTCCAATAACATCAGTCACACCAATTTCAATGAATTGAATCTCTGATGAACTCGTATGCACACAAAATGTAGTACCTGTTCTGGAAATGTGGTATCCCTTAGTTCAGTATCAACTTCTGCATACACAAGGATTGTCTTGAGTGACTTCCTCAAGTACTCCTCGTTAAACGTCTGATACTGTCCAACGAGGGAACTGAGGGATATTGTCACCTGCATCTTCACTCGTGCAAAGTTCTAAATCACATAAACCACCACACAAGCATTAGCATAAAACAATCAAAAATAGAACATAAACCATAAATGATATGTTACAAACTATGTACGCATTTATGTAAGTATGCAAGTATGTATGTATGTCAGAATGCATATATACAAATGGAAAAATTATTACCAAAACAGCACACCTTCCTTTAACTTCCAGAATCAAGCATATGATATCAAGCTCTGAGGATTAATGTTAGACGCCAATCAACGTCGATATGACGGCGTCGTTAAACAAACGTTATAAACCGACTACTGTTAGATAAAGGCATGTAATAAATGACTGTACATATATTTTCAACTTACCTGAAATCACATGTTTGTGCTTGTAAGGTGGCCACATCCATACTGTTTAGGAGTGTTAAAGTTACAGTAAACATACATTACATTACAACAGAATTTTAAACTGCTAATGAGTCATTCTCTGGTCTACATAAGATACAAGTACATTTAACTGATAGTGACTTACATTTCCTATCTCAAAGTTTTGTCGCATGAGCATGTAGAGTGATGCACTGGCGTGTGTTCTGATGTTTGTGACGGGTGAGCTACAGTGACGAAGGAGACGCAGACAAAGGTCAGCGCACTGTTCAGTGTCTTCTTCAAAGATCAACTCTGGAAACTGCATGACCAAGAAAAAGACCAATACCGGTCTAGTTAGGTATCTAAGCACACCATACTGTATTTTAAGCACCTCACACAAGCACTTTCTACGATAGCTTGTCATTATGCATTACCATCTGTATTAATGATTAACAACTAAAACACAACAATTTTCTAAATAAATAAGCAAACTTTATTAATATAAGACAAACTAAAATCACATACATATATGGAGTGGTGGAAACTCAAGTCTTCGTGAAATCAAAACGTTCATTGTTTGTTGCATATTTTTGTAAGAAAACATTGGTTGGGTGCTGGTCTTGTGGCACAGAGTGCAAGTTTGAGCCACATCCGAGATTATCAAAAGGAAATGCCATAAGCAAATGAATTGCTTCTTAATGCCATGAACTGATGAGTTATTTGTTAGACATTAGAGCTATAAATATGCAAGATATTAAATACATAATCCACAGCAATTTAAATAACTTAAAAATAAACTCTGACTGCAATTTCAATTCAGTTATTAGACATTTGCATAACTATAAACCTTTTCATGGCAAAGACGTTAGGTGCAGATGTAAAAATTCTAACACATGGAAATATGATTGTAATGATTTGTTAGATATTGGTTAACAGACTAGCTTTAGATGGCTAACAAAAAGATTAAACCCTAAACAAATAGCATCAGAATCACTTCACACCATTAACAATTCAACTTACCCATATTACTACTTATAATAGTTATTAAATATTATAGAAATACGAGACTTCAAGTACACGCATGTCTAGTTGCATCCCGGTTGTACCCAGCTGGACACCAAGAAACCTTCCAAGTTGAAGCAGACCGAGGAACTACATAAACATCTAGTGCTACAATTGGCGAACCTTTGAGACGAGGGATCTTTCCGTTGCAAACATGTTCTGAAGAACTTGGGAACTTTGATTAAGCGAGAGGCAGTGAAGCAGAACTCGAAGGATAAATGACAGCAAGTTCTGAAGCGAGTCAGACATCTGTACAATCTGTAAACATAAAGAAAGCCACGAAAAACGTGAGTCTGTGATAGAAAGGAAGGTTTCATACATTTTCATTAAATGGATAAATTTGGGCATCTCCAATGGATATGATTTCTTACTATGCTTTCACTTGAAACAACCCTCAATTGTTGTCTTTTGCATTAAGACAATGCCACTATAGAAGACAATAGATAGAAGACAATAGATTAGATAAAACACTTATGCAATACCCTTTATATAAACACATGAAAGACATTCGAATGTATGATAAACAAAAACCAGTCGGGTTAAAATAGATCAGTTTAATTCAGAAAGACAAAATTATGAGCAAAAATATTACCTGGCTACATAAGAAGACATGAGTACAGCATTAACTGATGACAATTTTTACTTGTTTTATGCCGAGTGCTATGAAAAAGATTCCTCTTCTCGTTCAACTACTAAATACATTATCTCCAGTATATACCTTATTGGTTAACTCGTTTGTTGCCCTAACTAACATTGCAACTAGCCTAATTCTTCTTTAGAAACTAACTGTTAGAGCAGAGATAATATTTGCTATCTCAACCCATTTAATAACTAACTGTCAGAGTTGAGACAATTTTTCCAACTGTTATCTGTTACAAGTTGCGACCTGTCAGCTTGATGTTGATAATAAACGAAACTGATTGATTGAACTTAACTGGATTTTGACTGCAACAAGCTCAGCACATATTACCTGTACAATAAGCTCCAATGTATCCAGAGCAACCATACTGATCTCAGCTGCCAGAAGACTATCGACAACACTATCAGTTGCATCACGATTCCTCCTACACAAGCAAAACAACAAAGAACATTTTCAGTAAAAACAACGCCAATGTTACACCAACACACGCAGAAACAATGAAATATCACACATACAGCACTGACGAGCATTACTAGAAAATGTATCACAAGACCTATGTACTTGCAGCTAAAAGTGCCAATCATTCACTAGCAGGCATAGGCGTAGCTACATGGAGGCACGAGGAGGCAGTTGCCTCCTCTTGCTTTTTTATATACTGGAACTTCTATTGACCAATGACCCCAATGACCAGAATTTTGCCAATGGTCTGTGAAGTTACCTCCTCTTGAATTTAAGTCTGGCTACGCTCCTGCTAGCAGGTGATACTCCAGTACACTGGAATTGGTCAAGTCGTCTAAGAGCAAATGCACTTACATAGCATCCCACAGATGATGAATATATCTATAGATAAGTACCGTTTAGTATCATTAACAACATCATCTCAGTATATTTTACACACTTACTGCTTTGTCTTTGTGCAACATACACTTACAGCATACAAACTATCCATAAAACACCTGTTTAGATCTGTAAGATAGCCAGAGGTTCAATGCTTTCATGAGGTACTTAAAATGCACTGCATTAAGTGTTTTGACACATACATACAACATACTGCTAAAAATAAAGACAACAAAAGTTCTAAAGATGATTAGATTTGAGAGCTTACATGTCCATCTGATCAGACGGTTGTCTCCACTGCGTCTGGTCCTTGCGCCAACGAAGTCGCAATGCTACTTCTGATGCTGGTGAACTGACATCTGTCATCAGAAAACATTTCAAATGTGCAATTAACATAGAGATAGATTGGATTGTGGTACTTCTTGCGAAACTGTAAACGGAGCAAAAATGCACTCAAATAATATCTTATAGAGACAAAAAAATTAAGAAGTGATATGTGGCACTAACACATAGATTTATCAGAATATTCATTCATGTAAGTCAATTTTGAGCCATTTAATGATTTTACTGCAAATATGCTTTCAGATAAGACTGAGGAAAGACTGAGGACAGTTCAGCAGCTGAATTAACCGGCCAAGACGAGTATAACTAGGTCACCTGCATATAAAAATTGTTGTGACTACATGATGGTGATATGAAGAAATGCCCGAGAAGAAATAAAAGAGAAAAAAGTAAGGGGCCAACAACAGAGCCCAAGGGCCACTACCAGATGGAAATTGTGGAAAAGGAGAGTCCACCAATCTGACATCATATGAACGACTTGAAGTTATGTAGTTTCCAAACCTTATGACTAATCTCTACAGCAGGGTATTGTTATCAACCTTTGGCAAATGCATTACATTTTATATATTCAAATACAGAGATAACAATGTACAATTTATATACAAAATGCATAATCAATACAAGCAATGTACAATATATTTGACTGATCTTCAAGAAATCTACTCAGCAGCACACCCTCAGTCAAGTCCACAGCAAAACAGAAAGTTTTCAGATCGAAGGAGGATATTTACATTTGTAGAAACGATACAATACGATTCCATACCATTTTGCTTATGTCGCATCATCATTTCACTTCGTGCACTGAGTGACCCAAGCATATACTCCTCCATCCTTGATTTCATGTCACTGCTCTTTTTCGCTGTCTGCATTGAGTACTGACGCAGAGGTTTCTTACCCTATAAAAAGCAAAAGCAATGCAGCACTGCTTATTTCTGCTGCCAATCAAAGCAGAGCTAACACTTCACACCCAAACCTGATCACCTGCAACAGATTTCTGCTTATTTATCGGAGCTGCATGCCTGCAGAATTTCATAAAATCAGTCAAACATTTTCAAGCCAATTACATGTATTATTATGAATGCATACTTACATGTATGCTGAATATGCCAACTGCTACTTAACCAATAATACAATACTTATCCCCTGCAACAAATGCTTGTCAAGTGTTTATTTATGTGTAAGAAAGAAGAATTATTCTGATAATTTCTTGTTAATAAATTAAATGAAAATTGGTTGACTTTGCATTGCATTTATAGAAATATGCAATCACAAGAGAAACAAAAATATATGGCAATTTCAAGCAATTAATAGTTGATAGTTAGTCCTACTTGAACAAATTCAAATATTTACCTTATATTCAAAATTGGAGACACAGAAATAGATGACTTCAAGGAATTGATTGAGTCTTCCGACTGACAGATCTGACCACCAGTTACGAAGCACCCTCTGGTCAACATTCTTCAGGACCCAGAGGAAACACAACAGAAGGTCTTGTGTTGCTTCTTGGCTCAGGCTCATCTTCTTCGACTGACAGAAAAGCAGTTCAGAAAGTGATCACAAAACATTTCACACATTCTTTACTAGATCTTGGTGAAGATTTTGTCATTTCACATAATGCATGCTTCTCGCTTCTCAAAATGCTCACAAGGACACTTTCAGTAAAAAAAACTCAATTTAGACAAGGTAAAACTAAATTCACTCACACAAGAAATTTAGTAAAAAGTCCATTTTTTAGAAGAATAAAAGTGCTGCATTTAAGACACATTACAGCTGGTCAATGCAGGACAAACTGATGTCTGCAAAATCGCTTAATCGCAAATCAACCTTGCCGCTTGCATATGCAGCTGGGTTGCGAAACCCTCTAAGCACAATGCATGACAAGAATCGCTGTACAGAATCTTTTACCAACCACAGAAGAATCGCCAGACATGCTGTATATGCTTGACCCGGATATCGCCATGGCAACAGTGCGGTCAATAACTGCACCATCGTTTGGCTGCTGTTCGTTGGAGCGTGACTTGGCCTCTAAGTGTGGATCGTAGAGCTGTGGAAGGACATCCGCAACAATTCCGATCAGTGGAAGATAGAGAGACGCGATCCTCGCCTTTGCATCCGACGTCTGGAAACGTGGATCCGCATCATGACTTGCGAGGAGATTACAGACGACACTGACGGCTTTGTTGTGAAGAATTGGCAAGCTATATTAAAACATGAAATGCTCCAAATGAGAAATCAATGTGAAGGATCTCAGTCAATAATATACCTGGCATCATTAGATACCCAACTCTTTCTTAAGCCATGTACACAGATGACACTGTCTCACTGCTTACATGTAGAAAAAGCCATAATGTAATGTAAACAGACATCTTCAAAATTGTTCTTAGAAGACCCTTAACAGCCAAGTGTCTGATAATGTCACATTATAGATTTTTGCTAATAATAAATATATCCATTAATCATCACAATATGTAACAATCATTTAAGAAAAGTTTGGAACTGCAAAGCTTAGCATTCAGAATATACTTAATATGCTAGTCATGCAGAAAGTTGAGAATGAGAAGGTCCTAAATTTGTCTTGTACATTGAGATTACTTACTGTGTTTCTAGCACTGTAGCCAGATCAGACAGAACAAGTCCAGTGAGGAAATGTTGATGCCTGTAATCATTTGTAAGCTCAGTATACAATCCTCGATCAACCAGCGTTCCTGTGGAAGTAAAAGACGTCTGGGATGTTGAACTGGCAATGCTGGAAGTGGGACTCGGAGGACCAGAGGGCGTAATCGGTAAGCTGAAGGGCAAGTTCAGCGTCGTGTAGTGTTCATGGCTACATACGATTCGAATAAAGTCCAACTTCAACAGAAGCAATGTACTAACGTCTGACATACTGTGGCTCGAAATTCGACCTGCAATCTATAAACAGTACAAAAACAAATCAATTTCTACCACAGAAACTTAAAATTAATTTAAGCAGAACATGATTTTTAAAATCATTTCAATCTTATTAGTATCTGTTGCACAAAAAACAAATTGTGTCTTTATTGTTACAAAAGAAATAATTATTCTCTTCCTATATATTATGTTTGAAAACAGCCAACCTACTGTAACTAACTACATTCTGTGTCCCGGTGACTGACTGTATTACACAACGGCTGCAACAAAAGTTTACAGGTTCAGAAAATTGCCACCCTAAGCAAGTCATTCACTCACAGTTGCTTAGAACCATTGACTGGTTAGATAGTGGTCATGCCATAAGAATACATGAATAATAAAACTACGCTACCCTTGATCCTTAGTCGAATAAAAGCAATTGAAGTAACCAAGATTCACAAATGAAATACAGTTTACTCTTAGGAGTCACAAGTGTGTTTGCATCAGATATAGCAAATTCCTAACTGACCGCTTTGCAGTAGGTTTTGATGAGCTGGAAAACAAAACCTCTGTCCATCAGAGACAGACAGCTGTTGATGAAGAATGCCAGACTAGCATTCAACCCCCGGATCATGTAAAATTCCTACAAATCAATTAAAAGCAAGATTCTATTCAAGAGTCCTGACTCACGACTCAAATAAACTGTGGCAAATTTTAACAAAATAAATGACATAATGTAACTGCAGACTGCTAATATACAGCAGTACATTATAAAAAGAATTTGAAATTCTTAATAATAACAAACTGGAGCGCCTCTGAGTAGTTTCCTTGAAGGGGCGCTATATAAATTCCCGAATGAATGAAAAACTAACATAGATGCCCTATATATTAATTCTGCTTTGCAAGCAATTTCAAGGCCAAACAAAAATCAAAAACTAAGAGTAATAGGTAAATCAGCACTTTAGGAGGTACTTAAACTGTGCTATATTAAGTATCCTAGTGTCTTGATGCACGCATACATACAAACTGGGCAGACATTTGTACATTCCTTCTTGTTGAAGCATAAACAAGGTAAACGCAAACAGTCACCAATTGTACAGCACAACTACATGCAAGCAAATGAACACACACATCCACACACAGCTGAACAACAACAACCTTCAGTTGTTGAATTTTAGAAAAATATACCTTACCAGTAATTCTGTTGGTAGTTAATAAATATATGTGACATTAACAAGGTAATATACATTACCAAAGTTAATGGATAGTCAAAACAACCTGAGTACTGCTGTAACGTTCAACGATGTCTCTGGTCAGCAAAGAAACCAGTGTGTTGATGTCATCCGTAAACTGTGCCGGAAATCGCATTTTTCTAGGCACAGCCAGAAAATCATTCTTGGCCAAATGCTGCTCCATACTTTTCACCTGGCAAAGTTCAAACATGTAATTAGATCGCTTGTATTAGCATTAAACTATAGACAAAAACAAGTTAGATTAAGTCAAGTAACAGTGATGAAATATCAGCTTGTAATGAACAATTACTGAATCTATGAAAAAAGAGTCATAAATATAAGCAAAAGTGAAGCAAAGTCAGATAATGGTAAAAAGTGCAGATTTTATCTAAATTATACAAGCAAAGTGACTCCTAAAAGTAAAGACATCCAACACAATTTTTACATGAACAGAATAAAACTATGTGGAATGTAAAAAAATTTATAGATCTATGATTTCTTTTTTTTAAATTGGATTTAGCAGGATTTAAAGTATGAGTGAGAGAACCAAAACAATCTTAAGTTGCTTGAGTCAATAATCCAGCAGTTCAAATGAACATTATATATATCATCGCTCACCATTAGTTCAAAGAAGAACCAAGAATTTGATAGCACTAGATCTCTTGTTGAGCCACTCGTAACAACCCACTGTAGCACAAGCTCCTCATGCACCAACTGAAATTAACATATTTGAAGATAACCATTCGGGAAATGCAACTGTTACTGAGGCATTGTGAACTACGAACCAAAATAACAGTTAAAATTTCAGTTTCACTGACATCAGCAGCTAGCTTACTTTTGGCATTGTCTCATCATTCATTCACAAAAGTAATCTCAGAAATGTGATCAGTGACAGATATAAACCAAATTAAAAATGTAACATTTTTTCAACATTAACAACAGAAGCATCGAATATGCTATGAAATGAAAAAATTCCAAAAACTAATTAACACTATGATGCAGTAAATTACCTTTCTTCCATACAGCCGGGGGTAACGATTACTTGCATCATGTCGATTAGGACTAATTTGATGTTCTGTATTCCTTGAACCTAAAACAGTCAGAAAAACACAATATAAAGTCACCTAACAAAAAGTTATCTACCAATGCCTCGCAATATCTCAGAAGCATTCCTGGCCCAGGTTCTCATAGAGCGCCTCAAATGAAAATGAGTTTAGTACCCTGGAATTGCAGATTACGTGAAAGGTCATACAAGGTAGAAGGTTCATTCATTGTACATTCTAATACTGAAAATGCTGCTTATTAAAAATACTTCCAAGATATAGAAACATTTGCCCAGTAAATATTTTCATGACAGTGAACAGTATTGCTAATGTGCAAGCAAAAGAAGTAAAGAATAGTTCAATCAAAAGCTAACTGGAACTAAGATAATTGTAATAAAAAGTTTCTGTGGTATCACTGTATGCAACTATCACGCAGCCGGAAATAAGGTCGGTATTTATAAGCCACTAGCGCCACCTGCTGAGGAGGTTGTTCTATCAGACACTATTAGAATGTACAATATACTATATTCAAAAGGAACCTTCTATCTTGTATGACTTTTCACGTGATCTACAATTCCAGGATACTAAACTCATTTCCGTGACTCACCCATAAGCGAAGCCACTTCCCCGTCTGGAGACCCCGGATTACTAGATGGAAGATCAGGGTCACTGCTGCTCAGATGACGCTGCTGCTTTGAAACAGGCAGCGATACAGGTCGACCCAAGGTTGCATAATTTCCAGGACCAAGTGCCATGTTTGGTGGAGGTGCTGAAATGCAGGAAATGTTACACAATCTTTGCAATAACTAACAACACAAAGTATTAATCACATACAAAACTTGACCATAAAAATACTTCAGTACAGGCAGACTGGGTTTTATCTCTTGACTTATTTACATCTCTGACAGCATGCCAAGACAGATATTTTTAATGTCCCTGAGCATCATTCTCTAAGGATTGAATGGTACGATCTTCTTTACTTCACCTGATCTTGTGGTAGGATTGAATGATTGCATAAACCAAGAGAACTTGAATGACCACACAGTTTTACATCTTCTGAATAAAATGATTAGCAAAACAACAATCTCTTTCTATTCAAATCCTTTCAGCATTGTTCTGCAGGCCGATTTCATTTATCATCCACTGTCATTATCTCATACTTTTGTCTCCAATTCTGCAGCTTTGTCCTTGATCAAACGAAACACTTGCTAGAGGTATTGTGAAAGGCCTTTTTCAACGAGAACATGAATACAATAGGAGTGGCACCTGACTTAACATTTACTACTTTTGAATATTTTAGACATAAACATGAAAAGATGACATCTGATTGTATGTAGAAATGGACAGACAGATCACATATAGTTGAAAACAACTGGTAACAGAGCATTGTTTTAAAAGAAAGCACTCTAAATTCTGAAAAGGACACTTAAACAACCCAGCAGCAGATAATCAGTACACCATTTCTCAATTTATACATCATTGTATATAAAGTTTATCATGCAAGAACTTACAATACTGGCTGGTGTCAGGATTTGGAAGAGTACACAGATATTCAACGTAGCTGGTTAGCAGACTGTTGCGACCATGTTTGTCGCATTTCAATTCACGAATGTTCTGAAGATGTTTCACGATCTGAGCGATTGCCTCAAAAGAAGACTGAACTACGTTGGCTACAAACAAAAGATTATGCAAACATTTTTGCAGATGTATCAAATGAAAAGTAAGTCTGACTAATCTGACTAACCACATCAAATCAAGACAACTTAATAAATGAAACTCAAGATCAGATCTGCATCACATAATCACAGCACATGAAAATTCATTTTTTGAGGTGAAGATTTTGACTCAACAGATGTTCCAATACTATAAATACAAAGAATTCAGATATTTAAAATCATATTTCAGAGGCAGGTATAGTAAATGAAACCAACCTATCTGTCCGCTGACGACTGGGGGCCGGACAAGAAGCTGGAGAAGTTTGTCAAGTATGAGAGGCATGAATCGAACCAAAGGACCACTCTTAGCAATCGTAAGACTGGCTATTGCTCTGCTCAGCTCCACCTCAAAGTTGCCATCCCCGATCCGAGGAGGTATCCGACTTTCCTCTGCAGCATGAACTAGATTCAGAAATCGATCCAAATGGTCATCCTATAAATAAAATAACATCATGCACAATCGAAACAGTAACATATTTCAAATATTTAATTACATAAAACAAATGAATGCAAGCAAATAAATTATAAAATAATGCACTCTTTGGATATCCAAGTTTCAACAAAATCTAAACATTATGGTATTCAAGCATAGTGTGCCCAACATCCAGAATATTGTGCCTAAGGATACCACAGCGCAAGCCTGCATCCTTCCCTAACAATCAGTGCAACATTTTCTGCTAAAATTGCTGTAAGATTGAACTGATTTCAAAGATTTCAAAAAATTTCAACCAATCCCTCTCTATCACTGTATTACATAAAATTTCACCAACGAATAACTATTCATAATTATTAATATTGCCTTCTTACTTGAAAAAATTTGCCAGTCTAATTTTGGCACAAACTACCAAACATTTTTAGCAACTCTTAGTGACAAGCAAACTGAGGTAGCATCTTAAAATCTCTATCCATTATTTCAATTCACTGAGCAGCGAGTGACTCAGCAATAACTCACCAATGTGTGGATAGATGACACAGAATCCAGAAGAACTGTGAAGAGACCTTTGTGATTGTCAACCCACTTCATACTTGGCAGCTGAACATCTGGATGAAGCATCGAATAATGCGAAGGGGGTTTCTCAATAGACACCGGAAGACAAAACTCCCCGGTCAGGAGATGACCTCCACTCAACAGAGGCAGCCACGTATAACCAATTACGGTTTCAATTGGCGTCATTTCGACTTTGCGCTGACAGCTGATGTGGTAGATGGTAAACAGCAAATGGTGACCCTCATGCAGCTTGGCTGGAAGGCGAATTTTGATTTCATCATAAAAACTGGGGCTTCTATAAAACATATTTCACCAAAACATTAACATAACGATTTGTTCCACCACTAAAAACAAACCTGTATCCACAGTAAATGTATCAAATATGTCTAAGATTGTAAACAAGAGCTATTCCAACAATCAAAATAATGACTATCACAATGATAGTAACCAATTCCACATTCGATACATAACGACTTTCTTTGCAAACTTTATATAACGACTTTCTTTGCAATCTCTGCATAACGACTTTCTTTGTAATCTTTGGGCAGTTCTTCATCTTTTACAAACATTTCAAATGTCTTAATCATAATATTGACAAAACCAGTCTAAGCCAAACTAACTTGTTGTGATAGGTCACAGATGTGTAGGCGTCTTTAGAGAATTCAGGGCAGTTTGACTTTCCAAATATGATCTACACAAACAAACAAAAACACAGGATCAAGGACTATAATTGTACCTCATAGAATACACTGTCAACATGCTGCAATGTTTGTCACTTTGCTATCAGACAGCAAAGCACACAGCGCTTATGAGAGGTTCTTAAAATGCACCCTCTAAAAGCTGAGATACATATATACATACACACACACACATACAGTACATACAGTACATACACTAAGGGCTAAACTAATGACTGGTTTTTCTTCTTTGGTCTCTCATTCTTTAAAGACGTTACTTTTCCCCGGGTTTTGTGCTGAGAGCGCATCTGAATAGTTATTCTGAGAGAGGTGCCTTAACTCAGAAACTTACAGAAAGACTAACGCATTGAGAAGAATAAACAATCTTCTATGGATCATGCTACATAGAATCCTTCCGAAACACGACAATGTTCCATGAATAACTTACAGGCAGAGCATGTTGTTCATCCTCATCTTGCATGAAGTTAACCTTTACTGCGATATTTCGAGCAGAGCCTTGGCGATTGGCAAAGTTCAGTGACTTAGGGTAAATGAAAAGCAGGTTTCTATAACACACACAAATTTCAAAGATCATCAAGCAAAAAATTTGCTGTTACACAAGAACTGTCACAAAACGGTCATGACTTAAACATCAAACATCTGACAACCACAAGAGTTTCAAGTTCATCAAATCTTGTTTAATATCTCGTTTCGTATGGTTATTCTGAATAATCATATTAATCAATCTGGTTTTAATGTCCATTGCTCTTAATACAGCATTTTTAAATATTTCTTAAATAACCTGTTCAAAGGTGAACGTTATTAAACTGTTCACATCAACAATAACATGACCTATAGCTTGAAGCAGCATGCCATTGTAACTGTTCCACTGCAATAACTGAGGGTAGTTACTTCACTTAAATAATATGTCAAATTAAACATATATTCTAAAATATATGTATAATTTTAAGATGCTAAAGAATCCAAGTTTGTATCAACTGGATGCAGTCATCCAACATGTTTCACTGCCCATATGTAACCAAAGAAGCGACCTTTATCAAAAAAAGATAACACGCTTTTCTCTGTAAGTACAAATAATAATAACACAAAATTAAAGGACATATTTCAGCAGAAGAAATGATCCTCATAGTGTTACTTAACCCTTTAACGATGAGCTGCATAGGTTTCCCACACATTTTTAGTACACGCTCGTCGTTAAAGGGTGAAGAAAGATAACAGAAGTTCCTGTTGCTTCATCGCCAACTGACCTGTATGTCGTGTAAGGTTCGTAAATGTCTTTAGTGGAGAACTCAAGGACCTCTTTAGTCGGACGAGTCTTTTCATCAGGAAATGGGTCGATTTTGTACAGCTCTGGGGTAAGGCAGTACTTGTTTTCCACTGGGCATGGCAAGATTTCCAGCTTAATTACGCCTAAAATGAAATCAAACCTCAGGTTTGTTAGCAAAATTCAACTAAAAGAAACCATTTGGGGAATCCAAGACAAAATCAACAATAACATTTTCAACAATAACAGATTATGACTCACTGAGAAAAAAATTTAAAAGAAACCTTATTTTTGATAAATCTGTCTGAATTGTAGCCATATTTATTATGTTCAATAATACCTTTTAATTAATAAACTAAAATTTTATTAGCAAGATGTATAAACATTTGCAGACATTACATTCTAAACTCTTGGGGTTAACCTTTTTACAGGCCTCAAGATAAGAGCAACAATATTCTAGTCTAAACTCTCAGATGTACCGGCACTTTAGTTTTTGGTAATATTCTCCTTCGAATGCTGCAAACTGGATATAAACAAATCTACATTTAATTTTTTAAACTTACCTGAAAGGGATTTCAGCTTCTTCAGGACATATGTTGGCTTTTTCAATTCGAATAAAAATTTAAACAAATCGTCATCGGCTAGTTTGTCTGATTCCTGTGAGAGATATTAAAATAGAGTAAAAAATATGAAACCAGACACATACAAGGTTATCTATCAAAAGACCACCTTAACTAACCCTTTAATGATGAGCGTATCTTAAAATGTACGGGGAAACAATGCAGCTCGTTGTTAAAGGGTAAAGCTGTTGCAGGAATCTAAAGCAGCTACTGCCGTGATGAACACTAAGTTCAGAGCCTTATAATTATATTAAGTTCATAAACACATCTAGCATGTTGTCTGAGTCAGTATCAACGAATTACATAATTAAGGTCATGCCAGCATGAATGAAAGATTACGTTGTATGACCCACATCACAAACAACAAGCTGCATGCTCCAATCTGGGAATTCTGATGCTACTGCTAGTCATCATTCCCATAATGAACTTTGAAAGGTAAGCAAGATTTAAGATCTTAAGATCGGTTAATAGTTGCTAATTCATTCATTCATTCATTCTGGAGATTTATATAGCGCCCCTTCAAAAAGTCTACTCAGGAGTGCTCCCAGCTCAGCCACGGCAAAAGAAAAAAGACTTAAGTGATTTTAAAACCCAGTTTGATTTGTCAAAGGTAGCAGGCGCAGCTCTGGTGACAGGTCATTCCAGATGCAGGGGCCTGCAACCGAGAAAGCTCGGCGCTGCCTAGCAGTCAAGCGAGCACGCGGAACTAGGAGTTGTCCCGTCGTCGCGGAGCGAAGCGCCCGACGCGCTACAACGTCGGACACTGGGCGGCAGAGGTTGCGCAGGTAAGATGGAGCACAGCCAAGGATGCTGCGTGAAACCAAAGAAGCAATCCGGTATGAGATCCATTGGGCCACAGGCAGCCAGTGTAAGACATCGCGCATATAGGCAGAGACAGAGCCGAATTTGGGAATTCGCCCAATAAGCCGAGCAGCTGAGCGCAGAACTCGATCTAGTCGTCCCAGAACCCCAAGAGGGAGGCCAACGAGGATCGAGCAACAGTGGTCAATTTGACTAGTAACGAAGGCATGCACAAGAACCACTAGTGCGTCATGAGAAAGAGAGCGAGAAACCACTCGGAGCTGGCGAAGCTGATAATAACAGCTTGGAGAGATCAAGTTCACATGTTGAGAAAGACTAAGTTCTTGGTCAAGGGCGAGGCCCAGGTCACGAACCGTTAGGGAAAAAGTTATATCAGGAAAGACCCGAGTAAGCCGGACCATATCAATACCATCTAGTTGCCGACGGCCACCTAGCCAAATAAACTGAGTCTTGGAAGGATTTAGGAGAAGTCGATTTGAGGCCATCCAAGAGGAAAGAACATCTATCGTTAGGCACATCTGTTGTACAGTAGCGACTGAGTCTGATGGATGGGAATGGATGTAAGCTTGGACATCATCTGCAAAGAGCTAATATCATCTGTATCCACACAAGTATCTTCAATGATAGTATTATTACATATATTATAAGAACACAATAATGATACTATGATTACCAATACAGGTTGGTCCTTTTTACATCAAATCTAGCTTTGGTGTTTAAGCAGAGCAATTCAGTTCAGTATTTAAGAAACACTCCCATCAGCAGTACTGACACTAACTCAATGTTCTGATTCAAAGGTAATGACAAAGAGAACTAGAAAGAGACAATGAAAGTCCTGTCCTGTCTGACCTGTTTATAGAAACTGGACACAGTTAAAGTGACTGGTCTGAAAGTGTCGAACATCAGACCAAGTTCTTCTGTGTTGCATCCATCCCATTTTTCGGGTGTTCCACTTTTCGGTCGATCGAGTGACGTTTTTCTGATGCCTTCATATGAAGACAGAACACTGCCTGGCCTTCGCTCTAAAATCACAATCTCTTCTCAGTCAACTCTGGCACCATTCATGCAATCACACAGGCAGAACGTAAGTAAGTCATTTCAACCTTCAACAGTTACAGTTTAGGAGATCAGTAATTATATATATGAGTAACCCGTCAGTGAACGTTATTTTTCAAGCGTTGAGTTCCAAGCAGGATGTTTGAAATAAACACTATACATCTACAGCTAAATTTAGTCCCATGCTAAGTGGAGATTTGCAACACTTGCACCACACTACACAGTTGCAAGAGTTGTTGTTGACCAATCGCTAATGCAACCAAAATTAAAACAGCTTTATTTTGCATTAGGTACAACTTGACTTTCCATCTTCTATTAGCTCAACCAAAAAGAATTAATTTGTTAAATAAACCAGAAAAGAAATTTCTTTAAAGAAATGCTTTTGTCAGCATATTCCTCAACTTGATTTAAATATTTATTTCAGTATCATGGCTGCTCCATTTTATATCCATCAACTGCCTTCATAAAACTTAAAAAGTCCAAAAAGGCCACAATTTAAGCACATACATAATCATGGACAACAAAATCTTAACAAGCCCGCTCATCCATTTCAGGTGTTTTTACTCAAAAGTAAAAACAGAAGCAAATTAATTAAATCTAACCTAGGCTGTCAGAGCGAATATTTTCCTTTTCCAAGTCCACTGCATTTGTGCTGCCAACAATGTTCATGATGCAGACGGCTGTCCATGCAAACGGCATACGATACTTGCCAAGGCGTTCGCAGAAATAAGCTGCGTTGCTACGCGCTCTATCTCTATTCTGAAAAATAAAAAAATCTGAATTACTGCCTACATTTCTAACTCAAATCCATAAGTAGAGATCCCCAGCAAATCAGTCCTTAACAGTTATGGCAGACCAATGTAAATTCATTATGATGAAAGCCAATGCACAGTCACAATACCAAGTCCTTCAAAATCCCCTATGACCCCGTCATTCAAATTAATCAGAAAACTCTCAGTACTGACTGCATCAAAGAAATTAATTTATCAAAACAATTATCAATAAATTATTGAGCAAATTAAGTAGACTACTGTTTTAAGCCAATATAAATGAACAAAACAAGCAAAATAAATACACCAATTCCAATAGATCCTTGCCTTTATAAAATCTTATCACACACTGTGGTATGGACAAGAGTTCATAGAGTCTAGGCTAAAAAAATTATCTAATACCTTATCATCTTTCATGTATGGCTCTGCAACTTCAGACAGATCACCTTGTTGTAGAACTTTTTCCAGCTAAATTTATAATATAAAAAACAGAAACTTTGTAAGAAACTTGATTAGACTGTAGAACAAAAATGATGACATCAATAACGAAGATAGGACGATAGTCATCCTTAAGAATGAATGTACTAAAATATATGGGAAAACAATGCAGCTCATTGTTAAAGGGTTAAAACAAAGTTGCAGTTATGACTACGGCTGTATTAATGTGAACAGCAATGATAATGATGATGATGGTGCAACGCCTCCATTCTGCCCATCTTTTTTCACTTCATGCCATAAAATCCACTGTCACAGAAACAATTCAGTTAACTGCCCAGTTGTAGTTACAGCTATAATCTACCAAAATGAAATCAAAAAAGTCTTAATCACAACCTGTGGCTAATTCTCGTAAATTATGGAATCATTTAACATTTATAACCTATATTATATCCCTTCTCAATCACTGGCTCATAATAAACATAACTACAGTATAGACAAAACCACTTTTCAAACTGTACCTTAACAACTAGAAAGATATCAGGTGATGGATGAGTAATATCGAATATGCAAGATCGAGAAACCGAGGACATGTCTGGATAAGGAACATGACCTTCGATCATCTTGCGAAGTGGATCAGAATTCAGATCAAAATAGAAGTTCTCAGAGATTTTCTTTCGCTCAGCCATATTATAGAGTGCTGCGCTGGCAAATATTGGTTCAATCTCCAGGTCCAATCTGAAAGGTAAAACCAGATGTAGGTGCCATATCATCATGCCTGACTAATCATAAATGAAATAATATAGTCAGAGTTGTGGTACAGATAATGACTGCCATGCTGTTTCTAACAAATTTAATAATTCAACACTGAAAGACTGAAACAAATCAAACTGATACATGTTTCACCAAAGGCAAAGACTTAAGAAGCATCTGGCCTCAATTTCTTTAGCAACTTTCTTCATGTAATTTCACTAAGTACTACCAGTCTCCTTCATTAGGCAAGGGATAACCTACAGTCGGACTCTCCGTGTACACACTGTACAGGCTTGTACATGCATATTAGACTTTCACAACGTGTATGCGTTTAGAACATAATATGCAATTATCCAGACAGTCTGAGTTGGCCATCTGCAATATAAAAAAAACTGCCCTATGCATTCTTCATTGAACAGTTATGCTTGGAAGAAGTCCCATCACCGAAGAACAATCAATCAATCAAACACAAATTTGAGGTACTGGTAAATGTACTTGCCCAACTCAAATCCAGCTTCTGAAAGACATTTCTCCTAAAAACTAAAGTTAAGTCAGAGGTGAAGTATGTCAGGCAGAAGAGCAGAAGACAGAAAATAGAAATGAGAAGAGATAGATCTGCCATATATTATGTGACCCAAGGGATCGAAATGAGTCGTATGTCGGAAATTTTAGAATATGAGTATTTTACATATTCTTAAAGACCACATTTTTGCTTTAAAATGACACCAAAAGTTTGGTTCTACCTTATTTTTTGACAAAGTTACAAATGATTATGTGTTTTTTAGTGAAAAATTTTTACATTTATTTTAATATATAATCAAAAAAATAAAAGTATTCTCTGTACAAAATTCAGAAAATACACATTAAAACAATGAATTTCATCAAAAGTGAGAAATCCGAAATGTGAAAAAAAAATTTTTCACCCATTTTTATTAAAATCTGAAAATAAGGAAAAGTGACCTCTGGTCATATTTTGCTGTTTTCCAAAGAATGTAAATTGCTGACATACGACTCATTTCGATCCCTTGGGTCACATATATGTCTTACTTCAGTTGAAGGCATTTGACAAGCAAGCGATGACCAAAATGTTCAGCAGGTGGCTGTGCCATCTGTCTTTGTTCAACCTGCTCCTCCTAAAGCATAGCATAACAACTTTATTATCATTCACACAAAAGTTGTCAGCAAGAAACACAGGGCAAAATCAACAGCACAATGATTATGTTAAATGATTCAATGTCAACGTATGACCTCTAGTGCAGTCATAGCCAGACCAGAACCGCTCCAAAACCAACTTCCTTTTTCTGTGAACAGAGTACTATGTTCAATAGTATCAGTAAGAACTGCCTGGTTCAAATATGCACCTTTAAACCTTGTAAAGAGGCATTATCAGAATTGTGTTGTACTGTAAAGTTTGACCTAGCAAGCAACTGTTGGGAAGCAGTTGTCTGGCAAACAACTGTTCGTGAGCAATTGTCTGCATACCACTTGTATCATAACAAGCATTGTTTCTTCCAATCAACAGAACAATAATGTATTGTACTGTACTGTATTCAAACATTTACAAAGCGCCTCTAGTAGGGTGAACCGTTCAGAGGCGCTCCCAGTGTGCAAGACCACGACAGAAGAAATAGGTTTTGAGAAAAGAAAAGGAGGAGAGGTTACCAGCTAGAATTTCAGAGCAAGTATACGGAGACAGTGCATTCCAAACAGAGGGTGCATCCAAGACAAGATCTGAGGAAGTACGGACTATGTTTATTCAGAGCACATCACAGCCCTGCTTCAAAGGTATCTGCTGACAATACAGCCGTTGAAGGTGATGATGAATGATGAAAAGACAAACCTCTGGTTGAGGAGGATAGAGGGAGAAGACAGCATCCTGGCGACTGTGATGTCTCTGTCTCTCGTTAAGAGCATCGACGTTATCCTGAGGCATCGACTCAAGGATGTTTGGAATCAGAGGATCAGCCTGGGAGTTCTTCAGATCTAGAACACTGTTGGCCCAACTACTAAGCTGAACCTCGCTGGATGCTGACTTCCTTTCAAAGGAATCCTTCAACAACACAACACATTGTATGGATGTACGTACGTATGAGAACACCTAATACAGAACATTTTAAGTAACTCACAAAGGCGCTGTAAACATTTAACATTAAAAAAATACCATCCAACAACACTGACAGTCAATACAGAGGAAAATATAAAAAGTCATACTGTGCTTTAATGTCTATAGTGCACACTGTGGTGCTGCAAAACACCATCATATTTCATTCCTTCAAAAAAATTGCATATTTACTTTAAAATAAATGACAAGCACTACCAGCAGGATAGTTTCTGAGAAGCTCAGCAGTACAGTTTTGTTCTGATGCTTTGTCTTAATAAATCAGTAAATATATATTTATAAAATTTGAGGCAAACACATTCATTAATTGGCAAACTTTTTAAAGAGAGACTATTGCTGAAGAATAAAATTCAAACAAAATGATATAGGACATTCTATATTTCTACAGATTTTAAGTGTTTATATTTACATGAACTAATAATCTTGAAATTCATCAAAAACAATGTAGCTGCAAAAAAGTTAAACCTAAATTCGTCCACCAAGTTAACAATTTTCATAAAAAATTAATACTAAAAAATATATTAAATAATTCTGTAATTCTGAATATCATTAAACCTGTGAAGCAGTTGAGTCTCTGCAGTTAATCTCATATTCCTGTCTGGCCAGACTTTGCAAACGCTTCGGACGATCGTCTTTTAAGTTATGCTGATCAACACAGTTTCTGTACCTAAAGCAAAGAAAACAAGATTTAAGCATTGGTCATACTTTATATATGTGGTGCAGCAGCACTACTTATATACATTTCTCAACTTGTAAAAGGTCAGATACAGAACAATAAAAAACCAAACAAAAACAAAAACCTTTTTTGCTGCACTTTGATTAATGCTGCTATAAGGCAATGAATCAGAGATTCGTATATACTTTACATATACAATGCCATGGATGTAAAAACACTTCTGTTTGCATAATGAGCGAGTCCAAAGAAATCTGCCACCTGCATATGAAATACTTTGCTGTCAATGCATAAACTGTAGTGTTCTCTTCCACCAAACTCACCTCCTGTTAATGACTAGGTAATCTTTGGTATAACATCGGACACAGTCTTGGATATGTCGATCACTTTCAAATCTAAAACCAACACCAAGCATAGGCACAAATTCTGTAAAACATCACGAATAGTGTCCACAATTCCAGAACTTCAATATACGCACACCGTATGTATATGCCAAAAAATTTGTGATCTTTGGGTGCACAACTGCACACTATGCAAATAATGCTCAAACAACTTACAATCACCACTTGCAGGCCACTGTGTACATGTACAACCTAACCAACACCAGAGTTGAAACCAAGAGTATGTGTGCATAGCTGGCTGTGGCTGCAACTCCATGCATGTTACTTGGTGCCTATCGGTATGCATGTATATATGTATGTACATACAAGCATACGTATGTGTCAAGACACTTAACATATCGCCTTTCGTATCTCACAAACATACTTAAATTTTAGGCTTTCTTTTGTAATGTTTGATTTATATTTCTATATTGTTTATCAAAAGTATCTGGCCCCAAGTGTCAAATAGACAGGTTTTCTCTATCATCATGTGAAAGCAGTTGATCATTTAGAGTGTTCATCTTGTAGGACAGAGAGTATGGGTCTGAGCCTCCCAGAGATGGTTACTGAATATAGAAAAAGAGACCATTTTCACTCACAACTGCTTCATACTTCAGATTCTGATTTACTGTCCATGAGCATATAATAAATGCAATATTGTGATAACGATAAGTAGTGGCTAATCCAAAGTCACCACATAAAGATCTATATGCCAAAAGAACTACGAATTCTTTTTAATCAGCATCTCATCTTTTACAGGGTTGGCAAGTTGTTGCCATCGCCGGTTATAACCGGTTATTGCCATGGCTATAACCGTCCCGGCAACAACCTCTTGGCAATAATGGCAACAACCTCTTGGCAAAAATGGCAAAAACCTTTTGGCAAAAATAGAAACTATTAATTATTGTGGTAATAAAATATGGAATCTTCGCAGTTAGATTAATTTTTTATTCTTCTGGCTTGCTACTTTACAGAGTTGATTGATTCAAATATATCATGCTTTAAATCAATCAAGTTTTTCCAAATAAAAATCACCTGATTTAAATAACCATATAATTTCTTCCTAATAAAAGACATTTACTAGTTTTACATATTAAGTACAGTCAATATCGAATTGTGTAATTATGAATTAGAAATGTTGACAAACCATTGGCTCCTATACACTACTAATAAATTTTATACTACCAGGTAAGTATATAGAAAAGGCAATGATCCAGGACCCTGTTGACCTGAATATTACTACTGCAGTGCAAATGGCAGTTTATTTTGGAGTAGTTGAACTGTAGGTCAGAATTTTAATCTCATATAGTTGATTTTAACTAAATTTATACTAAGGGGTAATATAGATTACTACAGTAGTTTTAATTTCCCACGAGAAACATTTATTATATTAACTATACAGCCTGTTCAGTGAAATATGATTTTCATTGGCCTTGCCCTTACTTTGGAGAAAATGGGCAACAACTGGCAATAACCGGCCGGCAACAACTGGCAATAACCGGTTATTGCCACTGTCCTGGCAACAATAGGTTGTTGCCGGCATTAACCCAACCCTGATCTTTTACCATCATGATTGTAAAAATCCAGTCTGACATGCACGAAATCTACGAGTGAAACTTTAAATTAGAGGAGTTTTTTATATTTTGGATAGACAGTCGAGTCACGTACCCTCTTTCAGGAATAACTGGTGAGATGGTTCGAACTTTCCTTCGCACAACTTCCACCTGGATATCATCAACTGGAAATTCGAGAAGATGCCGTAATGGATCACGATCAATAGCATGCTGATACAATACAAGGAAGTCTTCAAAGTCTGGTGGTTCCACAGTATCACACAATGGAACCTAGCAGAAAAATCAGATGACCATCAGTTTTAGCCTAAATAAACTATATAACAAAGCATTTTCAAGATTTGCAGTCTCAAAGTTCTTTCAAAAGTCACAATAATTATTATAATATATTACATTGCAGTGTGGCACAATGGTCAAGTGGTAAAATGTAAAGCCTTCAATTCTACACACTTTGAGTTATGAATAGCTTTTGGTTTAGTAGTTAATGCAAAGCCTTAACTTCTACATTCTTAGAGTACGTAATAGCTTGGGGATGAGTGGTTAATGCAAAGCCTTAAACTATTTTGTGAGAATGCAAAAATGAAATCTTGACCAATAAAAATTTTCCACTTAACTCTAAGTTTTAAATGTCTCCAAAATTTAATACATACACAATTTCTGCCCTTCTTATTATATCAATATAAAAACTACTAATAAATGTATCTCTAAATCAATCAGAAGAGGGCTGCTTGCAATCTAACGTTATTTTCACGGTCCATCAACATTCAGCAATTTTTCACTAGACTCACATTCTGCAGTGCTGATGCTGCGGCTGAGATGTTAATTCCACTGCTGCTCTTGGACAGATCTCCAAGATAAGCTGATGACACCTGTTTCCTTACTTCGGCTGCACCTCGTCTGGGCGAACAAACAAAACCAGTTATCAATGCCTCCAATGACTGAATGCACAAAGTAAATCATGAGGCGTCTGTGTTAGGATGTCGAGTTTTGAATCTCAGGTAAACAGCAAGTCAAACAGATCAGAAAGTGATAATGTGTGTGGCCTTAGATGCCATTATCACCGATAGCAGTGTCTTCTTAACTTCAATACACACAGCTCAGGTCTTTATACATTTCTAACTACTAAGCCAATGAGAACTGTTTTTTGCTGATAAAACTATCTAATTATCTGCTTATGAATAGCTGCCTATGTACTATTATAAAAAACTGCATTACCACGTATAAATGTCACGTCAGATGCTAGGTGGCAGATGGTCATTGCAGTCATCTCTTTGTAACCAGCATTTCCAGGGAAGCATTAGTTTGAGTTGTCATCCAGTCGGTATGTGGAGTTTTTTATTTTTGTCATTTTGTATTAGTCATCATTTAGTTTCTCTATTCTGCTTTGTGTGAAAATAAAGTATATATGTACATAATTCATTTGTGGAGTTGCTTTCAGAGCCAGCTAATTCAATAACTACAATGACTAACTGCCATCTAGCATCTGACATGACATTTATATGTGGTACTGTTGTGTTTTGCATAATGGTACATAGACAGCTATTTATAAACAGATAGTTAGATACTTTTATCAGTTCAACAATAATGTGCCATCACCAAACTCATAAATCAAACTTCAACCTACATGTTATCGTGCTGAATTGGTACATTCACAACTGTGCTTCAGTACAAAAATTAGTAAAAATTTTCAACTTTGTCTCTGATTACTGAAACTGTTAATAGAAGTGCACAGTAACTGAACTTCTGAGTACACTTTTTGTACAACACATGACACATAAGAAACAAATACATATATTCGTGATCATTATTATTCTGACACACCGCAGTATGATTACAAGTCATAGTATGAACGAATGATTACAAGTTATTACAGGAGTCGAAGTTAACTGTATGACAGACATGCGAGGTGCTCATCTGTCCTGCTGCTCATTTAGCCAATGCCACTTAGCAAACAGAAGGCTGAGTGGACCTTTGGGAGGGTAGCAGGAATTGATCTCGCATTCATGCTGATCTTCTGTCGTTCGTGCCGGAGTGTTACTGTTCACCTAAACCCCCTCAGTTCGGTCATGGTAACAAAAAGGCAGTTTGCCTTATCTTTGTACCTCCGGACAAAGATAAGGCAAACAAATTTTTCTACTCATTCCTTAAATAAGCAAGCAAGAGATCTTTTATTTAGAACATGACAAAACACATGTCATACATACAAGTTAACAATACAATAGATAGGCAACAAATTTATTCAAAGAATCAAAGTCAAACGGTCATTCAACTACCGGTAATAGTATTATTAAAACAGGTAGCATCAGATTCTAAGCACAAGGAACTTCAGTTGCAACCAGGATCCTGATGTTTCCATATGACCCTAGGCCAACAAGGTCTGTCAAATCTGTCTGACAAGTTCATTACGCTTCATGACAATCGATTCAGGGTTGTTTACGGCAGCTTTTATGACAGTCCATAAGACATAAATCATTACCGCTGTACCTCCGGCCAAGAGTGCAAAGCACTGTTGTCCAGTTTCACATTAGAATTAGAATGTTGCTCCAAGAAACTGTTGATGAAGAGCAATGATGGTAAAATTTAAACAAGTTAACACTTCTCAGACCTGAGGTCAGTTTCTCGGTCTTTCACACAGGATGTGACTTGCCATCTCATGCAAAGTTTAATCCTGAGACAAATCGATTACTGTAAAGTCGTCTTTGCTCGTTTGCCACAGCGCAGTATCATTCGTATTCAGGTGGTCATCAACGCTGCTGCTCGTCGGGTCATGTGTTTTAAAAGTTTCACCACATTACAACCGCGATACAAGCTTGTATTGCAAGCTGTCTGTTCTGTTAGTAGTTAAGATTTAAATTGCATAACATGTAAATGTACAGCGCAGTGCGTTTGTCAGGCGCTTAATAAAGAAAAGATATTATTATTATTATTATTAAGTTCAGTTTCAGTGGCTCAGAATAGGCAAGTGCGTCAAATTCAAACTCTGGATCCTGGTGTATAAATGTCTAACAACTAAGAATCAAGCTACATCGCAGATAAGATCAGGCCGCTATCAGACGACCCTAAAAGAATATACTTACTTACCTACTTACTTATTATTCCATTTGCTTCATTTTAAAGTGGCCGCTGTGATATCATCCAACGGCTCTATTTGTTCGATAAGTCCCAGATCACTTTAACTATTAGTAACTGTCTGCTTGCACGCAAGTAAACCGACCGACATACACTGTACATTTGTCTACTATTTACTTACTTACTTACTTATCCACGGCGTTAAGAATTAACCTCCAATAGTAATTCATCTATAGTACTTTAAACTTCTAATCGGCAGCTAAGACAACACGTCCTAAAGAAAGATAACGCACATAACAGTTGTTTTAGTGACTTACTTGTTAATTTTATTCGCAAAGGCTCTCTGACCACCGCTCGCCATCTTCACGGCAATGTTGATTCCCGTGAGCACTGAAATTGATACCACTTGCCATCTGACGGTAATGCTTCCGCAATCCTTCAGCCGAGGAATGCACCTCAAACACTACTCCACCAGGAACATCTGGAAGGATAAAATAATATAAAAATATAAATAATTGTAACAATTTATATTGTATTGTATCTAGCAATTTATATAACTCCTCTCGCAGTGCACACCAATCAGAGTGCGAGAGACCCAGAGAAAAGAAAGAGGTCTTGAGAGTTGAGACAACGAAAAGAGGCACTTGGCCCACCATGTAGGCCCTACAGTCCTACTATCTCAAACAGGGAACTCAGATAAATTTATAAGTGCTCTTGAATTGCATTAGAGTTACAAAGTTAAAAATAAATTAATCTAACAACCTAAAAGGAGAACTTCTATAGCGCTATAGTTTAAATGCTCAACGCTGCAGTCGATCGATGCATGTCCTTATTAATAAAAAAAATAGTTAATTGTGCAAGTCAAATTCCAAAGTGAATCCGGTGGAAAGCCCAAAATTGACAGTTATTCCTTTGTGATCGACAGCTGCCAATGCAGTGATTTAAGTATTGGTGGTATATATGACTATATGTTCATATTCTGAGTTTTTCTGCGTCAGAGAAAATTGCATAGGCCTAAAGCAATGCCTCTGACAAACACTAACTTTCGCTGGTACATTGGGTTACATTGCGCAGGTCGTTGGCCCACTATGGAAGATGTCACCAGCAGCAAAAACGTGGGCGCACTGAATGTGACTGTCTGTGAATAAGTCCGTTGAGAGCAGGTTGCTATGCCTGCCATTTGCAGAGCCACGGTCAGAATCCAGATAGGTTATTAAGCCAAGAAAGTCTGAGCTAATAATTATGGTAGAAATCAATATTATTATGATGCCGAGGAAGTGCAAAACTCCAACTGCAGTCGACAATAAGTTACAGTAACAATAAACAACATTAATAAATTGATGATGTTATATATCATAATTGTTAAGCAATTTAATAAATTAATTAATTAATTTAGTAAAGACTACACAGTGAGTAGATCCTCGAAGGTTCTTGTGGCCTATAAATGGGTTGTTGACTTTTTAAATTATAGCGCTCTAACATTAATACATCTACTCTGTCCCTCTGATAGGCAACCAGACTCAGACCTACTTCTGACTACCCTTTGGACAACCCCTCTGACTCGATGCAGCGCTCGTGAATAAGCGGGCACCCTGCTCTTGCCTTTCCGATGGCGCTTTAGAAGTTTGGGTTTACGACTACAATAATTACAATTACTTTACTACTACCTCATAACATGGGGGTCCGGTGGCGCGTTGGATAACATCTGGCGAAGAGTGCGAGAGGTACCGAGTTCGAGCCCCGTTAGGGCGGATTTGCTTTGTAGGCTGCTATTAGCGCCGTGTATTACAAGCTGTCTGTTCTGTTAGTAGTTAACTAGTTAAGATTGTTTCAATTGCATAACATGTAAATGTACAGCGCAGTGCGTTTGTCAGGCGCTAAATTAAAGAAAAGATATTATTATTATTATTATTCATCTTTACTACGCCCAAAACAATCAACGTCATAATTACATGGATTCGAATCGTCATTTCGAATTGTTTAGGCAGCCAATCAGATTGCAGGAAATGACGTCATGTTAAAGACGGTTAATAACGGTCGTTCCTTGACACCGCCGCCGCCGCAGTTAACAGCGTTCGTTCCTGCGATCGAAGTTTAATTTCCAGCAGTCGAAACATCTTAACTTCTGTAATTTACTATCAACTTCAAGATTCGGTTTGTTATTTTATCGTATTATTATTCCTAGTTTCCTGCTGCATGCGTATGGTAATTTTTTTATTGTATTGAAAATAATTGAACGTTAGACTGATCGAGAAATATCGAAGCAATCGTTTGTCGTTTGAAGTAGACCAGTCCTTATGAAATGATTGAGTTAACTACCTCATTGTGTTAAGTTCAAATTTGCGTAGGATTACATGAGTTTTTTTTTAAATTTTGTGTGTTAACGTGCATTCTTGTTGTTAATTCGTATTTAGGTTAATTATGATCTAGACCATGCAGCAGAAAACTGACATGTTTAGTACATTTGAGGTGACTTGTGGACTCCAGAATAAATGGAGACAATAGAATTCTGTGTTACTAAAAGTGATTATTAGGTTTGAGCATGGTTTGCTGAAGTGAACTGTCACACAGCCTTTGACAAAGTGCAACTTAGTATATTTCACTACAATATTGTGGTGTCAAAGTTACTTTACCTTATTTTGCCAGTCTCTTGGTTCGTTGGGTTGCCCATGCCATTTCTCTGGTTACCTGGCACTTGTTAAAATGAATTTGTCTGTCAAGTCTGCATTTGCTCTTGAAGTAGGAAAAGCATTACATGAGCCTTGACTTACTGATCTGATCAGCAAGATGAAACCAAGCAGTCAACCGTCAGTTATTCGTGACTAGGCAAAGTAGCATTCTTTCTATCGCTAGCCTTTCCTGTGATTCAGTTTGCTTCCATTTTTGCTATGCACATGCTTTGGCCTACCTCTTTATCTGAGGCCATACCTTTCTCTGCTAGTTCCTGATGTTATTCAGGTCTGTACTGAAATCTCGTCTTTATCAGATTGCTTATTATGCATGGTCTGCTTTCTAGTCCCTGAGGCCTAATGTTTTTCGACTGGTTTTGTGTGAAGGGTTGTGATTTTGAAAGCAGTTTTGCTTAGAAATTTAGGATCATTGATGCATTATGTATTACGACAGCAACACTACATAAGTTTCCAGATTAGTCTAAAGATAAACTAAGACAACAGCAGTTGCGAAGAGTATGAAGATGATTTAGTTGCACATCTGAGTCAAATTCTCCTTTAATTTAACATATTTGGTGGCAGTTTTGGCATGAATGATGGTGTTGAGAAAATATTGGGAGGGGGACTTGAACCATAGCAAAGCTAGAGTCAAATTTATTACAGACTGAAGCCCCTTTGCCTTTTAGGATTTTGTAGACCTACCTATTAAGCCAACTGCCTGTTCATTTTGTTGTAGAGCTTTGTAGACATATGACTTTCTGTTTCGATTACAGATGTTTTTTATACAGACTGATGATTATTTCATGTGACTTGATGTTGTTTTAGAATTAACAACACTCGTGGGTTTGAAAATGGCAGGAACCTCGAGTGACAGTCTTGCAACACACAAGAAATTCATAATTTCAACCATTGCCATCTTTGTCTGTGCTGTTGTCATTGGAAACTTTTTTGAGGTATGTTGACTGGTTGGTTGAGTATGTGTATGTTTAGAAGTTACGTGTTTTACTATCCCTTATTAGTAATAAATAATAATGCATGTATTTATCAAACTTGTTAATATAGTGCACTTGTCAAAGGTGCTTAGTGAGATTCTAGTATTTATTATTGTATTGGTAATACTGTTATATGTTGGTTATATTTAATCTAATCACGACACTTAAAATTTACCCTTTGTGAGGAATCCACGGTATGCTTTGGGGTGATGTGTTTGCTTGAAGAAAACAGACATTGGATACATGTTAGCTTTTGGCCTTGAACAGTGTTTTTGTGACAAAGTATCTGTATGACTCAAATATAAATTTGTGTGGCAAAGCGGACTGGTTAAGCATATATTACATGATCTCACAGGTCTAAGAACTTCTAAAGACAGACCATTTTGGGCTTTTCATGAGTGACAGTAACTTTTAACTACACTAACTCTATTTTGTAAAATGTGTTTGTCTTACATTAATGTATGGTTATAGATACTTATTAATCACTTACTTATTTACTTAATAGTTAGCAAGTGGGTTCTACCAGCACAATATCTTTGGTTGCTATATTGAGATTTGGATATTTATGTTATTGTAAAGTAGCACCATGACGTTAAATCTGATACTAATGCAACACAGAATTTAATCAATCTTATATAGAAAGCATAAAAATAATCAAGCGAGAAAGAAATTTAATCTTTAACAATCATGATGTACATTTAGCTATATAATCATTTTCCTCTCTAATTTGACTTCCAGAGTACCAAACCCGTGGCATCAACGATCTTTAATGTTCAGTATCCTGTCGGTGATGCATCAGGTATAATTTCTGTTTTTTGTACAATTTTATGGTGTTTATTGGAATTAAGGAAATTGAAATGTCTAATCACTGATTAGTTTAGTTATTCACATAAAAGCACAAACTATGTTCTGCTTTTACTGCTAAAAATGCAGTGTGAATACATAGAACTTATACTTTGCAAGTGCAAACTGTGTTCTAATGTTACCTAATATATTGTCTGCCATCAACCTTGAAGATGATTGCATCAGTATATGCATGCATGTGCCTGCTTAAATCGTCATTCCCAGTCTTCTGTATCATTTGATCAGGAATGAAGGTAAGACTAATATCAGAATGCGTGTTATATTGGAGAATGTTACAAGTTTCTGTTGTGTATTCCCTGTAAATGTGTACATAAGCTTACTTACTGTACATGTTAATAAGCAGTTGTTATGACGTGTGTTCCAGAATCATACTATATATGGTACCAGAAGTTTGAAGATAAAAGGAAATGGTATCTCATTCTGTTTGCTGAATATTATTTAAAAGACAAGACTTTAGTGATGAATACCAAATATTGGAGAGTATCAGTAAGTTATGTGCTTATTTATCTACCGGTATGTTTAGTTACTAGTAATTTTGTCTTTCTTCATTTCAGCTGCCACAATGTATGGCTGTGGTCCAGCAGATGGTATCACGATACTGTTCTACGTAGCACTGGCTCTAATCGCAACTTCATGCATCGAGGACTTGATTGAGGTTGGTTTTCATTTATTATAATAAACATCATACTTATCCTAACAGACAGCTGAGGAAACTTTTGAATAGCCATATAGATGTTCATTGTGTGTGAACTTCTATAACGTTGGTGTCTTGTGCTTTAGTGATTCAGCTTTTTGCTTTCCAGATCCATTTTACATCAAATAGATGTTCAGGAACTAAGTATGCAGGATATCTAGCCAAGACTATGGCAGACAGAAACAAGCAATGTTACGGGACTTGAACTACGGCTAGTTTTCCCTCAATGTCTAATCATCAGTAGTATACCATTTAGACAGAGCTTAGTGTCAATTGCTATTAGGATCTGTTTGCAAGTTTCCATTGCAAGAGTTAGTTCTTGGATTTTGTGCATTTTTGATGATTTTTCAGACCTGTTATTAATGTTGGTAGCTGCCAAAATGTTACATCAATCAGATAAACATATGTCAACACCTGTCCTGTATAATATGTATATGCTACACACGTTGTCACATCTTGTGTATTCTACACATGTAATATAACAGTAGCAAGTCTGTTTGGATCATGGCTTTGATCTGCCATGGTGATCTAAGGTCCTTAGCATCTACTGGTGGTCAGCAAGAGTTCTCTTTGGTGTTTTTCTTTTCATCAGCAGTCTGGATCTGAAACTGTTCTTGCCTTGCCAGACTAGAAGTAAAGATTAAACAATGAAAACGACTAAGTAGAAGTACAGACCAGTCATTGAAAGCACTGTAGAAGAAAATATCAACTAATGAAGAGCTCCTGCTAAAAGTAGAGACAACGTATGAAAGACCATGATCCAAACAGTAGTAGAGGCTAGCCAATGAAAACACTGTAGAATTAGAGATCTACCAATGATGGAACTGAATTGAAGTAAAGACCAACCAATAAAAGGCATCAAATATAAGTAGAGACCAACCAATAAGAGTAATGTGTGGAAATAGAGACCAACCAATGGAAAGCATCAAGCAGTAGTAGAGACTGACCAACAAAATCCATTCCATAGTTAACAGTTGATGCTTGGGGGGGTCAAAATTCTCCGGATTTCTGCGTACATACTAAATGGATGGCCCCTAGGCCTACTGGGTTTGCAGTTACGGGTACTTTGCCTGGCAAAGAAGATTTTACATATTGAACTTGTGTCTTGTATGTTTAATGGTGTGAGTTAATATGCTAACCTTGTCTTTTCTAGAGTATGAAACTATCCCAGACCGATGACTTCTCCCAACAGATGACGCAAATTCTGTTTTATATTTCTTCATTTCTCTTTGGGATCTACGTGCTGAGCAAAGTCAGTAGATTGTTTTTTGTTTTACTGTAAAATCAGTAGGTTTTAGTTTCAGTGCTAAAACATGCACATTACAATGTTTAAAATTATAAACGGAAGTATGTTCTAATAACAAACAGCTGTTCACTGTCAGAACTGGTGTTGAATGGAATTGTGATAAAAATCTGTTGAGCACCACTTTAAAAGAGAAACTCATCAGACAAGATCATTCTCATGTGGTGGCATTGGTCTTGTATTTATAAAAATTGCTTATACTTTTGGACTTGATTCATGTTTAGTCTAACTTTGTCGTATTTTTGCTGAGCTTTTTGTTGCTTTTCCTTGTGTTTCTGTAGCATTTTTCACTGAATCACTATTTTTAACCGTGTTAGCCATTAGCTTTTATGAGAGTGGATCCCTGATGTCTCTGCTCTATCTTCCCATATGTGAACCTCTATGTTAATTTCTTTCATAGGGCGGCTATGATTGGGAAACCCTTATCAATGGCCTTCCAGATCACAATGTACCGTAAGTATTTAAAGGCAGGCGTTACTTTTATTTTTATTTGCATTCCTTGTCCTTGAATTACCGAGTTCAAATGTATACGTTCGAAATGCGAACTTATCGGTATCTGATATTTCCATTGTGGGACTAGCTTGCATACTTTAATTATTTCATTAAATCAACTTTTCTGATCTCCAGATTGCAATACTGGTACCTTTGATGCCCTTTGAGATACTGTACTGACTATACGCGCCTCAGATTCACATTTCGGTGTGACCTTGCGTGTGTTACAAATTTATTTAATAATAAATAATAATAATAATACTCCAGAATTGTAGATTACAGTGATATTTATTGATAGGAGTACTTTTTCGTCTTGGTAGATTAATAATGTAATGCTTTTCCATTGGTCCTGTTATTACATTTAGGTTTCTGATGAAAGCTTTCTACATCTACCAGCTTGGTTTCCTGTTGCAGTGTGTTCCCCAAGCCATGTTACAAGGACTTAGTCCGGTATGTGAATTAACTTAAGTAAAACAAAATTGAACTGTCAGTTTTAGACCTTTTTTGTCTTTTGCTGGTCAATTTAAATATTTCTAATATTTTAAAGTTTGATTAACCTGACATAATTAAATTTAAGATAATTCCTATAAAGTTATGCAAAGTTTGACAATGTAATCTGTCGATTTCACATGGCATGCCTTGGATTCAAGCCTGGGTGCAAAGCCACACTTGTTAGCCACTGTACCTCCTTGTGTATGTATTTATATATATTTATATTTTAGCCGGAATGTCTGACATCTCTTGTTGAAGTAGAAGTCCTGGTGCTGTTTCTAGGGATTACTTATGCACTCAAGTGAGAATTGATTATAAAAGTCGTTTTATCTTGAAATTAGCCTGCCTCTGCTACTCTGTAGAATACAATGCTGGCTTATATAATATATACACAGCGAGTCTAATATTTTAGAAGAAGGATCCTTGGGATCTTACCTTAGTCAGGGCTGTCAAAGACAGGTGTGATAAAATAAGTTGTGTCTATCTCATCTTATATAATGTCATCTCTAAAATCACAATTGGGATGCCTGTCAGAAGATAATAGACTATCGGTAAAGGTTTTGTAATCACAAAATTTCTAGAGCACTACTTTAACGCTATGTGCAGGCTACCAGCATATTGCAGAACAATTTGATTACATTAGTTGAAAGCAACCATGTTGAGGAATGATTGTTTGAATCTTGTAAATTATTATCTTGGCTTGCAATTTCTAGAATATGCTTTTCATTTGCTCCTGCCTCACATACAATTGTGAACGTTTTGAACTATCCTTGTAAAAATGTGTTAGTGAGTATACAATGGATATCAATTGATTGCAGTTAAATAAGAGTGAAATTTAACTCTTAGAACGGAAAAGCAAATGCTTTACTAAAACTGTGATAGACATAGTTATTGCATTATCCATTGAACTAGCACCATAGTATGCAATGTTTTTGCATAATTTTTTAAAATATCCTTAAAAGGTGATGTACTATGTGTCTACACACATGCATGCATACATGCATACAGTGCTGTTGCTATTTGCTATTGAATTGAATTGCAGGTTGTGATGTGCACATTTTTGTTCTTTGCAGCTACACACCAGTGGCAACAGTAGTGTTAATGGGTCATTATGCCGCTAACTTACTATTCCAGCTTGCAGTCATCTCTTCGGACAGCCGATCATTTAAGTAGGCTTTATTCGCATCTTCTTTTATATAAATGTGACATTGTTTCTGTTATAACTATTCTTGTTAGGACAGGTGAATATAGAGATGGAGTTGGAGGGCCTCTAAATAGATACTTGTATCTGAGAAGAATGCTATGTACCATGGTACTGGTAAATTTCAAATTTGCATAAAATCAAACTGGTACTTCCCATGAGAATGTTGTGCCTGCAATTTTGTTTGGGTGGAATTTGTATATTTCTTTCTTTGCAATTGTTGCAAATTTTTAGAAGAGTGACAACTGCTTTCAGACGACTGTTTCCTGCTGCTTGCTCATTTGGTACTTAGTAATATCTAATTATTGCTGTTATTTCATGTGACAGGTCATCGATGAAGTATGCTTTATTTGCTGCCGAGCATATCCTGACCTTGGGAGCAGCTATCTGCATTTGCATGTAAGACTTCTTTCTAAACTAATGGCATGATGTTTTCAGTCTCGTGATCAGAAACTTCTAGCTAACAGATTAGTTTTTCATTTTGATTAAACAGCAAATATTTTGTTGGAGTTCTGTTTTAGGCAAGTTTCACGTGTGAAATGTCATTGTTTTACATCTGGTTGTTATGGTTTATGTTGTTATTGAAATTGTTCAATTGTAGAACTTTTATCACTTTCCTGTTTTGTTTGCAGGTATGGCGATTCACGTGGACAACCTCTAAGGTATTCTTCAAACATAATATGCAAACTAATAGTTTTCTGTTGTTCTTTAGATGCAAAAATAGCATTCTAGTTTGTTCACAAGTTTATAGCAAATTTTCTTACAATTGGCTAATTGTTAGGAAAGTAATTGAATTTAAGGTATACTGACAATATTACCATTACCGGTATTACATTCTAACTTTGCTGCTTTAAATTTTTAATTTCTGGTGGGCTTTTAAAACTTTTTCACTAACCTGAACAACGTGCTTTTACTATTATTGTGGTGAAGATCTTTGGGGTTGGTAAATATATATAAATAGAGCTATTTAACTTTTGTAGGTACCTTGCCGTGAGTGTTGCAGTTGCCTGGGCCATTCTAAGTGGACAAGCCATGTACAAGGACACTGCTAACGATAGCAAAGCCAGAGGCAGTCTGCCATTACTTCCGACAGCGTCTGGATCCAGGAAGACAAGGAAACGTAAGCTTTTGTTTTTGAAGTCAGTTCTGTTAATGAAAAGCAGTCATTTCAGTGCATCTAGATACTGCTTCATAGTGCCATGTCATGACATGACTGATTTTCATGTCTTGTTACAAATGCAGATGTTCTGTTCACTATGTAGATCTCCAGTTACATGTGTTGTGTAGCAACATTTTATATTAGGCATTTGGATCTACTTATGTTAGTCATTTGGATAATTCAGTGCATTTGTTTGGTCCTTGTAAGGCACTCTAGAAACATGCATACATCTACCAGAACATTATCACATGTCAAGATTTCATCTTTACTTTTCCAAATGAATACAGGAACAATATGGTGTTGATTTCAGAACATGGAAAGAGTTAACTGATTTTGTTTTTAGAAGTATAATTTAAAGTGGATCATGATCGAGTGTTAAACTGGTTGCCTACATTTTTTCTCGGATTATCTTCAAGATTCTAAGATCAGTGTAATGCTCCATTCTTTTAAAGAAATAGTGCTCTCCGAGAGAACAGATCCGTCTAAAGTTGCACTCAGATTATGACTGATTTTCTGTTTTAGGCAGCAAAAGTCGCAAGGGAAATGGCGATCGCAAATCCTCACGAAGACGTCGCTAGTAACTTTGACATGCTTAAGTCATCTGCTTGCGAATACGTTTATTCTGATGTATTTATGGCATAAAACATCTTTTATATGACCATATGAACATTATATCCTGTATGGTGATATTCGTTTCTAGCATGTTTGCAAAGATCTTTTTATATTTTATAACTTAATTTATGGAAACGTACTGTATATTTGCTAAATACTAACATCGTCTCAATACTTACAACTGTCAATGTACTATGCAATTCAGAGCTTTATAAAACCAGCTGTTGCTACAAAAGCTATAAGCGTTTGTATTCGTCTAAAATCAGTGGTTTCCATTTTTCCATTTGCGATGTGACATCCTTCTGTGTTAAGCCATGGAGAAAACTTTTAGACAGGAAAGTGTGGCGTTACATTGTAGATGGGCTTAGGACAAGTTTCCCCCTACTGAAATGAAAGTTGATAGACAAATAATAGCACAGTCCTCCAGTCTTTAACCTACTTTCAATATTAGTAAGTTTCAGTTTACTATCTGTCTCCATGCAGTTTTGAACCCAAGTGCATTTTAAAAATCTTGAAATGACTATATTATGACGAACTTGTGATTCAAGCCAGGGTTCCTCAAGTGAAAAGCTGACGTGATAACTACTCTGCCACAGTGCAACCTATTCACCACCTTGTGTTTTGGATTTAAAGAGGCACTTGTTTCAATGAGGATTGCTATGAAGTTAATGCGAAGTTTGACAAGTGATCTGTGTCGATTTCACATGACTTGCCTGAGATTCAAACCTGGGTGAAAAGCCACATGCATTAGTCGCTTGGCCACTGTACCACCATGTATCATGCTTCTCTTGGTATGTAGGTTGGGAAATGTAATATAATGTAAATATTAATCTCCGAAATTTCTCTCTCAGCCCTACACAAGAGCCATGTCAGAAAGATCAGCTTCTATGACAACCAAGTTTGTTAGGCCCACAGCCTGCCACCAGTGGCTCGATGTGGGCCCAGTGAAATGGCTTGTCTTGAGATACGTGTATAATCAAATCCCCAGCAGCCAGGTTGTATGGTAGGCTTTAATGCACCCAATATACGTCGATGCTTTAATGCCAGTTCAGCGCTCGTGAATAAGCTGGTGCCCTGCACTTGGCTTTTGAGTGGCACTTGAGACTTTCACATACAGATTGGAGATTACGATTACGAGATCAGAATGAGGGGAGGGGGTCAAGCTGAGGAGACGTCTTTAAAAAATTGTAACCTTAATGATCACCCACTTCAGGATAACAAGATTTCTCTCAAGACAAAAACTCAACAATCACAACTGAAAATTCTAGAAGCGCCAGTCTATGGACAAAGCATGAACCGATGACACAAATGACCGTGTACATTTAGACTGCATTTAGATTGACACGAATGTTATTCGTAGACTAGGATTATATATATATAGAACTTGTCGTTCCTTTAGAACGCTGTAGCATCTATTGGACCTACCAGTTAGTTTAAAGAGAAGCTAAGTTAAAGGCGCTACCAAGTCCTTCCATACATACCCCTACGAGGTAGGCCTATACCGTTGTAAATCAGAGAAAGTCGATAAAATTAGACTGGTCATTCAGCATAAGTAGGCCTAAGTATTTTTTATTCTTTATTAAAGAATATATGACTTAGGCCTATAGTGACAGTTGACTACTTTGCTAAATCAGTGGCTATAGCAGGCATCGGGTCAGTCAATAAATTCAAACAACAAACTTGGCGGATTATTCAACGTGGAATGGATCTGCGGCACCTTAGTTATCGATAGCGCGATTCCATCGAGCTCATGCACCTCTTCAGAGGCTGAGCTGGGAGCGTTTTAAGTAGGCTATCTGAAGAGACTCGAGATCTGAATATTATTCGCTGAATGGCAAAATGAACGTCAGCTTCACCGGTCACTCCTACTTATAATATTTTCGTATGACAACATAACGCTTAAGCCCTTCAACTCTTATATTTTCCACTCGCCAGCACAATCAAAGCACCCATAGGCCTATCTATAGACCACTCGTTCATCACAGGGCACAGGCCTACCTTTCTCTATCTCGTTCGCTTTAGCTAGTCAGACTATAATCTCCATTCTCCACTAGCACGGTCCTTGGCTCCTTGCACTGGGACCTTAAATGGCCTGGCGTCCATTCAAACGGGCGAGCGGTGGTGAAGGATCTCACCCGATCAATTCATTAAAAAATGAGCAGGGTCGAGGCCATATAGGCCTACGGTCGCTATAGAAAAACGCGAACATTTACATTAAATTACACTGTCAAATTCTGCAATCGCTCTAATCTACGCTACGTCAGCTCTTATAAGGAACGAATTTCCCAAAGATCTTCGCCACTTTGTTCATCTGCCTCGATCTTCCTCTGTCAAAATCATCAATGCGCTGTTTTCTTTCTCTTCTGTAGTTTTTCACCCAAGACTGAAAAGTGTAAAAACCGAAATTTTCAAGCTATCCTCTCCTGCATGTGCATGGTTTTGTTGTTCCTCCACCATGGCACCATCACAAACAAATTTGACAGTGCCATCATGCTACATCGCCCCAACGGGTCTACGTTCAAAACCGCGATCACAAAACAGCGATCGTCAAAACCGCGATCACAAAATAGCGATGCACAAAACAGCGACTGCATAAAATAGCGATCATCAAAACAGCGATTCAAATTCGAAGATTGACTTATTTAATGTACGTTGATTGGTCCTGATTGCGAACCTAATTAGCGTTAATTTTTTTTCTAAATCATTTGAAGTTGTTGGAGAGCGGAAATGACAGCGTTGATTGGTCCTGATTCCAAGCTTAATTGAACTTAAAATGTTGTAGTTAAGTAGGCCTACATCGCATGACAAATACCAGATCAATCTCGAAGAATCTACGGAGAAACTGCAGACAAAATAAAAAGCATCGTCGGCGATTAGGCCTACACTCATCGACCCATATTGGACTACCTTGGTGGAATTGGACATAATTTAAGCCTTCAAATTTAACATTACACATTAATTTTCTTATAATTATGCATGCTTCGTGATACATTTAAAACTGTCTATAATAAATCGGTAAAATCGCTGTTTTGATGATCGCTATTTTATGCAGTCGCTGTTTTGTGCATCGCTATTTTGTGATCGCGGTTTTGACGATCGCGGTTTTGTGATCGCGGTTTTGAACGTAAACCCCTCAACGTTACGTCTTCCCTAAGGGCCTATTATGGCCTACACTTGCGTCTTCCCCAGAGATTCTGACCTTCGTTAATTCTCATCTGACACGTACCGAAACCGACCGAAAACTTTGCTTTTAGCACAATGTAACCTGTTTCTTACATTATGCTTTTAGCATTGTGCTTTTAACGACTTGATTTGATATATTAAGCTGGTCTTTCTGTTGCGCTTTGTGTAGTCCTTAGAAATGTCGTTGACTAACTTGACTTACATTACAATGTGAGGCTTGTCGAGCATCAATGATTTGTAGGCTACTTATTTACTTAAATAAAACAGCGTTGTCTATCGGGATTCTGAGTAGGCCTACCAATACGGATGGATGGATCCACAGTTTAACGGCAGCTTATGACAACATAGGCCGTTGCCGCCGACAAAGATTTTTTTGGCATATTACAGCTCTTTATACCTACCAATACAGTATAGCAAGGACCTATTTATGCATACATAGGCCTAGTATAGATTCTCTGGTAGGCCCAAAGACCTTACAGTCATATAAAATAATGGCTGTGTTCAACTCATCGCGCTAAACGCATAGCAGGGCACCAGAGTATTGACGATACTATTATAAATTTAGGTGTCTTTGTAAAATCATGTTTAGTATAGGATTTGTTAATAAAGGCTAGTAATTGATTGATTTGTTGAATTGACCTCGGTTTTCGTAGGGCTAATCATAATACAAGTATGGGCTATTGCTCTGAATGCATTTTGCATTAACTAAGGTAAATAATAAATATTTCACACGCATGATAGTTCTGTATGTATGTATCTGGACGCTTTGTATAGCGCCTTTTAGAACCTCACAGAAGCGCTTCGTGCGCCAGTTTGTTTATTGTTTGTTTATTGAGTTTGAATTGAATACATGACCAAATATTAGTTTAAAATTACGATTGCACAGACTGGAACGCAAACAATAGCAAAGAGAATAAGCAATCAACTTAATTAAAGCGTACACGAACTTACAAACTTGATACTGATGCAGCAGACGATTCATGAGGAGATGAAGCTGACATATCTGTAGTCATCCCATTATTTATTAGACAGTAACGTTCAATAAGATGAACAATTATTGTAATGTATACATTGGTCTGTGCTAAAGATACATTAATGCTTTATACAGTGATATATGACAGATTATATTATTGTTAATCAATCAGTCGTTTATCCAGTAGTTTCAGTTTGACGACACTGTGTGATAATAAGGATCATTAGCATTCCCTCGTCCTTTATCCAGGCTTGGGACTGGCACTAGCAGATTACAAGTAGTGGTGGACTTGTCCTAGCTTAGGATAAAATCTATAAATACAATCGCGGACAAAACAATATAAAATAATCATAAATGATGAATATGAAAGAATAGGTTGAAAATTCATATTCTAGAGTTATTGCTTGAGCTAATAGATGGAAATGAAGAACCAAGGGCTGTAAAAAAGTCTGCTAGCAAAACAAGTGGGGCGTTTCGACCATGGCCTATCGATGTTTTAAAGTTGATTTTGGTTCATAAATATGGGGCTATATGACATATGGACCAACTCAAAAATCCACAAATCAGTGAAGAATTTATGTAAACGATTAACCTAAGCTTTGTAAGTGTTTTCAGTTTCAGGAGGCTTTGCTTCGAACCCTCAATCCAGGGACTTAGTCACTGGACCCCACTAGGTCAAACCACGTTCAAATCGTTTGCCATCCTACTTATCTTATATCCAAATTTGTGCTATATTGATGCATGCTATGGCAAGGGTATGGTGTATGTATTGAATCGAGATCAAAGTGATAACAGCTGACCTGAACAAACAGTTCCAGTTAGTTGCAAGAGGTATAGGCAGCTAGAAAGCAACTGAAAAGGCTTGTTTACCCAGAATGGTTTTAACTCTTGACAGGGTTAAAGTCAGGACAAGCAATGGAATTGTAATTGAATTCTGCTGAGTCTTTGAATCAAGGATTGATTTAAGCTTTTTAGCTGCACATTTTTGGAAGAGGTGCTTGATGAAGGATTTTCATATGTTACATTTATAAAATGTTAATTTGGTAGAGTCGGTAAGTTTTCTCTCGTATCTGTGCTGTTCCTTAAATTGAGCATAGTTGAAGGAGGATGAGAATTGTACCATCGTCACTCAAGCTGACTTAAAGAAAGCTTATAGACACACCCTCTGCAATATTCCTAGTCATTTATGTGAACCTACCTGTCAATAAAACAACTTTATCAGAATTGATGGGAGCTGCTCAGCTGACTCAGAAGCTGCTTATACAAGCTAAGACAAGAAATGGCATATCTGGGTGTTCAGAAGTTGTTCCATCAATGCTGGTTTTAGTGTACACAACATATTTGGCTCTTGAAAGCTTTTCCAAAGAGGCTGTTATAGAAATTTGTTAATGCCAGTATGAAAACTTTCAGGAGCTTGTTGTAAGAAATTTTAAAGTTGCTATAATGAGATATTTGTGTTGAATTTTCCATGATTTAGGAGATGGCAAACAGCACAAGTAACCCACCTCATCAGATGAGTTTGGCCTTGGCTACCACTTCAGATGCCTGGCAGAATGAAATGGCCAATGTTGTTGGACAGGAAGCAAATGCAGCTGTGAAAAGTAAATTGTTTAATTGAAATACTAATGAAGTTATGTGCTTCGTGCCACTGTAGCTATAAAAAACGTGTTTTGCAATTTCTGGGCATTGCTTTGGTCAAAAGCAACATTGCAAGTTGCAGTTATTTTGCTCTTCAGTTGCTAGGTCACTAGTTTGGGTTCCAACTTTAAAGACTCCCTCTGAGATGAGTGAATGTTTTCACTCTTAATAAAATTTAGCACCTCTTGTGCTAGAGTAGGCAGTGCATTTGGAACAGTTTCAGATCCAGACTGCTGATGAAAAGAAAAACACCAAAGAGAACTCTTGCTGACCACCAGTAGATGCTAATGACCTTGGATCACCATGGCACTTCAAAACCATGATCCAAACAGACTTGCTACTGTTATATTACATGTGTAGAATACACAAGATGTGACAACGTGTGTAGCATATACATATTATACAGGTGTTGACATATGTTTATCTGATTGATGTAACATTTTGGCAGCTACCAACATTAATAACAGGTCTGAAAAATCATCAAAAATGCACAAAATCCAAGAACTAACTCTTGCAATGGAAACTTGCAAACAGATCCTAATATCAATTGGAACTAAGCTCTGTCTAATTGGTATACTACTGATGATTAGACATTGAGGGAAAACTAGCCGTAGTTCAAGTCTCGTAACATTGCTTGTTTCTGTCTGCTAGTCTTGGCTAGATATCCTGCATACTTAGTTCGTTCCTGAACATCTATTTGATGTAAAATGGATCTGGAAAGCAAAAAGCTGAATCACTAAAGCACAAGACACCAACGTTATAGAAGTTCACACACAATGAACATCTATATGGCTATTCAAAAGTTTCCTCAGCTGTCTGTTAGGATAAGTATGATGTTTATTATAATAAATGAAAACCAACCTCAATCAAGTCCTCGATGCATGAAGTTGCGATTAGAGCCAGTGCTACGTAGAACAGTATCGTGATACCATCTGCTGGACCACAGCCATACATTGTGGCAGCTGAAATGAAGAAACAGACAAAATTACTAGTAACTAAACATACCGGTAGATAAATAAGCACATAACTTACTGATACTCTCCAATATTTGGTATTCATCACTAAAGTCTTGTCTTTTAAATAATATTCAGCAAACAGAATGAGATACCATTTCCTTTTATCTTAAAACTTCTGGTACCATATTATAGTATGATTCTGGAACACATGTCATAACAACTGCTTATTAACATGTACAGTAAGTAAGCTTATGTACACATTTACAGGGAATACACAACAGAAACTTGTAACATTCACCAATATAACACGCATTCTGATATTAGTCTTACCTTCATTCCTGATCAAATGATACAAAAGACTGGGAATGACGATTTAAGTAGGCACATGCATGCATATACTGATGCAATCATCTTCAAGGTTGATGGCAGACAACATATTAGGTAACATTACATTAGAATACAGTTGCACTAACAAGTTCTATGTATTCACACTGCATTTTTTAGCAGTAAAAGCAGAGTATAGTTTGTGCTTTTATGTGAATAACTAAACTAATCAGTGATCAGACATTTCGATTTCCTTAATTCCAATAAAAACCATAAAATTGTACAAAAAACAGAAATTATACCTGATGCATCACCGACAGGATACTGAACATGAAAGATCGTTGATGCCACGGGTTTGGTACTCTGGAAGTCAAATTAGAGAGGAAAATGATCATATAGCTAAATGTACATCATGATTGTTAAAGATTAAATTTCTTTCTCGCTTGATTATTTTTATGATTTCTATATAAGATTGATTAAATTCTGTGTTGCATTAGTATCAGATTTAATGTCATGGTGCTACTTTACAATAACATAAATATCCAAATCTCAATATAGCAACCAAAGATATTGTGCTGGTAGAACCCACTTGCTAACTACTAAGTAAATAAGTAAGTGATTAATAAGTATCTATAACCATACATTAATGTAAGACAAACACATTTTACAAAATAGAGTTAGTGTAGTTAAAAGTTACTGTCAATCATGAAAAGCCCAAAATGGCCTGTCTTTAGAAGTTCTTAGACCTGTGAGATCATGTAATATATGCTTAACCAGTCCACACAAATTTATATTTGAGTCATACAGATACTTTGTCACAAAAACACTGTTCAAGGCCAAAAGCTAACATGTATCCAAATGTAAGTTTTCTTCAAGCAAACACATCACCCCAAAGCATATGGTGGATTCCTCAATAAGGGTAAATTTTAAGTGTCATAATTAGATTAAATATTACCAACATCTAACAGTAATACTAATCCAATGATAAATCCTAGAATCTCACTCAGCACCTTTGACAAGTGCACTATATTAACGAGTTTGATAAATACATGCATTATTATTACTAATAAGGTATATAGTAAAAAAAACTAACTACCACATACTAAACCTACCAGTCAACATACCTCAAAAAAGTATCCAATGACAACTGCACAGACAAAGATGGCAATGGTAGAAATTATGAATTTCTTGTGTGTTGCAAGACTGTCACTCGAGGTTCCTGCCATTTTCAAGAACTTCAGTCTAAAACAACATCAAGTCACATGAAATAATCATCAGTCTGCATAATAAACATCTGTAATCAAAAACAGGGTCATATGCCTACAAAGCTCTACAACAAAACTAACAGGCAGTAGGCTTCATAGGTTGACCTAAAAATCCTTACAGGCAAAGGGGCTTGCACATAATAATTTTGACTCTAGGCTTGCTGTGGTTTGATCCCCTCCCAATATTTTCTCAACACCATGATTCATACCAAAACTGCCACCAAATTAATTAAATTAAAGAATTTGACTCATGTGCAACTATGTCGTCTTCATAACCTTAGTGACTAATATTGTTGGCTTATTTTATTTAATCTAACCTGGAAACTTTTGTAATGCTGCTGTTGTAGTAATGGTCATACATTTTTAGGAAAAACTGCTTTCAAAATCACAATCTTTCACACAGAACCAGATACAATACCGGTACATGAGGTCTCAGGGACCAGAAAGCAGACCATGCAGAATAAGCAATCCGATAAAGACGAGATTTCAGTCTAGACCTGAATAATATCACGAAACTAGCAGAGAAAGGTATGTCTCATATAAAGGGCGAGGCCAAAGCATATATCATGCCATCTAGTATAATGCGAACATGTCAACTGTACTGCAAGAAAATGCATGCAGCGTAATGTGGTGCAATGTATGCTGATGCATGTATACAATGCATACAATGTATGCTGATGCATGTGTAATTAATGCAGGGCATCAAAAAATGTATTTCTGACACAAAGGTGCAGTTATCAATGTTGAGTATGCAGGTGACATTGTCAAGTATGAGGCTGACATTGATGAGTGTGCAGTAGTTGACTTGTCTGGAGTGTGCAGTGTGTAGTATGAATTTTTAAGAATTAACTCAAGCAACTACACACGATTTAATTCTAGTACCTGAAATTCTACTTACCAGTTTAAGTACAGTATGACAATTTGAGGAAGTGTGCAGCTGACATTTCTGAGTATTTTAGCACTTTAACATTTTCTATACAACACAGACTGAGCGTAACTGCAGCTGGCGTAAAGGGCCCAAATGTTGGACATGTGGTTTGGCACTATAAAAATCCCATACCACAATTCCAATTTTGTGTGTTATTCTTTAGCCAAGACCAACAGTCTTATAGAGTTTGGATGCGTTGAGGTCAACGATGCTGCTCCCAATGGTACAGTATAATGATTATCTTTTCGTGCTCACCTATCAGCAGACTGATTGTTTATATGGCAGGAATTGTATTGTAGGAATGTCCCTAATGATTCTGAGTTTTCTAAAAGTAGAATATTTTCTTGGGTTAAGAAACCTATGATTTGCTTCATTGTTTATTTTGTGTACTGTAACTGACTTGCAAAGATGTTAACTTTTGCACTGAGTGAGACAGAAATTCGGGCCAATTATTACAGTGCAAACTGTCCTTATTGTCCATCGAAAACGCTGTTGCACGTGAATTGCACTATTCCAGTCTCATAAAAAATTTGTGTCAATTAAAACTCGTAGAATATCTTTCTAAAAATGATCTGGAAATTTGGATCTGAAACTGCCAAACTGATACTAATTGTTCTGCCTTCTGAGGTTTACTCATCTAAGTTATCTCACTTTGAACTTGTGACTAACATGACATAATTATAATAAAGCTGTATAATTATTATCAGTAAAGAATTTGTACATTGTAATGTATAGGCCACTTACTTTCTCGATAACTTAGATGCCGAAGAAGCGCTTGCGTTTTCCGCAGTCACACATTCCTGGTAGATGGATACCCAACGGGCAAGGTCGCAGAGGGTTATTTTTGCGCTGCTTCTGCTGCTTATTCTCTCCATGGGTTAGAACGATCTTCACCAAGAGAATTGCCGTTGCACAAACACAGATAAGAGCTATCGCGACGACAACAAAACTGATCTCAATTGTTATATTGTACTCTCCGGTAGACATTTTGCGTTGAAATTCAAATCATGTTCTTTGGTCTTCACAGACCGGAAGTTGGTCCAGTATAATGAGATTACGTAATTTCGATATCAATATGACGTAGAATATTATTAGAGTTGCGGATTTTAACGATTAATTAATCGATTAATCGTTAAAAATGTTAATCGATTAATTTTCGCTAAATTATTTCTTCATAAAGTCGACAAGCTCACAATAAATTAATAATATTATACAGGTTAAACAAATTAGCCATTTTCAACATTATGTAAAGCAGTCATTCAGTCCTACGCCACCAGGTAATAATAATAATAATAATAATAATAATAATAATAATAATAATAATAATAATAATAATAATAATAATAATAATAATAATAATAATAATAATAATAATAATAATAATAATAATAATAATAATAATAATAATAGAGATTTGACTCATTTGAGTGCCGTAGTTCGTAAGCACTAATATAAGCAGTCGATGACTCGAAGCAACGATTCAGAAGCACTTTGAAGAGCAGGGGTAGTCACTCAAGATATGGGCCTGTGTGAAAAGTTCAGTTTTTAGATGTTTCTTGAAGACAGCGAGGGCTGTAGAATTTCTAATGTCCGTAGGAAGATTGTTCCATATTCGAGGGGCTGCTGAGATGAAGGATCTTGATGCAGTTGTAGTGCGACAGCGGTGCAAGACTAGGGTTTGATTTCCAGAAGATCGCATGTTCCTTGAGGGCATGTGAATTTGAAGGAGGTCGGAAAGGTATGATCGAGGGAGTTTTCGTTGTTACGCAGTTGTAGGTGATGATGGCGATTTTGTATACAATTCTTTCCTTAACCTTTACCACTCCTAATATTTTTCTGCGCCAGCCCCTCCAGCTCCGAATAAAATTGCAGTAAATACGACGTAACAACATACTCACTGTCTAACATATCAAGCATGGAGGGACTAAATGTATATAATATGTATGTATGTATGTATGTATATATGTATGTATGTATGTATATAATTATGTATGTATATATGTATGTATGTATATATGTATGTATGTAGCATTGAACAACGAGGTGTAATGGTGAAACGTTGTCACAACTGTGGATCAGACAGGCATTTAATGAAATTCTGTCCAGTTCCTGTTACAACCTCAAATTATGGAGGAAAACAAGAACATTCGAGAGTGAATCGAATTCAATTGGTTGATAATTCTCAAAGTCAAGCCACAGAACATCAGAATAATGAAACTGAAGTAAAGTCAGTGATGAAATGTCACCTTTCACCTGATATTCAGAAAGAAATTCTATTGCACAATGGAATGCAGAAAGAAATGGTTGGAAGAGATGAAAGTACAGCATTGAAGAAAGTGGTATTGCAGTACGTCGAGGTAGAGATTCGTGGAACAGCAGGAAAAGAACCAATGAAAGTAAAAGCACTTATTGATTCTGGAGCAGAGGTTCCGGTGATTAGTGAAGAATTACTGGAAGGCATGAAGGTGGAGCAGATTGGAAAAGTGAACTTACAATGCGTGGCAGGAGATGCCATTCCTGCAAAGTTGGTGAAAGTTGATGTAAGGCTGTGTTGTAACGATGTGGAAGAAGAGGTAATTCCGCATAAAGTCAAATGTTCACTTACACCTTATGTAACATTGATGTGTGCTAGTATTGCAAAAATGGGAAGCACAGAAAGATTCTTGTTGCATCCAGAAATCATTGCAGAACTTAAAGCCGTGCCACAAGTGAAAATGATACAAGGAGATGTGCAAGCAAATGTAACGACGAGATTGCAGAGTCAGCGAAAGAAAGTGATAGAAGTCGAAGAGGAAAGTGAAACTGAAAGTTCAAGTGAAGAGGAAAACGAAAGCGATGATCAACAAAGTTTAATGCAAGACGGTATAACAGCAGAGATGAATGAACAAGAGATGGCTGCATGCAAGAATGGTAATCTAAATGAAACGAAAGAGGATAATGAGTGTGATGTGGCGATAGCAGATTTGTTTCAAGAAGATGAGAAAGATGAAGAACAACAGATGCAGATTGCAGACGCAAAGAAATTCGAAGAACAGCAGAGACAAGACGAATCATTGAAAGCATGGTGGAATTTAGCGCCAGATAAAGAATCTGAATTCTGCGTGGTAAATGGCTTACTGTACAAGAGATATCGAATATTAGAACAAACGATATATCAATTGGTGTTACCAAAAGAGCGACGAATGAAAGTGATGGAGTTGGCTCACGAATCAGTATTTGGAGGACATCTTGGAGAAGAGAAAACTAGAGAACGAATAAAGTTGTCTTTTACGTGGCCAAAGATGAGAAGAGATATAGTGAAATTTTGCAAATCATGTGAGAAATGTCAATTAAAGGCAAGAAGTTTGGTGATGGACAGGGTTCCTATCACTCCAATTCCAAGAGAAGATGTAGCCTTTAGAAGAATTACAATGGATTGTGTAGGACCAATCGAGCCAGCATCTGCTGCAGGTCACAAGTACTGTTTATGTATTGTCGATTCTTGCACCAGATGGCCTACAGTGTTTCTATTGAAATCATTAACTGCAAAAGCTGTGTGTGATGCTTTAATGGAGTTGTTTATGAACGTTGGTGTACCTTCAGTGATCACAAGTGACCAAGGAACAAATTTTACTGCGAGTCTGACAAGAGAATTTCTGAATTTAATGGGGTGTAGTCCAAGATTTGACACGCCAGGTCATCCAGAGGCAGCTGGACTAGTAGAAAGATGGAACCAAACATTCAAGAAAATGATCCATCATGTAATTGTTGACAATCCAAGGCAATGGCACAAAGTAATTCCGTTTACAGTGTGGGCATTACGAGAAGTACCGAATGCAACTACTGGAATTGCTCCTTATATGTTGGTGTATGGAAAGATTCCGCGTGGACCATTGGCAATTTTAAAAGAAAGTTGGACAAGAGAAATTAATTTACCACCTCATATTGGAATCCAACCAGAAAAGTACTTGAAAGACATGAAAGCAAATATGGAAAAAGCATTACTGTTTGCAGAATCATATTCACGAGAGAAGCAATTACAGTATACGAATCAATACAACAAAAGAGCGAAACATACAGAATTTGAACCGGGTGAAAAAGTGATTGTGTTGTATCCGACTTCAACAAATAAACTGATGTCACGATGGCATGGTCCATGTACTGTCATACAACGAAGATCAAAGTACTCTTATTTGATTGACATGGGTGACGATTGTCGAAAGATAATTCACGCAAATAAAATCAGAAAGTACATTACAAGAGCAATGAGTTGTGGGCTAATCGTCGAAGAAGATGAAGACTTTGGTTCAGTGGTTGAACTGCTGACGAAGAATGACTTGCAAGATGAAAAGAATTCACTGAATCTTGATCCTGAACAGATTAGCCATTTAACATTGACTCAACAAAAACAATTGCTGGAAGTACTGAACAAATATTCTGATCGATTTTCTGAAAAGCCTGGACTATGTACATTGGTTGAACATGAAATTGAACTGAAACCGGAATTTCGTGAAAAAGAATTTATGGCTTACCGAATTCCACTCATCTATCGAGCAGAAGTTGAGCGACAAATTAAAGAAATGCTTCAAGCCAACATTATAAAACCATCTTCGAGCAGAATGGCAAGTTCGTTGGTAATTGTTAAAAAGAAAGACGGTTCTCTAAGACTTGCCTGCGACTACAGATACATTAATTCGTTCACTGTGGATTGTAAATATCCGATGCCGATTGTGAAAGATGTTTTGCACAAAGTTGGAAAATCAAATGTGATCTCGATTTTTGATTGTCGAAGTGCTTACTGGACTTGTCCTGTTAAGCAAACTGATCAATGGAAAACTGCTTTTGTTACTCACAATGGACTGTACGAGTTTACTCGTGTTCCTTTTGGAATGATCAACTCAGGAAGAACATTTGTTAAAGCAATTAATATGGTTTTACAGCCTATAAATGAATTTGCTGAGCCCTATGTAGATGATATTGCTGTGCATTCAGATGATTGGAAGATTCATTTACAGCATTTAGATGCATTTTTAATGCAAATGAGACTGCATAACATTACTCTGAACTTAAAGAAATGTATCTTTGGTAAGAGTGAGGTAAAGTTCATCGGTCATGTGGTTGGTTCTGGAACGATTCAAATGAATCCAGATAGAATTGAAAGTTTAATTAATTTGAAAACCCCAGAAACGAAGAAACAAGTTAAGCAGTTGCTTGGATTTTTTGGTTACTATAGACAGTTTATCAAAGATTTTGCACAGATTGCGAAGCCTATATCTGATTTGACAAGCAAACATGTTTCAGATAAGATTGATTGGACTGATAGACATCAACAGGCATTTAATTTACTGAAAGACGCTGTACGCTCTGAAAAAGTTGTTTTATATGTTTTTGATGTTGGAAAACCTTTTAATTTGTACTGTGATAGCAGTGATTTTGCAGTAGGAGCTGTTTTAACGCAGATGGATGATAAGGGAATAGAGCGCCCTGTGTCATTTATAAGTCAGAAGTTGACTGACACCCAGAAGAGATGGGCAACTGTAGAGAAAGAAGCCTATGCTATTGTTTGGGCTCTAAATAAGTTAAAAGAGATAATCATTGGATCTAAAGTTCACATCTTTACCGATCACAATCCTTTAACTTATCTGACTGAATCTATGTCTAAGTCTGCTAAACTGGTGCGTTGGGCTTTGGCACTGCAAACTTTTGATGTAGAGGTTAATTATAAGAAAGGACGATTAAATGTTGTAGCAGATTGTTTATCTAGATTATAAGATTGTTTATTTTACTGTATTATATAGTATTAAGTTTATTGCATAATTTAGTACATGATGATTTCGCAAATTTTTAAGTTTAATTTGCTCAATCCAAAGAAAGGGAAGGAGGTAATGTGAACAAATGTTTTGCATATATAATGAGCACAGGTGTTCCTTAGGTTTAATATATATATAATGTGTATCGATTGTTAAGCGGTTTAGTCTTAGGCCTTATTTGCGCCGTCGGCTCGTGGGCGCTTGGCCTAAAGTAGCCTAAACATTGGCTGACGGTAGATTCTTGTTACACGTGCAGTTAGCGCGCCAAACTTAGAAACTGCTGATGACAGTGAATTTGAACAATACAGTGTAGTAGTTGTTTTAATGTAGTAGAGAGCTGTATGTTAGAAGTTACAGTCGAGTTGTGTTTGAAGAATAACTGTGTTTAAAGAAAAACATTCAAAGAACTGTGTCAATTTAATTCTTAAACAGTTAGAAGACGTTGAGCAATTTATATGTAGAGATAAGGAAAGTTCTTGAGGTAGGTCACAATTAAGAAAGGAAGAAGAGTTGGTGACACATTTATAAAGTTACTCATGCTATGCCGTTTAATTATTATTCATCATTTATTTTGCCTAATGATTATACCTACAAGCGTCGGTTTGTGCTTTAATTATTTGTTTTGCATTTGCTTTTTGTTTGTGTTTCTGCTTCTTTGGCGTAAATGTTTTCATAGTAATGATTGTATCTTTATGACGTCATTTCCATTGTAATAAATTAATATGGCGTGACAAGACGTGGAACACAACGTAAGGTGCATTTATATATTTGCCAGACGTAAGTTTTTGCCACATTACAACATTTCAAATAAAAGCCAAAAAATATCGTGAACCAAACTTTAAACGGAATAGCCAATTCCTGCACATTTTTTCTTGTAATCGCATTGCACCAACGCCTGCATATTTTTTCTTGTAATCGCATTGCAGCCAATGCCTGCACATTTTTTCTTGTAATCGCATTGCAGCCAATGCCTGCACATTTTTTCTTGTAATCGCATTGCAGCCAATTCCTGCACATTTTTTCTTGTAATCGCATTTCAGCCAATGCCTGCACATTTTTCTTGTAATCGCATTGCAGCCAATGCCTGCACATTTTTTCTTGAAATCGCATTGCAGCCAATGCCTGCACATTTTTTAATGTAATCGCATTGCAGCCAATGCCTGCACATTTTTTCTTGTAATCGCATTGCGTTCTAACAATGTGTTAATTAATTAATAAACGAAGATTCTCATTATCATACGCTCAGTTTAACAGTCGACCAATCTGAAGATGGAATGTGACAGTAGTAGTTATGTATATTTGTAGGCTACAGCCTTGCAAAGCCTGGAGGCAATCGTTGAAAGCAAGGTAGGTTTCAAATTCACAGAAAGCTTCACTGTATTGTCAACTTTCAAATGAAAAATGCACGAAACACAGGCCAAATCCACAAGTTTTCGGGGCATGAAAATCCGACGCAAGACAATGAATTATCCCTGCCAGGATGCCCATATGGACCCATGTAGTACCAATATTTCTATATGGGACCCATATAGGGCCCATCTAGTGTTCACGGACATGCTGGCAGGGAAAATTGATTGCTTGTATGAGTCCAATCCGCTGGATCTATGCAAAATGAAACGTATGAGGAACTTGTCGTGAGAGGCAAGGGGGGGGTACGGTGCAGTATGGAAGATGTCCTTGTGTGATGAATGGCGTACAATAAATTTATCTAAGGCATGTAACGCAACCCTTTCTACCCTGTACAAAACTAGCTTTTTTCCATATGTACAATCCTGTCTGTATGTATTGAACTCTTACATTCGACTATGATACCATAGTAGTTGTATAAAGACAGATTGAAGCGTAACTGTGACGTTACACGGGTGTAGGCGGAGCCAAACGCATACTGGTGCCCGTCATTGCATATAACCTGCAGGCTGGTTCCCTGCTTTACACGGCCGCAGCGGCATTTGCAGGCTGGTGAGTCTGGTGCTCTGCTTCACGGACGAGTGAACATCACGCACCCAGCTCAATAAATCCCCATAAACCAGTCCCACCCACAGCGGCGCCGCAAGGATTTTAACTGTGTACGCACAATAACCCGGAGACGACATGTAGGTCGGGGCCCGGGGGATGAAGGTCAGTGGAGGGATACGATGAACGGGAGTCCGAAGGACGATCGCTGTGGCCTGCAGCGCCGAGCAGGGGAGGGGTTTGGGGAGGGGGATGTGCCCCTCCTCACTTAAAACTTTTTTGAATTTCCACACTGTAATTTTAAGCAGTCATCGGAACAAAATTGCTTCATCATTTCAATGCTTGTTGGAACCAGATGTCACTCGTTGCTAAGATGTAGTTTGAGTCGCGTTTGACTGCAGACAATACTAGCAAACCAGACACTTATTGAATTAAATATAAAAACTAGAAAATACGTTCAATTTCTAAGAGCGCTATAAGCCTTAAGGTCAACATATTGCTGACCAGACATAATTAGCATAAATAGTTTATAAATGGTACACAATCCAAACGAGAAGGATTCAACTACCGAATCATGAAGCCATGAGGTAGGGCCTAACGATGTAGTTTTAATAAATGTTCAAGGAACACAACATTTTGAAATATGATATCTTGAAATTTGACAGATAGCACTTGAGAGAAGCCATTTAGGTGTACAAATATAATATTTGTACACATATCATTTCAACAGTAGATTATACTCATTATTATATGTTGTAGGGCCTATCATAATTTATTTTATAATAGTAAATAATGTCATTATACCATATAATATCAATAGATTTATTTTTTAAGTCGATTGATTATTTTCTAAATCGATAGATTATTTTATAAGTCGATAGATTATTTTCTAAGTCGATAGATTATTTTCTAAGTCGGTAGATTATTTTCTAATTCGATAGATTATTTTCTAAGTCGATAGACTTATTTTCTAAGTCGATAGACTTATTTTCTAAGTCGATAGACTTATTTTCTAATTATTTTCTAAGTATTATTATTTTCTAATTATTTTCTAAGTCATATTTTCTAATTATTTTATAAGTCATATTTTCTAATTATTTTCTAAGTCGATAGATTATTTTCCAAGTCGATAGACTTATTTTCTAAGTCGATAGACTTATTTTCTAAGTCGATAGACTAATTTTCTAAGTCGATAGACTTATTTTCTAATTATTTTCTAAGTCATATTTTCTAAATATTTTCTAAGTCGTATTTTCTAATTATTTTCTAAGTCATATTTTCTAAGTCTTATTTTCTAAGTGTTATTTTCTAAGTGTTATTTTCTAATTATTTTCTAAGTCATATTTTCTAATTATTTTCTAAGTCGATAGATTATTTTCTAAGTCGATAGATTATTTTCCAAGTCGATAGACTTATTTTCTAAGTCGATAGACTAATTTTCTAAGTCGATAGACTTATTTTCTAATTATTTTCTAAGTCATATTTTCTAATTATATTCTAAGTCATATTTTCTAATTATATTCTAAGTCATATTTTCTAATTATTTTCTAAGTCATATTTTCTAATTATTTTCTAAGTCATATTTTCTAATTATTTTCTAATTATTTTCTAAGTCATATTTTCTAATTATTTTCTAAGTGTTATTTTCTAATTATTTTCTAAGTCATATTTTTCTAATTATTTTCTAAGTCATATTTTCTAATTATTTTCTAAGTCGATAGACTATTTTCTATATTTTTTTCTAAGTCGATAGACTATTTTCTAATTATTTTCTAAGTCGATAGACTATTTTCTAATTATTTTCTAAGTCGATAGACTATTTTCTAATTATTTTCTAAGTCGACTTAGAAAATAATCTAAGTCGATAGATTTTCATAGGCCTTTTTGAAAAATTCTCGGAAACGACCTGTTGTAAATAATGACGCTACTGACGTTGTTTGCACTACTATGGTTAGTAAGTTAGTATAGTTTTCTTAGCCTACTACAACTAATTCACTAAATGCAATCTTCGAAAATTTCTCAGCGCCCACAAAACCCTTAGTCTTTCTTAATACCCCATTATTAAGTCTTCATTGCACACCCCAACTCCAAGTGGATCAATTTCTGACCCCCAGTCTTTTTTCTACAATTCTCATAGGCCTACTAGAGAACAGTAGCCTAATGTACGGGGAGAAGTGAGATCTGTTGGACAAAGGTCGGAAGATAGGCTAGTTTGTTTAATTGCTCACGGAGGCCAATAATGAGGAATTCTGTTTTTGAACGGTTAAGATATAGCAGGTTAGCGGTCATCCAGGCTGGAATCTGAGTGATGATGTTGAGTAAGTGATTTAGTGCACCTGGAAGGGAGTGAGGCATAGAACGAGTATGCGAATATTACGAATATTAAGATTTTTAGAAATTGACTAATATTGACGAATAGGCTATTAAAACTGGCCAACGAATATTAATTTTTTAGTTTTTTAATTCTTCAACATCCGGGATTAAGCTTAATTTTTTTAAATCATTGCCAAAAATATGCATAAGAACAGTTAACTTACATATTACAGTTACTCAGCCAAGTACAGACCTATATGGTGGGTAAAATCATTCTTGACATTATATTGAGCGGCGTGGCTAGGTATTTGGGCGCCAATACCAACAATAGAGATTTCACTTTTTCATTTGCAATTTTTCACTTCTTAGCCTTTCAGCGCTGTACGAATTTGCGTAAGTGCTAACGGCGCCCCTGCCCACCCAGACCCACATTATGGGATTTACATAGGCACCCACACAAATGCAACCATATAGAATACGGAATATTAATTGCCCGTTTATAATTACAATCGTAGGCGCATGCTTTTGGTCGAGGCTATTAACTAGGTAGAAGGAATGGGCGAGGCTATAGGCTCGAAAGGTTATCGGCCAACAAGGACCGACTCACATAGCAGAGCCCATATGGATTACGTAATATTACTTACCCTTATACTTTTACCGCTCCTTTAGACGGAACCCATTGACCTGGGTTGTTTGAACACGCGCACTTGTGCCACGCTTTCCACTAGCCCATACACCGGTGCCACCCAAAGACCGGCCTACTCAGGAGGGCCCCATATGGAATATAAAATCTTGGCCATATTCACTTACAATCGTAGACGCATACAGCTCCACACAGCCCCATACGATCCAACAATTCAAACACATTGCACGAGGTTTACTACTGGCCCTATAGAAGTTGATATTTTTAACGTCAGACTCGGCCACTAGAACGCACGGAGCTTTAGAAGTATCAAAGTATCAGAGTTTTTACGGCATATTCCAACCGTATGCACGTTTGCAAGTTTAAACAATGTTTGAACAAACTATTTCACACGCACTATCACAAAAACAATTATAGGAACGGATGCTAGAAAAGGAGAGAGAGTGACTGAGAGAGAGACAGACAGAGAAAGACAGCGAGAGAAGCGTGGGGTTTTCGAGCGGTGCTTTAGAAGCTCGGAGGTGTAGAAAGGGGAATTAGCATTTTAGGTGCGAATTCAACTATTTGTTCCATCAATCCTTTGTCCGAAACTTTAACTTTTAGCGCAATAGAAGTTATGAGTTGCCACAACGAATAGTACGGTTTAACGGATTCGACGCATAGCGTATAGGGCCTACGTGTTTCGAGTGGCGCTTTAGAAGTTTACACTCGTAGGAAGAGCGGACTCAAATGTAGGTCTATTCTAACGGCAAATTCACTCCTTTGCTCGATCACTCATTTGCTCGGAGGAGTTTCGACTGTCACTATAGAAGTTGGAAGGTTACCTCAACGATTAGTGCAGTTAACAATATTCGACGCATAGCGTATAGGCCTAGTAGCCTACGTATTTTGAGTGACGCTTTACAAGTTTACAATCGTAGGAAGAGCGTATTCAAACGTACAGTAGGTTCATTTTAACGACAAACATAATAGCTATGCGGAAGAACAAAGAGAAAGACGGTCAAGCAAGCTACTATCCAAGATGGCGGTCAATTTGACCGCCAAAACAGAAATATGTATATTTCAGCACATAGACAAGGTACAATAACAAATGAGTGAGGAATTTAATATTTTCAGGGTCATATCAAGGAATTGATTTCTCGTAGTGGCAATAGTGTGGGAATTTTAATTTTCAAGACGGAGAAGATGATCCTGGACGGTTGATGGCTAATATATGATAGTAGATCTACGTTTCAACAGAAGACGCGAAAACCTGGAAGGTCGTTGGAGCCTGTAGCAGCTCGATCCTCCGAGCCTTGAAGTGTGATAGATGATCATATATTATTATATATTAGATGATCAGGCAATCACCTCGCGATACTGGATCGTGCGCCTCAAATTGTTTTGACAGATCGACTGGTAGGCCTAAGCTATCGACGCGCGCAGCTTTGTCCAGAAATCCGATGGTTTGGCTCTACGTGTGTTCGTGGGATCGCCACTGGTGTCTTCTAGTTTTCTCTGCACTGTTTGCTTAGTGGTGATAATATTTCTGTTCTTTTTAGCATCATTTGGGCTAGCTCGGGAAGCCAATGGGCTTAGAGCATTGGAGTGGTGCTATATAAATTTATTTCATAAATAAATATGCATTAAATTGGCAAAAGCAGACAATAAAGAAACAATGCAAACAATGAACGAAAACTTGAGTTATGTGACCGTTGGGGATGAGAATACGTTAGGCCCTCAGTTGTTTGATGATAAAGAATCTATAGGCCTACGTGAAGAAGAACGTGTATACTGTATAGGCCTACATGTACCTCCAACTCGTTCAATGACATGCTTCATACTTATTAGTAAGAGAACGCACTATTAAAAATTAAGGTTAACAGGTAGAAGATGAACGACGATTTGTCAATGTCTTTGTGCTATGCGTATGTGATACTATGTGTAAGACTTATGAATGTAATTTATGTGAGTCCTTCCGCGTGTGCTTAGATGTGTGAGTTGATATACGAGTCGCAGCACAGTGAGTTCCCAACTGTCACAGTCGTTGTCTCCCATCTATAATTAATGTTTTCCGTCTTCCTCCGCAGCCTTCCATGTTTCTCCATCATTGCTTCGATCTGCAGTTCTCTAACTTTCAGGTCGTCTAAATAATATTATCTCTTTTAAGCTTATTCTCTAACCTTTCAGATCAGCTAAATAATCTCCTCTATTCTCTAACCTTCCATGTAGTCTAAATAATCTCCTTTATTCTCTTACCTTTCACGTCGGTCGGCGGCTAAATATCCCTTTAAATCTCTAACCTTCAGGTCTTCTAATTCTCCTCTGTTCTCTAACCTTCTATGCTGTCTTTATTCCTTTATTCTCTAACATCACAGCTAGTCTAAATCTCTCATTTATTCTCCAACCTTCCAGGTTGTGTAAGTCTTGCCTTCATACTTTTACTTTCCAGGTCATCTAAATCTCTCCTTTATTCTCTACCCGTCCTGGTCGTCAAAAATCTCTTTTTTATTCTCCAGCCCTCCAGGGGTCTAAATCTCTCATTTATTTACTTGGCATTGTCTTTCTCTTCGTGCATGTGCTGGATATTTTCGACAGGCTTTGGCGAATTTATCAATTGCTGTACACATTTTTAAGGTGTCACGACAATTATTAGTCTACAGACTTCTTCTACGACACTTGGTCTACAGACATTTTGTCTACCGACATTTTGTCTACAAAGTTATTTGATATTGTCACTTTAAAATGGAAGCTGGATTGATGAGAAAAAAATGTTTCCCTAAATGGAAGTGGGATTAATTGAAACATTCCTGTGTTGAAATAGAAGCTGGATTGATCGAAATAATTTTACCCCTAAATAGAAGCTGGATACCAAGCTGGATGCATGGATGAAACTAAGTTGCCAATCAATAGAAGCTGGATTGATGAAAATAATCTTTTCAGTAATTAGAAGCATGATTCCTGAGAATATTTAGCACGTTTTAGCGAAACTATAAGAAAGCGGGCCAAGCGGCCTCTGTTGATTAGCCGTAATGGATACAGATAGGCCTACACTCGTAGGCGAAATGTCGGTGGACGAAGTGTCTGTAGAGTCGATGAAGTGTCGTAGACGAAAAGTCTGTAGACCAGTGTGATTTTCGTTAACGATAACGATAACGAAAATGTTCGTTAACGAAAATAAAATGATTTCGTTAACGATAACTATAACTATAACTAAAAAATATCATTAACTATAACTATAACTATAACGAAAATAACACTAACGAAAATTCATCTTTATTTTCGTTAATACAAAAAATAAAAATAGGAAGTGCAATATGGACGATACGACATAAATGAGAACGAAAAATGCGAAATTTTTATTGTGAAATTTGTCAGTTACTTTGGAAACTCGTGTATTGATGAAGCTGAATGTACCCATGCTTCAAAGGTTTTCATAGCTCTGAGTAAATTGTGAAACAGCGTATTAATACGCACAATTTTGCTTATAGACTTAATTATTGTAACTAAGTAGTAACTAAAATTAACTAAAATAAAAATCCATTAACTATAACTATAACTATAACTAAAAATAATACTAACTATAACTATAACTATAACTAAAATAAAAAATCATTAACTATAACTATAACTATAACTAAAATAAAACCTGTAAGGAAAATCACACTGCTGTAGACGAGTTGTCGCCATTTGTTAAGAGCCGACAAACCAAAAATATCTCCTATAACAGGAGCAATCGTTTCGTCGGTTTCTGTAGCTAGAGGCATCTAGGAATACAGACAGGAAGACAGACAGGAAGACGGAGAAAGAGAGACATGGAGACGACTATAGTGAAGACTCAGATCCCTGAGTTTAACCGTCTTCACTTCTACTATCACTTCCCTAAACGGCGAGAGGCTATAGTACCATCCACGCACACACATAAGCATCTAAGTACCCAGACAATAGCACTGACAAGCACACAGACACACATATAGACATAGAGACAAACACACGTCCATTCAGTGGCATAAATACGAACGAAAACGCAAACGCGTGACGATAAACGGTCAGTGGTTTAATATCTGCGTTGGATAAAGTGCATTCGTCGATTATATCTCAGGGTCCTAGACTCGTAGTGACTGAGATGGGTCGACAGAGGCGCCCTCTGGGTGATGCTCAGCATTAACCACAGGGTAACGAAAGGGGGTCTACCATTCTACCAATGCAACCCGCTATGATGCAGCCACGGGTCAATCGCCCCGGTCATCGAAATGGATTTAGCACAACCAAATCCTACGACCTTCGGCTATATTCAAGAAAGACAACAACAGCCTCAACGCCTGCTTACCTATATTTCTGCCTATCTGCCTTCCTATCTGTCTGTCTTTCTGCTTGTCTGTGTGTCTGCCTGTTTCTCTGCCAGTCTGGTTGATCCTCTACTTATGTGTGCTTATCTTCCTATCTGCCTGCTGCTATTTCTACCTTTCTGTTTGAATGCTTGCTTGTCTGACTGCGTGCCTATCTGCATACCTGTCTGCTTAGGGGCCGTCCATAAAGTACGTCACGCTGCTTTTGACCATTTTTACCCCCTCCCCCTGTCACAAACTGTCACAAAACTCGGACCCCCCTAAAGTACGTCACACTTTCGAACAGTGATTAAATAATAAAAAGGAAACAAAACAATTTGACTAAACAAGGCTTCGCCACAGCATTATTACTAGCGCTCCTAGCGAGAGGAATCGTGAAAACACATTCAGGAGATATGCATTTCATGCTATTTTGACATAAAACTAATTAAAATCTTTCAGAAAATTTTTGAAAATTATTTTTAAAGCTATTAAAGCTATGAAATTCTACTAAAAATAAAAAATTAATTATAAATAAAATTTTAAAAAAATGTGTGACGTCACACATGGCCTGACCCCCCTCCCCCTGTCACAAACTGTCACACTTTCTTAAACCCCCCCCCTGGAGCGTGACGTACTTTATGGACGGTCCCTTATCTGTCTACCTTTCTACCCATCTGCATGCCTGCCTGCTCTCCTATAGGTCTGCCTATCTGTCTGCATGCTCGCCTGTCCGTCTGGCTGGGCTTATGTCTGTGCATTGATTTGTGCGTCGTTTATTTAGCGCATGATTGATCTGATTCACCTGGACTGTGGCTAAAGGAGCCGGGCAGCTATTCAGATCACGAGACCTAGCCAGTAGCCACCATCGCCTCCAATATCACCGACTTTCGTCGAATAGAATCGACGTCTTTTAGGTCCTTTGCGCACGAACATCCCAGACTCACACGTGCGTATTGGGGGTTGGGGGTATACCAAAGCGTGTGCTGATTGGTCAGTAATCACTGGTCAGACTGCTACTGAGGAATCCTAGGCATTTGAAGACCATCTACTAATATTACTATCTAGCTATTACGCACGAACCTCGTGCTATACACGTTTAAGGCCATATTTGTCGTAATCATAAAATCAAAATTTCTAAAGCGCTATTCTAAAGCTAAGCGTAAAGCACTAGCTTACTCACGAACGCTGCGTTGTATCAGAGGGGTTGTCTGGAGAGCGATACCCAGTGGAGGTCCGAGTCCGGTTGCTACAGAGCCAAGAGAGAGAGGAGGCAGAGCAGCAGGATGAGAAACTTGCAAAGCGGAGGTTTGGATGGATTAGGTAAGGAATTCTTGAAAAGGTGAGATTTCAATTTGGAGTGGAAAGCCTTTGGGGTGATAAGTAGAGGAGCCTGAGGAAAATGACGGTGGGTGAGTGGCACTATTGGTGGAAGAATTGAGAATACGCGGAATTCACAGGGAAGTTCGTTCCACGGTAGAGGTATATAGTGTGGGTTAATGGGATATAGATCGGTTGGATAACTTGACTTACTTGAGACGAGAAGTGACTGGAGACGGGAGAAAGTGAGATATAAGGTGGATCGGGTATAGCTGGTTGGTGAGCGGAGAATTACTGCATTACTGACGCCGTCGACAGAGGTCGCGTCGCTGGCGGGAAAATGGCAGCGGCTTCTCGCGGGGAAAGGTACGTAGTATCGCCCACGACGTCGACAGATGTCGCTTTATTGGCGGGAACACTTTACGGGTAAACTGACTCATCAAGGCGGACAATTGGAGGCTCTTATGACATGAAAACATAGCTATAATAGACTACAGGTCGCTTCGTACCACAATCAATTAAAAACACAATTTAAATATTAAAATAACCCCACAGAGACGTTTTCACCATCATCATCGTCGTCGTCGTCGTCATTATTGTCATCACCAGTAACAACTTTATCAACAACAATGTCGTCATAACTGTCGTCATGGTGGGTGTTATCATTGGTACCGTCATTGTCGCCGTAGTCATCGCTATATCCATCTTCAATGTCGTCATAAGTTCTATCCAGAGGCGTACGGTACTCAAATGCCGCCCGGGGCGACGGCCCAAAATGCCGCCCTTGGTCACTCTATTTTGGATATGCTATTTTCTCTAGGATTATTTATTGAAATCTTCATGACGATCGACGGTCTTATTGCATAATGCATATACGCCTACGAAGTTGATAACTTGTCTGGATTTATCACTTTTCACTGCATTTTTTAATTATCCGTTTAGCTATAGTCTACATTTTCAACTTAGGCTACTGAAATCTACATGTATTTTATTAGATCTATAATAAAACATTTTATTGCATGAGTTGCGACTGACGCTGACTCCCGCTTCAGTTGCGGATGTTGAAGATACAAAATATTGGAATATCGGCGCATAGCTGCATCACCACCTACTTTTGTTTTTTATTAGATTTTCTCTGCGCTTCAGCCCCAAATTTTAAGAGTTTTTCAAAATTCAGCCCCACATAGTTCAGCCTCTTACTTATTTTCATTCGTAATGAATGAATGAATGAATATTGCGAGTGTCTGTAGTTAATACGAGTGGGCCTAGAGGAACTATATAGTAATTAACAATTATAGAATCTCACAGTAAAACTCTTAAAGTTATTAGCCTACAATTAAAAATAGCATAGTGCTAACCAAACGGAACCACCAACTGGCAATGAATGAATTAAAGACAGGCACGAATTTTTATTTACAAAAATAACACTATTTAAGACTTAAAAAATATTTATGTCATAATTTCGCGGAAGTAGCGTACAGTAATACATAATTCTTAGGCAATGATTGTGTCCGTTGTATAAAAGGCAAGACAGCACTGCTGCGCTGCATTCTTCAAAGATGATTAATTTATTAATGACCGTTAGGCCTATTCCGCTTAATTAAAACAGTGACAGTGCAACCACGGCTTAGCCTACTGTGTGCAGTTACTGTAGACGTTCCACTTTTAATTACAATAAAAATCGAATTTAAGCGATGTATTTTATTTAGGCTACTGGATTATTTGGATTATGGAGAATAATATAATATGCTCATATTTAGTCAACATTACAAAGAAACTGCTTCGTTTTCTACATTTATGTTTAGTGTTTAACGTAGACCTCTCTCAGACTGACACCGCCCGGAAGCCAAGTCGACTTGACTAAAGTGACGGTTTCTTTCTCTCCTTCCTTATTTTTCTACCTTTCTTTCTCTCTCCAACTTTTTAATTTTTGCATCCAACATTCAATCATTTTTTATTTGTCTTCAACCCTATTTTCCGCCCCTGCACAAGTGCCGCCCGGGGCGACTCGCCCCCCCCCGCCCCGCCTTCGGTACGCCACTGGTTCTATCTTCATCATCGTCACCAGCCTTTCAGCGCCAATCGATGATGAATTATGTTGCATTAGACGCAGAAGGGTCACTTGCACGACGAAACTGTCACTTACAATCCATTCAGACGGACTAGGCTCGTCTGATTGCGGTCCACGAGGACGTTGCCTACAGGGGCGACATTTGTTCTCAATGTCATTTGGTTGGAGAGACGGTTTCTTCGTAAAGACCCGGTTCAAGCGATTCCATTCTCATTTCATCAGATTTTTATATGATTTGGTCAGCATTCATTTGATCTATGTCATCTTAACTCATCTGATGTAACCCAATGGAGACGATTTCCCAATTCCCACCAGTTCCGGTTGTAACAATTCAATATACTATGATTCTCAATTGAACTGTTCCGCTATAATCTGAATTGGTCTCATTTTAAATCTCACCTCAATTTAGCCTAAGTTATTGTACAGCGCTATTGGCTTCACTCCCCCTCAAAGTCCGACTCACACCTCAACGTGGTGAGGGGGTGGCAACAGTCAGTAGGGGAGTGCCTGCTGAGGCTATGCCATCAGTGGTGAAGGTCTTGGCTGAAGTACCACCTTATAGGCGCTACGCGAAGTGGACAGGCTCAGGAGGAACCCTGAAAAAGCTGGCAAACGTGGGCGGCATCGCCCCCTTTGATACCACAAGATAGTGGGTTATCAGAGCCAGTCCTAAGCCTGGAACTCTCTTTAAGGGAGAAGTGCGAAGGTCGAACGGATGGGTGCAGAATGCAGATACTCCGTTCGTAAAGAAAAAATACGAATGAAATCCAATGCAAGCATTGGACTCCAACGGGCCGAGGCCCATGGATCCGATGCAAGCGTTGGACACCTACGGGCCTTCGGCCCATGGATCCTGATGATGATGATGATGATGATGATGATGATGATTGGCTTCACTTAAGTGTAAGTCATCATTTTCGGTCTAAAACTGTAGCGACCGTGCCGCCCTCTAGCGGTCGATCGTGATGTTGCGGAAAAGGTTTGTCAGGTAAGTCATACTTGGAAAGGATTCGAACCTGTGACCGGGCAAAGGAGGAAGTGCGGGGTGCATCTATTTCCTTATCAAGTTTCGGCCCTAGCAATTGTTGCAAGCGGGCACTTCGTCTAAGACCTCCATCTAGCGGTGCTACCGAGTGGTGAGTAGCGTCGCTCTCATTACATACCAGGGAATCAACATCAGACATATTGTACGCGGATTCTGCTGTCTGCAGACCAATGCATGGAGATGCATCCGGGTTCTTATCCTCCGCAACATCATAATCAGTGTGGCCTCTAGTGTCTAGTAAATGTAACTTGGTCATCATTAATTTCAATATGGCCGTTTGTTCATCTTGGCGTCTAACTAGGCTTTGCCAAAGTTCATCACTTACTCTACCACTAGGCAAAGAAGATTCATCTTGCGCCATTTCAATGTATTTAATTATGATTAACGTCAAGACACAAACAATTTAGCGATATATACAGCGCCCACTGGTGGCGTAATCAAACTAATGTTCCAAGTTCAATTGCACAATTACTTCTATCAGCGTCAATAATAACATAGACAAGTTACTAATCAATAATATCAACAGATTGTGGAAATGGTCAGAGGTGGAAAAGGAGCTAAGCAAGACCTCAAACGTGTTAATTGATTAGAATTATAACCAGCAAAATCTTGTAGCTAATCGATTAGAATTAGAAGATTGTCTAAAAATGCTGAAGTTCCAAAATTTGTTGAAATCCAGCGGAACTTCAACTATTAACAATATCCTCAAAAAATTTGTTGAGCACGTGGCTGCGCTGCGGGAAACAGCCTGTCTTCACGGGGTCGCTGCCGCCCTAGAAATGCACAATAAAGACAAAATTTAGTTGAACATTCTCAAGAAAAAACACCAATTAAGCAAAGATCCAATTTACATATTAGCAATCAGCAAATAACTTTGCAATTTAAAGTGAAAATAAGGTACTTCAATGAGAAGGCAGAAATTATTTCTCAAAGACGAAAATTTAGAAAATATATTATGCTCTATTTTGATACAATTTATGAATACTAATACCAGTACCTCATCAACAGAGGGATTACCTACCTAAGTATGGCTTCAGATATTTGTATTCCAAAATCATACAAAAGTAATGGTAGTATAGAAGTCATTAGATCAGATATGCAAATTATTGCAACATGTATTCATTCATTGACATGGAACATTTGTATAGCAACCCTTCAGACAGAATATGACATTCTTTTAAAGCCTTAAAATAATTAGCATGCTATTTCAAAACCAAATGAAGTGCTCAAGGTCCAATATTAGGCCTACATGTTTTAAATGTCTGCATTTACAAAATGAAAAATCTTCTACCCTAATACAACTCAACCATGGCTTACTGTTTTGGGTTCTTCACCACAGTGGGCAGATGGCATACTTCGTCATAAAATATGTCAAAGTTCAGAGTGCATTCACCTGTGTATACAAAATTGCAAGTTAATTAACATCATTGAATGGAAATATTTTAACTAAAAATTTCCTAGGGTAACATCGTATTATACAAATACATGTAAGTTGTCATTATAATGAACAAATTAACCTTTAATATACAGCTTTACTCTTTAAAGCTTTAACAAAGAGTGTACTAAATGTGACTGGAAAAAACCAAGCCATCTTACATTTGATTGTTACATGTTTTGTATGAAAAATAGAGTTCAGAAGAAAGCAGATAACGACACTAATGGATGTGTACAAAGTATTCAAGATAGAAAATCTGCAAGTAAAGATAGGAAAATCCAAATTGCACCACTGCGTCCAGAACATTTTGTTCCAGTGAGTGAAAAAAATCATAAATGTACTGTATGTTGCTGCAAATATCATAAAAACGTTGATTTGTTGCTAGTTGGTTTCAGGAAGTCGTCTTCTGGACTACGGTCTACCAGACAACAATGAGCTGGTGACTCAATCAGTGCGTAAATAGTCCATGAGCTGCTATCTCGGGAGCGCAAAAACTTGTGGAAATGTAGACATTTGTGAATATGCAGCTCGATCAAGATATCAGTGAAGATACTGAGTTGTCATACTATCAGTGGACAGCTACAAACACAAAGGAGATATTTCAAATGAAGAATTACCTTCCTGATTAGTGGTAAATTCCAAGATATCCCCTTGTTTAAAGTGGAGTCTTGGACGGTCACGGAAGTGGAAAAGCGTAGTTGAAGATGCGTTTGTTGTCCTCTTGTCCTTTTTCATCCTCACCACGAACAACACTGGAAAAAAGTTGTGGAATGTAGGTGGTTAATCTAACCAATCTAATAATTGAAATGTGTCACTCTTGATCTGTGTTTCTCCTTAATAATTATCACATCTCCATTCCCATGGTTAGTTTTAGAGTAGAGCTATAGAAGTTTGAGTCTACGACTCATCTTCCTAATTATAGCTTGTTAATTATTCTGTTGGCTGCTGCTTACTGCTTGCTTGATCTAAAAATATAAACGTTGACTGGTTGGAGCAAGTTGAACGGCAAATCAGTTGCTGGTACTTAGAATCTTCTGATCAGTCGGTGTCTGTCATTTGAATCTGGGTGTGAAAAGCATTGGTTTGAACATAAGCAATTTGCATTTTGGTCACTTTTTAAGAAGTTTGAAAACAATTTAATTGTTTTGTTATAATTCACCATAGGCCTATAATTGACCAAAGAGCCCACAAAAAGCCACAAACTTCTGGGACTTTATATTTACCGGTAGTACCAGTCAATCAGTGGTTGCTCAAATATCAACATTGTACTGTCAAGATGAGCAAAACACCATTCTCAAGCTGAGCTGAACTTATGGCTATTAGGTTCAACTGCTAGGTATTCACATGGTTAGAAGCTACTCATACGACTAATACTGTGGTGAAAATTTAATCACTGTATCAAACACATTTTCTGAGTTATTAGCAATCAAATATGCCCACAATTAAGTCATTAAGAGCAGTATAAAACTACATAAGCAGATATTTTGCACGACTTCTTACCACATGTTTGTTTACAAACTGACACATTACCATCAAATTCTAAGATTGTGAGGTATAATATTCAAATTGGGTGACTTGCCATGTCACCCTCATAAGAAAGTCTGGTCTTTACATCAGTTCATCTCTAATGGCATTTAATATACTGACCAGTGCTATATCAAAGCCCCACACAAGTATACAATGTACTGTTTAAATAAGGTTTCTAAATGTGGTATGTTGGTAAAGAACATATAAACATATTCTGTATCTCCACATAGTATGGTGCCACGAATCAACTCTGGAACTTGTGCAGTTTTAGCATATTTTAAAATATCTGTTATTATGTTCCAGCTTGAATTAAATGATGCCTCTGGCTGAAAAGTTTTTAAATCTGTTTTTCTTGTAGCTATAAAAGTTTGATGCTTTTATCCACAAAATGCACTGCATTTTTGGACCTTATCCTTCACACTATAAGATATGGTAGTAGCCTACCTCCAGAATCTTCTGCTGCTTGAGGTCGAGAAGTCAGCAACACAGACTGAAGTATGGCATGGTCACTTCTTATCTCCACACTAACAACATCTTCGCCATCCATGTCAATGCCTGAAGTACAAACAATAAATGTGAAGCTCATTAATGTAATGAGAGACAGGACTTCTATCATTGTTTCCAAATATCAAAATCAATCAATCAATATTCATTTATTCATTGCATCAAGCTAACATGCATATTCGCAACCTCTGTCAACTGCCCCAATACTTAATTACAAGACCACATGCACAGTATCATCTCAATTGTTCATTTCAAGCTCAAATACTGTCATTCCTTTTTCTACAACATCGACTCTTCTTAAATGAAACGACTGTAAACAGTGCAGAAGGTTCTTGCACCAAATCTCCCAAAGACCACCACATAACTCCTGTTCTCAAATCACTTCAATGGCTAAAAGTCCTTCAGCACATCCATTGAAAAATTTGAATCTCTTACCTACAATGCCTTTCAAACCTCTTATATTTGCCAGTTTTTCACCATCCAACCGCCTGGGTCTACTTGTTCATCATCATATCTTTCCCCATCTCGACCTCCAGTCTCCTCCTCTTTGAAATTCTGCAACTGCTCCTTAGTCTATGCTGCACCAGCTCTTTGGAATGGACTCCCAAAAGACCTCCACCCGTTTGCTCATTCTCCTATCTTCCCTCTTAATTTAAACTCTCCTCAGTTTGCACTCTCCACTGATGCTTTCCACTGATGACTGAAAACCGAACTCTCCAAGCTGTCCTATCCTGATTCTACACCTGCATCACCACATGACCACCATCATCACCACATGCCACTGTAGCATCATGCTGTCTCCTCGGCTTGACCTCCCCGGATTCTCACCTCGCACCAGAATGAATAGAGAAGCTTGGCTATTGTGGACTTGATTTTGATATAGCACCGGTGAATAAGATGGTCTCCCTGATGTGGCTTTTGTGGGAGTTGAGAAATTTTTGAAGATCTACAGTACATTACATGAAAGCAACTTGTTACATAGAAGGTTATGGATAGTCATGCCCAACGTGAGCCTGTACACATGCCCACATTAAGGGGTGCCATGGGTGCTGCAGCACCTGGGCCTGCAGTTTTGAGGGACCCACATTTTTATAAATATGTGGTGGTTGTCAAGGGGGGCCTTTGGAAGGTAATCACAGCACCCGGGCCCGCATTAGTCTTAAGGCAGCCCTGCCTGTACCCAGGGCCGATGAGAGGGGGGGTCAGGGGGGGTTGCTGCCCCGGGGCCCGGTTCTATGGCAGGGGGCCCTTGCAGGGGCCCGGAAATGTCTAAAACTTTGTTCAATCTGAAGAAAGCTGAGGGGTTTTGGCCCAATGCAGTCTGTATAATTATGACGGATGCTTCGTGAATCATTATACATGATACACAGGGCCACAGACGTACATTGTAACATTGTATGTGTGGTGTCTGTTTAGGCAAGGACTTCTTAATAATATCCAGAGTTCCCTGGTTTAGGTCACCCGATGTGTCATCGTATTTGACCCACAGTAGAAACGAACACAGTTGCACACAAAGATACTTTCTTTCTGATGCACAACAATTTAGGGCAAGGGATGATTCCCTTTTAATACCTCGGCTTTATCACTCATCTCCAGGGCGAAGGAATGTGGGAAATAATATCTGCCTCGTATGTCTTTGTGTCTCTGTCCATCTGTCTGTCTCTGTCGGTCTCTCTCTCTATACATGTATTTCTGTCTGTCTGTCTCTCGCAGTCTTGGGGTATCTCTTTCAATTAATGTCTCTCTACAAGCCTGTACACACTACACACGCTGCAGTGTTCATGTTACAAGGTCTATGTATTTATTCATGTTCAGAAAACAGTCGCTAATTATTATCCATTCATTTACTTTTTTAAACGATTTTAATTAAATTCTTCAATTTAATAACTGGGTGATTAAGCTTTATGATAGAGATATCGATCTATCGAATTTCTTGCCAGAAAAGCAAGCCAGTAACAAATGTGACTGTGGAAATTGGACTGAAGAGGTTAGTTAGCACTGCAGATAATTCTATTGGCAATGTTAACGAAAACGATTTAGTAGCTGCAGTGTGTCACTTAACACAGTCTCAGTTGTCCAGTAAGAGGATTTAGGGGTGAGAACAAACGTTGGTCATCAGAGCTGTTACTGTGCAAAGTTAAGTAATGCAGACAAATTTCGATTAGGCCTACTGACTGAATTCCATAATTATTACACCAGAATTCACATAGCTACACATTGACAGCGAAAGATAGACAGTTTATCCCCATGCAGAGTCCTATATAGAAGCTCTCTTGGTGATATAATTTGACATTGTATGACTAAAAACACTACACTCATTCTAAACTTTCCTATGACCACATGTATCAGATAGCGGTGTGTCTACCTGTTTCATACCAATAAACGAATATATTATGGAATCATATATGCGTGGCCTAGCACTTCGCATTACGCACCCTATAATGGTAAAATCCTAGCTACGCTACTGCTTATAAAGGCCAATAGGCCATCCTACAGTTTCGGTTATTCAAGTCACAACTGTAACAGTTGTGGTCATATTATAGTTGAATAACTTTAATTTAAAAACACTGTGCTCATCAGTATTATATTTCGGATTAATCAGCAGTCGGCCTAGAATAGATTATTGATTTTCTGGCAGCCATAAAATCGTTTATTGGATGTAAATTTACGAATTGAAATTTGAGTTATTATCCAAATAAATAATACTTGAACTTGCAACTGGATATATATAGAACATAAGTTATCATAATACCAAATTACCAATATTTTATATTAGGCTATATTCCTTTAAGATGATGACAAATTAGACGATGAATTACCATAAGAAATCTGGAGCTCAAAAAAGGAAAGAAAGATTATCTAGACAGACTCTCCTTCAAAATTTTTGATTTTCAATTTCATCAAAAGCGAATGATGCAGCAAATCAAGCTGACAATATCGTCGCTAGTAGTAGCAGTACACGGTAGTAGTGGAGTTGATGATCATGGCACAAAGCGAGTTGTTGATGTAGTCTATGCAGACATTGCAAGTGACATATCCGCACCTCCTTACATTGGACATTATAATGCGACAACTGTCACAGGTCAAGTTGACGTGAAGCCTGAAAATGGGTATGGAAGCATTTTCATGCCTGTTAATGAAATCGCCGGACAAGATGACTAGATAGATCTGGCGAGGCTGATGGACCTTTTAAACCAGAAATTGATTTTTACATCTACTTTCACTATTATTAATATTATTCCTTAATATAGTTTGATAGGTTTTTTCATCCTTACATCAGACATCGGACTTACAGATAAAATTGAAAAATCAAGGGGCCCTGATGGACGCTGAGAAGTGTCTGCCCCGGGGCCCGCCGTGGCTCTCGACGCCCATGCCTGTACCTGAGACTCTAATAATGCCCACTAAGCAACTGGTCAATGCATGTCACGTGATTTTGCAGCTACTTCGATGTCTGCAGAAAATACCTACACGCGAAGTCTGCAGAAAATTACTAATGCAGTTTTCTAATAAGATAAGAAAGAATATTCTTTAATTGACCAATTGCTATCCGAATTTTGGTCTACAGACATGTCACATGGTAACAAACGTATATAATAAACCTGATAATAAACATACATCTATTGAACTGATTAGAGCACACAAATATTCTAAAAATCATAACTTAATCCGAAATCCCTTATATCATCCTAATTATGAACGTTTTCCTCATCATGACGACACTAACCCTAAGTTCCTAACCCTGACCCTAACCGACATTCACGGCGCCTAACCTGACCCCAACCGACGCTCACGACGCCAATTGCTAACACGTGACGGCGTCACCTACTTCAATGTCCGACATTTCAAAACCCCGACAAAAATGAGCAAGTTCACGTGACATGCTTTAGCCAATATCGTGACGGGCGTGAATGTAGTGCTTGGGTTGTGCTAACGTCCGGGGCGTGAACGGATCCACTATGTACAAAAAAAGGATTTCGACGTTTAGACACGCAGCTTCATTGTAGACTGTAGAGTTGACGCCGTTGAGTAAATCAACATTTCACATTAAGGAGCTTTTGGCATAGCCTACGCTCTTAATTACTCACAAATAGAAAATCTCGCGTTAGGCCTAATAGTTACACAAGCAGACTCACAGAAACTGATTTTGTTCATTTCTCTTTATTAATTTAACTAAATGACTTTAAAATCAGAATAATAGAAGACGTTGTCCTAAATAGCGCGTCGTACTACTTTCTTTCACTTCCTGTTGTGAGCAGCGATCTCATCAATTTTATAGCGCTGTCTTTGTGTCAATCAATCAATCAATATTCGTTTAATCATGAAAACAAGCTGTCACGGACGCAACTTGTTACAGGCAGTAAATAGCTAATGTCATTAAAGAGGAGAAATCAGGTCTCTTTGCTACTAAGGTACTATAGGAGAAGCAAATACTTATGAAAATGTCAGAATAATGCCCTTATAAAGAACCCGTGAAATAAAGTTCCGATCGTCTTTGGGCGGTAGAGTGAAGTTATGTGGTCTGGCTCGTAGGTTGTGACTATTTTGTCTCGGAGGAGGTAGCAGGCATCGGAGTACGTGATTTGTATTCGACAGTAATGCTGTGAAAAGATAGTCATCTGCAACATGTATGTCAGCCATTATACTGGCATTACAGAAATTGGAGGGAGGAAACCACCACGCTTCATCCGTCGGATCAGGTCCTCAATACTATCCCTATCCAATATGGACTTCTATATAATAGCCAGCTATTATTAAGACGTCTAGGCCTATGCCCTATCCGTGGCAGTGGCGTAGCAATGGGTTGTGCAGGTTGTGCAGTGCACAAGGGTCCACGGCGGTCAAGGGCCCCCCGGCGGTCAAGGCCCCCAGCGGTCAAGGGCCCCGGCGGTCAAGGACCCAGGCGGTCAAGGGCCCCCGGCGGTCAAGGGCCCCAGCGGTCAAGGGCCCCCGGCGGTCAAGGGCCCCCGGTGGTCAAGGGCCCCCGGCGGTCAAGGGCCCCAACGTTCAGCGCTCTCTTGCCTTCGACAGTCTTAGATGCCTCTGACGACGAACTGTATGCAGCAACCGAACTGTTAATAGCTAAACAGTATCGAATGGTGGGGGCCGGGGGGAGTTCAAGTGGCCCACCACCAAAGCTCTGCACAAGGGCCCCCAGAAACCTTGCTACGCCACTGATCCGTGGAGCTTGTATTAATCGCACCATGCATAGGATGCGTAATCATCTGCAGTTGCACAGACAGACATTTCTCAAGAAGCTTCGAGAGTAAAGACAAGTTTGAGATAGGGCCGTAATTTGAAGGCGAGCCAGGATCAAGACCTTGTTGCTTGGTGGAAGGGAAAACTACAGCCCTTTTATGCAATGCAGGTACGACCTGGTACGTAGCCCTGGGCCAGCGAAGAGTTACATAGAATTACAAAAAATGGAACAAGTTCATCTATAAATTCCTTAACTAAGAATGGAGGAAGTAAGTCAAGTTCGCATGACTTCGAAGAAGAGTCCATCATGAGTTGACGGATAGCATCAGGTTGAAGAGGCTTCCACGAAGAGAGCACAGCTGCAGTGCAGTGACGTAACTAGAAATTTTCGTTTGGGGGCCTTTAAGCCTTGAACATAGCCGGAGCCTATAGTGGAGCCGGGGGCTTCACTCATTGGGGGGGGGCTTCGGCTTCGTTTGGGGCTTAAGCCCCCCCCGCCCCAAGCCCAACGCTAGTTACGTCCCTGCTGCAGTGGAGGAGAAGACAGGAGGAGGGGAATTTTCTGTGGATTTGCGAGTAGAATCAATCTTAGCCTGTATACAGTTGAGAGTTGCAGTGAACGGAGTCTCAGATGGAGAGGTGGAGGCTGTAGAGCGGACAAGGACGTCCGCAATCTCCGCCCGGAGCCGACGTGGATTTCCTCTCTCCCGGTCAATCAACGACTCCCAATACGAAGTCTCCTTCAGCCGGAACTCATGATACATGTCTCGGAGATGGTTAATCCAGGTGAGGCGGTCAGACGGGTAACTTGTGCGACGGTATTTACGCTCAAAGCGTCTAACGTTCCGACGAAGCAAACGGCAATGTTGGTCCAGCCATGGCTGTAACGGTCTGACTCGAGTTCGATGTTGACTTAGCGGGAGAAGGTCATCGATGAGGGGTCGTATCGCCGAGTCGTAGAGAGCGAAGAGGTCCTCACACGGACGATCGGCCAGAGGCGAAAGGTCACAACAGAGAGGACTGCTGAGGAGGCCATCACGAAACGCCTTTCGATCAAGGCTCATCCAACCACGGGAGTTGCGGAGAGCGAAGGTAGGCTGGGCGCAGAGGAGTGGCACGGTGTATCGTAAAAGACCGTGATCGGAAATGGACGGCGGTTCAACAGTTAGGTCTGAGATGGTACAGTCGTCGCGCGTGATGATGACATCCAGCCACCCACCCAAAGCATGGGTAGGTTCTGCGACATGTTGAGTTAAACCAAACTGCGAGAGAAGATCCAGGAAACGTGTGGTTTCTGGTAAGGAAGTGTCCTCCAGATGGATGTTAAGATCCCCAGTAATGAGTAGCTGGCAGTTGAATGTGGCGTAGACCTCTAAACGGGAGGAAAACTCGGAGAAGAAGGCGGCAGTGAGAGGTACGGAGTCATGGCGGTAGATAGCAAGAACAGTAAGCTGCCCTCTGGATGTAGCACAGGAGAACGCGAGAGATTCGAAGGAAAACGTCTCAATTTCAAGAGAGATCTTTTTGATACGAAGGTAATCAGGCCAGTAAACTACGATGCCCCGTAGTTTGTCCCAGCTGATCCTTTGTAGGAGAAACTGGCCGCGGGACATCGATAGACGAGTATCCAGGTGGAGCAGAGCGGCTTACCGAGACATCAGCAGCAGTAAAATGCCAGGACTCTGTCACTATAAGTATATCCAGACCATTATTTTTATTTATCTAATTTACATTACTTGTGAAAGTTCAGGCTAGGATCGATACAAGATTGCATCGACAATCGACGGTTAAGAGTGTTGCCTGTAGGCTACACTAGCAGTTAATGGACAACCATATAATATGCAGCTACACGTATTATGAATACGATACACAAAATACGTTGTACACAAAAGATCCTGAGATCGACCGCGCATTGATCACCTACTCAATTCAGCGCGATCGATTTTCAAATCGCCTTTTATTTTCAAATGAGAAACTCTGGCAATAAGGGCAGCAGTTGTAGAGTCTGTGGGCTGTGTATAGGCCTATGTATGTATATTTTTAAAATTAAAAAACAGGCAAAACGCTGTGGGGTCAACATATCTTCACAGACTGACTAAAACACACCGCGGGTAATGATCATCGACCTTAAAGGCTGATGGTAGTAAAGCATAGCGCTGTGAACGTATTTTGGAGATTCACTTATTGTTAATATTATTCACTACTGGTACAAGAAGCAAACAGGATTATAAATTAATTTTCGTAAGAACAAACACCCATAAAGTCGTAAGCTATCCATCAAGTATCAGGGCCTACTATTTGTGGGGCGCGGTGGTGTAGGGGTATGTTCGGTGCCTTGCAGCCGTAGGGTTGCGGGTTCGAATCCACCTCAAGCCGCCGCGTAGGGACCCTGGGCAAGTCCTTCACTCGCAATTGCTCATGCGCTTCGGCGTGAAACTCCGATTCAGTGTCCGCGCTGTAGTCGGGAGCGCCTCTGAGTAGAAATCTTGAAGGGGCGCTATAACAAGTGCTCATACATACATACATACATTTTGGAACAATTTACCTCAAAGTATCCGCGTCTCTACTATCTCTCATGGTTCAAGTGTATTTTACAGGCTCTCGGAGCACACGCACTGCATGGAGCATGCTGCATGCATCATAGTCAAAGTTCGCCTTCATTATTGTAGGTGTATAATCTATTACCTAATTACTAATAATACATAAGTTGATGCTCCCATATTTTTGGCTCATTTAAAGCTTCTGTCATCTATGGCCATTCTATCCATGATTTTACTGCATACTATATATCCTAAGCCTTAGGTGCCTTGTCATTGAAGAGTTGAAAGCAAGTTGCTTGCCGAGAGGTAAGAGTAGGCTGTAGATGAGTGTGGACTATACTCTCTCTGTCATCTTAAATAGGAAGGAGACGTTGGAAATAGGTCAATAGTTATGACAAAGAGTTCAAGAGTTGGATCAAAGATTAAGACGAGAACGAATAACTGGCACTGCCCCCTCTTCTGAGAGTTAGGAAGTATGCCAGTAGAAAGAAATGTTAATAAGGAAAGCTAGGATGGTGGCAAAGAAGTGAGGTTGAGAGTTTAGACGCCATGTATAGGCACAGGGTCAAGTTCACAGTGTTTGGATGTAGATTTCATCTCTAGGTCAGCAATGTGGTCCGGAGCGACAGGGTCAACGGTTAACAGTGAAGTTTTAGTAGCCTATAAGTGTATGTATGCTACCTCAGGCGGAGAGCTTACAGTGTTATCTATAACATTGCTGGATGGTAGGCCTATAATTATACTGGTAGTTTATTCCGTCATATTTCCATGCTGGTTTCCTGTTGATCAAATTTCCCGCTTTTTTATTCCTAGCCTATTTTGCTTCTTCACTCAGTGAGAGAAATGTTTAGTGGTTTTAACACACGGCCCTTCCATTCTCATATACGACCCTCCAATTACCTTTTTCAATGAGCACATTATGCTGTCAGGATATAATATTATTATACTTGAGATATTCATGAAGTAAACGTTTTATCAACAAAGTTATCATGGGTCGTTTCTAGCCCAGTATTAATTCGTGAGGAATGCGAGTGGTGTGAGAACTGACAACCAATTCCAAGTAATGAACTGAGATGCAAGTAGGCTACGCTGAAGAAGCTAGATAGAGATAGCAGCAGCTGCTGCGCCGGGCTGATGAAGCTGGCTTTGAAGCGAACTTGATGAGCGTGTTTGTCTGGGATGGAGCGCATGACCCACATATGCTGCACTTTTAGTCGTAGGCCTAGGCCTACTAACAGAACAGGTTTTGCGGTTGATTGTGTGAACAGATGGCCAAAGATCACCTGATCCATTCAGTCGGTTGTAGAAACGATGTCAGTAGGGTGAGAAAAAGCCAACTGTTCAGACTACAAAGTCATCGACCGTTTTCTGAAAAGTAGAGCAGTACGTAGGCCTATTCCTTGTGTAAGAGCACACTGCCTTAGTTATAGAACTGAATCATTGCACTGTTGCACAAAGCACTACAGGACTGGAGGCCACTTGACTACGTTGCCGTCACTTATGCTGGTGGTAGACTACACGTAAACTAACCTTAGATAGGCTAATCTTCCATTAATGAATTTCCATATCCCGTGTGCATATTTCCTTTTAAAGTGCTTGCGGTAACGAGGCATAAAGAGAGACCGAGGCGCTCGTTTCGCAGGTTATTAGACAACTTATTCGAGGAGGATGGGTCGATTGACAGCAAAACGTATTTGGCAACTTGTCAGTCAGGGCGGAGAAGTAAAGGCGGAGAAGAACTAGTGCACCGGTTGAATCTCCAGACGACAACCTGACGCTGGTACCCACAGCGTAACTTTACCCCACAAAGTGAATATTTTAAGTGATGTGGACTAGAAACCCTCCTCACTTCCCTACCCTTTCCTCTCCTCTTCCCTTTTCCGTCTCTTATCCCTGCTTCCTTTCTTTCTTTCCCCTACATATAATTTAGTATGCCATTTTAAGGTCACTTGCAGATAACATTCTGGACCAATTTCTGGTTCACAAATGATGTTAATGTGGCTGACGACACTGAGACCACGAGAGAGCTTTAAAACACGTTTAAACTTGCTTCAATCAAAATGACGCTGTCATGTCACTGAAAATATTTCAGCACAGGTCACCACCGCTTTTAAATTAAGGGCGGTGAACGGACACAACAGTAGGCCTATACAAAGTTAGGCCTACTCTTGGTTTAGGTCTACGCCTGGTTTGACTGGTAGTTGTTTGTTTGGCTGGTGACTGGTTTGGCTGGTTTTCGCTGCTGACTGAGACAATACACTACGCTAATGACTGGCATGAAGCCATTTCACGGAGTCTGCAGGCAGCACAGTCAGGGCCGTTTTATCCATTAGGCACAGTGGGTACTGTGCCTAGGGCCTACGAACCTTTCAGGGGTCTACGCAAGTCTGAAAATGAGATATTGAAACAATAGGCTAAGTGTAGGCCTAATGATTAACTTTGACGCGGAAATGAAAAATGAAATTTCAAATTCTAATTTAATAGTTTTTGTAATTGTACTGAAACAGTTTTAGGCCTACTCATGAAACCGTTTCATTCGACTCTCGTGCAAAACCGTTCTTGGAAAGCGCGCTATAAATTTTCATTTATATCGTATTGTATAATTGTATAATTAAACATGCCGTCAATAAATAATGTGAATGCTTAATTATGCGTTTAGCTGTAACGCAGAGCTGGCAGTTGGGGTCTACGAATGCAAGAGTGCCTGCTATAGGGCCTACGATGACCTTAAAACGGCCCTGAGCACAGAGAAACAGCGCGGCACGATCTCACTGTCTGCAGCTGTGTATGAGCTTGACCTCTCCGGATTTTGACCTGGCACAGAAACTAACCCAGCGGCCGGGTTGTTGTGGATTTGATTCAACTGTGCGTCGATTAAAAGCAGGCCATCATTATGCAGTTTGTGTATGACAGTATACAGCATGACAGAAATTTCCTAGACAATTATAGACCTGCTTTCGGATCATTGGATGAATTTGGTTAGCATGACCAGCATATGCCATCAGTTACAGAATAGGACCTAGACCTAAAAACAAGAATCAGAAGAAGAAAATCAGGAGAACACTTCATAGGTCACATTTATTCTCTTCCTTCAAAACTCTTTTGACAATATTTGATTTACTAAGAATTTTCTGTACTAATAGACTAAGGTACATGTACTGGCATGCATGCATGCATATACATACATACGTACGTACGTACATACGTACATACATACATACATACGTACATACATACATACATACATACATACATACATACATACATACATACATACATACATACATACATACATACATACATACATACATACATACATACATACATACATACATACATACATACATACATACATACATACATACATACATACATACATACATACATACATACTGTAACATACATACATACATACATACATACATACATACATACATACATACATACATACATACATACATACATACATACATACATACTTAATGCATAGCCTACATATCATGCCGTTAGTCGGCGTGAGGGTCTGTTGTGGCTGTGGTGGGCAGGCATTCATCCTGTAAGTTTCTGACTAGCCTTTGTCTGACGATGAGTCGACGGCGGTTGTCTTCACCTGGTCAAAGTCCAACAGCATCATACAGCATGAGTTGTCGCAATGCACAGAGAGGCCACACGTTGATTGCCCGACAACACACGACCCGTGGCGTTAGTTACGGCCATCGGACACAAATAATGACACACTGTCATATATACAATATATAGGGCCTAAGGTCTATTCTTCTATTGCAAGTTGGATGGAACGATATAGACACTTCAAGATTATCTTTCCTGTGAACTGTTATTGTAACGTATTCTTTTAGTCGGCCACAATTAGACTATAGTCAACTATCCATTTAATCTAGGCCCTATATGTCCCACACTGTATAGTATATTTCCTATGGTATGTAGGCCTATTACGTAGACCTTGCGTCACTGTGTATGTGTGTGCGTTAACACCGGAAAGGTTAGGGTTAGGGTTAGATGGTAATGGATTATATCGAATGATTAATGGATGATACCGAATGAAAATGAATTATATTGGATGATCTTGGATGATGTTTGATGATCTTGGATGATATTGAATAAAATTAAATAATATTATTAACGTTGTGTGAAAGAAATTAAACAGTATTATATAAATGCAAGTTGCAACTACGTTTTTTTTAGTTCTATGGTCTACCTTTTGTCATCGATCATTGCTATGGCAATCTGATTGCATTGTGCATCAAACTTGGTGTTCAATAGAATTGTTTCGTTTCGCTTTTGATCTGACTATAATTGCGGATATGCATCAGTCTTTGTGTCAAAGAACGTTCCTGCAGTTAATGCTGTAGGCAAGGCTCGATCCTAACACCTGCAGGTCGTAAGTTCTCAAGGCAAATCAAGCATCATGTCAATACAATACAGTAGAATACAATACGATAGAGCTGTATTTTCCAAAGTTAAGAAGTGCACACACGACCATACGACAGAACATCGATGGCGCTGGGCAATTGCGAGTGAAGGACTTGTTCAAGGTCCCTACACAGTAACTACCTCGAGGCGAGGTTCGAAGACTTCGAACCCGTACTCTCCGCGTTACAGCCCGAGAGCTCTAACCACTCGGCCACCGTGCCACGCATTTGGCACATGTTTGATATTCCGATATTCGTACCATATCGTGAGAGGTCGTAAATCAAAGAAGTCCATAAAATATGACCTACTTTGAACCCTTCCTCTTTGTCCGCATTTGACATTACCCTCCCGTTTTCCTTCCCTTTGCAGACGTCCTTGCTACACCTGAATACTAAGGCCTAGACTAGGCTTCCCTGTCGGTCGTTCAGGGTTAATTCGACGGGGTGGGCCGGGGTACTTTGGTACTGCCACGTCTTGCAAAGACAGTTGTAAGACCAACCGCGGTACGTATAGTCGTATACTGTCTAGTAACTGTCTGACTGAAATGCTTGTTTAAGGCACTGAGTACAATGAGATAAGTGTATAATGCGGACGTCCGCCTTGGGCAGTATCTCTCCTACCTTGTCTGCATCTGGGTGACTCCTCTCTGCCTTCCTCCCTCCCTTTCTCCATTTTTGCAGACGTCCTTGAAGTTCAATCCATTATATATGCCAATTACTTGCTTGGCCTTATATGTCAGCCTAACAGACTTACATAATGTCTGTATTGAAGTTGTTAAGTCGCCAAGGTTTAAACGATTGACCTTTACTCTGGTGTTAATCAAACTGCGATTGTATTGTAGCCTACTGCGTCGAACATGCTGCAGTTATATCTAATAACCGTTATTATTAGGATGACATGTAAATGGGCAAAAGTGCTGCCTCGGCTTTCGAAACAGAAGCGAAAATGTGCAAAAAGCGAAAATGCTTTCGATGTCTATACTTGCTCATAATGCTCAAGGTCTATAAAGGTTTATCGGTTCGAGTCAGGCATTACGCCCTGCATAGGCCTACGTGTCGGAATCTGTCCACTTCAGCACGTGAATTCACAACCAGTTGGAAAGTGGTTTCAAGCAGCCAAGGTCTGCCTGATCAGTAATCGATCGAGTACCGTTGAAATCGATCATCATCGAATTATACGGCGGTGCGTCATATATTCGGTTTAGACCCACTTAAATCTGCACGGTCTTTATGACGTTGCCAAGGACCGAATGATTGACCTTGATGTCAAACGTTAATCACACAAAGAATGCAGTGTAGCGGGCTGCATGAGCTGAATAGCAATAATGTGTGTATGCACTCGACCGAACAGGTGGCTGTGTTAACACTGCCACAAGTACACGATGATATATTAGGAAGCTAAAACAGGAAGTTATGTCTGATTTCGTCCCGTGCATTTCCATTTACTGTGCACGAGGCTTACTCACAGGGTCATTTTGGTCCATACAGTGCTGCATGCTTCTAGTGATTCTAGTTTTGTGGCGCAAGATTCTCCCGGTACCGTTAGTTCTGCTTTTTATGTTCCTGGTGTTATATCACAAGACACTACATTTCAGCTACCAGAGTGCTATGCCCTGTCTGTTTAGAAGGGCAACCACTGATAGGACAAGAATGTTCCTTTAACTGTTATGTTCCTGAATGTTCCTTTAGCTGTCATGTTCCCGAATGTTCCTTTAGCTGTCATGTTCCTGAATGTTCCTTTATCTGTTAGGCTACTGTCAATGTCTTCTTGAGTGTGCAACACTGTGCATATCTCCAGACTCCATATGAGAGTATATATGAGCACAATAAGTTCGATGATAGCGAGAGTTGATTACAGCAGCAACAACGACATTTTTCTTCTTGTCTGACCTCTGATTGATATCATCTATAACCTGCCCAAGCGAGTAATAATATTTATGCCTCTAGTTATTAGTCATAGACTCATAGTCAAGCCTTGTCATCGTCACCTAATGTTAATTAGCAGCTGCCTCCTGAGGGTGATCTAGTATTAAGATAGTTGTTGTCATATATCCTAAAGGGTGTACGGTGGATTTCAATTGGTTGATACCTTTGCATACTTTGACATTTATTGTCTAGAAGCGGAAACGTAGGGACTTAGGCCTACCTATGAGGGGGTAGTAGCGTGTCTTCTTTAGTGAACTCTGCTGACTCAAACGAATTAGAAACTACTTCACTGAAAAAGGGAATGGTCTTCCGGTGGTGACTAATTTGGTTCACAACTTGCATGTTATACCTTATCTATTGTATCTCAGAGGCGGCGAGATTAAAGTTACGAGAGCGAGAATTAGCCGAGAAACCCTAGGCTTTTTTATCAGTGTCGCATGATCGGTCTTTCCTGTTGGCAATACCAACACTTGGCAACATGGCTGACTGCTATCGGTCTTGTCAGTGAAGCGCATCTCCAACCTCAATACCTCATCCTCTTGTCTGGTCTATTTCTCTTAACGTCTTGGGTGGAATGTTAATGGAGGAGCCTACACTATAAGATCTTAGCTATGCTCCCACTTGCTTACTTACTCACTTCAACATTATGATAGTTCTCTATCTAATGCCTCTGCTTTTGTTTTAGGCGATTCAAGTGACAATGGTTGGCAGTAAGCAACATTAGATCATTGGAAAGATACCATGCTATGCAGTTATATCTAATAACCGTTATTAGGCTATTAGGATGACATGTAAATGGGCAAAAGTGCTGTCTCGGCTTTCGAAACAGAAGCGAAAATGCGCAAAAGCGAAAATGCTTCGATGTCTATACTTGCTCAAGGTCTATGGACGTTTATCGGTTCGAGTCTGGCATTGCGCCCTGCATATAACGCGTGTATGCACTTGACCGAACAGGTGGCTGTGTTAACACAGCCACAAGTACACGATGATATATTAGGAAGCTGTAACAGGAAGTTATGTCTGATTTCGTCCCGTGCATTTCCATTTACTGTGCACGAGGCTTACTCACAGGGTCATTTTGATCCATACAGTGCTGCATGCTTCTAGTGATTCTAGTTTTGTGGAGCAAGATTTTCCCGGTAGTTCTGCTTTTTATGTTCCTGGTGTTATATCGCAAGACACTACATTTCAGCTATCAGAGTGCTATGCCCTGTCTGTTTAGAAGGGCAACCACTGATAGGACAAGAATGTTCCTTTAGCTGTTATGTTCCTGAATGTTCCTTTAGCTGTCATGTTCCTGAATGCTCCTTTATCTGTTAGGCTACTGTCAATGTCTTCTTCAGTGTGCATATATCTCCAGACTCCATATGAGAGTATATATGAGCACAATAAGTTCGATGATAGCGAGATTTGATTACAGCAGCAACAACGACATTTTTCTTCTTGTCTGACTGTTTGCCTCTGATTGATATCATGATTAGCATCTATAACCTGCCCAAGCGAGTAATAATATTTATGCCTCTAGTTATTAGTCATAGTCAAGCCAGTGTGATTCTCGTTAACGATAACGATAACGAAAATGTTCGTTAACGAAAATAAAATGATTTCGTTAACGATAACTATAACTATAACTAAAAATATCATTAACTATAACTATAACTATAACGAAAATAACAATAACGAAAATTCATCTTTATTTTCGTTAATACAAAAATAAAAATAGGAAGTGCAATATGGACGATTCGACATAAATGAGAACGAAAAATACGATATTTTTATTATGTAATTTGTCAATTACTTTGGAAACTCGTGTAGGCCCATTCATGAAGCTGAATGCACCCATGCTTCAACGGCTTTCAAAGCTCTGAGCAAATTGTGAAACAGCGTGTTAATACGCACAATTTTGCTTAGGCCTATAGCCTTAATTATTGTAACTAAGTAGCAACTAAAATTAACTAAAATAAAAATCCATTAACTATAACTATAACTATAACTAAAAAATAATACTAACTATAACTATAACTATAACTAAAATAACAAACCATTAACTATAACTGTAACTATAACTAAAATAAAATCTGTAAGGAGAATCACACTGAGTCAAGCCTTGTCATCGTCACCTAATGTTAATTAGCAGCTGCCTCCTGCCCACTGAGGTTGATCTATCTACGACACCCCCCCATCGTAACCTGACCTCCGACAGGCTGCTCTGGCTGCGACTCACTCTTCCTGTCTGACTATATGCCTCTGATCGTGACTAATGCGTTCATTTTACGACGCAGTCATATCGAAGGTGATTGGCGTCATAACAAAGAACGGCTGACATAATTGTGTCCTAAGCCATAGGGTCTAAGACAGGTAGCTGGCGGTCGGGTATACCCAACAGAAAACCCCAGATAGGTGACTGGAGGTAGGCCTTTCCCAGTGCTCGCTCCCTCCCTCCCCTGCCTTTATGACTCTGTATGCGGCTCCGGCGTGGTGGGGATTCACTACTGCTGACGATCGGGCCCGCGTGGAGAGATTCCTGGATCGGATGCGAAGATCGGGCTATCTTCCGCTGGACTCACGGGGGGCTGCGGAGATGGTGGGCGACGCCGAAGACGGACTACTACGATCGGTTGTACGATGCAGGACTCATGTGCTCCGTTCGATTTTCCCTCCAACTGTTGTCCGCCACCATGACCTTCGACCCAGACCACATGACTTTGTCCTACCGCTTAAAGATGACAGGAATTACATCCCAAGGATTCTATTTAAGAGCTTGATGTTGCCCCGTTGACCAAGTCGCCCTTTGCTGGAACAGATATTTAAAAACTATTAATTATTCACATTCTTCTTTTTATCTGGCAATACGACTTTCTGTAATGGGTTGCGGTGTGTCAACCTAGTGATTCAATATTAAACGAATATATATATACCACTAAAATTAATACAAATATAGGGTGACTAGATAGGTCGAGAACGATTTTGAATGCAGACAAATATATGTTATACACAATATAATATGGAAAGTTGTATACTGGAGGATAGGTTGTTCAAATGAGAATGTTACGCAAAAAAATTAGATCACTAGCTCTCTTATTAAAAGTTTAGCGCCAATATCCGTGACGTCATCAAATTCGTGCCAAGCAAACGTAAACAAGCAGCATTATCATTGACTAGTGAATACGCCGATTAGGCAATGGCGACCTTAAATGAATCGCAAATTAGGGCTCAAACTATTACATTATTGGAAGAAAAGTACAGTTACAGTGTTATAGGAAAGAAATTGGGTCGTTCTAAATCGTGGATTAGCAAGTGGGCCAAACGCTCCACAGGTGAAGTTCAGTCCCTCAGTTCTGGTGTGGGGAGGCATGACATCTCTTGGATTAACAAAACTTCATATCATTCCAAATAAAACTTCAGTCACTTCGAGTTATTACATTAATGAGATAATGGAGAAAGAGGTTAAACCCGCATTCCAGCGAACTGCAGTCTGCGCTCAGTTAACAGCCACAAAAATGTTTCATAATAGCGGCGAAGGATTATTTCAACAAGACGGTGCACGTGCACACACATCAAAAGCCTCAGTCGAATGGTTGAACAAAAATATCAATGGATACTTCTCACCGGGGGACTGGCCGCCTAATTCGCTGGATTTGTCACCAATAGAAAATGTTTGGAGTATTATGGCGGCAACTGTTTATGCCGATCCCGAACCCCAGACATTGAACACCTTAAAACGTCGGCTTCGTAAGGCATGGACATCGATACCTCTGACAACTCTGAAAAATCCAATCGGCTCGATGCCTAATCGACTTTAGGCTGTAATAAAGAGTAAAGAAAACATTATTAAATACTAAATGATAATTTGTATTAATTAATTAATTATGTGTGGATTAACAATGATGGCTATTGTTTTCGGCCTAACTGGACGTTTGCTTGGCACGAATTTGATGACGTCACGGATATTGGCGCTAAAATTTTAATAAGAGAGCTAGTGATCTAATTTTTTTTGCGTAACATTCTCATTTGAACAACCTATCCTCCAGTATACAACTTTCCATATTATATTGTGTATAACATACATTTTTCTGCATTCAAACTCGTTCTCGACCTATCTAGTCACCCTATAGTATTAAGCTAGTTGTTGCCATAATTATATCCTAAAGGGTGTACGGTGGATTTCAATTGGTTGATACCTTTGCATACTTTGACATTTATTGTCTAGAAGCGGAAACGTAGGGACTTACCTATGAGGGGGTAGTAGCGTGTCTTCTTTAGTGAACTCTGTTTGCTGACTCAAACGAATCAGAAACTACTTCACTGAAAAAGGGAATGGTCTTCCGGTGGTGACTAATTTGGTTCACAACTTGCATGTTATGGTTCGTCACGCAGCAAGTTATCAATTATTATACCTTATCTATTGTATCTCAGAGGCGGCGAGATTAAAGTTACGAGAGCGAGAATTAGCCGAGAAGCCCTAGGCTTTTTTTATCAGTGTCGCATGATCGGTCTTTCCTGTTGGCAATACCAACACTTGGCAACATGGCTGACTGCTATCGCGGTCTTGTCAGTGAAGCGCATCTCCAACCTCATCCTCTTGTCTGGTCTACTTCTCTGAACTTCTTGGGTGGCATGTTAATGGAGGAGCCTACACTATAAGATCTTAGCTATACTTGCTTACTTACACTGTTACACACTGACACTATATATGATAGTTCTGTATCTAATGCCCCTACTTTTGTTTTAGGCGATTCATGTGACAATGGTTGGCAGTAAGCAACATTAGATCATTGGAAAGATACCATGCTATGCAGTTTATCCCAGTTTTCGTCAACCTCTGGCAACTGATTTTGCCCGACGTTCTGATTATGCAATTCGGATTATTGGGACGATGTGCGACGGTCTAAAACTTGGCCACACAGTCTAATAGACACGTGTTTATACTATGTAGGTCTAAACCTACGTTAAGGGGTGTCTGCATGCATGGTCCGGTTTCGCAACGACCTTACCGCTGTAGCTGTATAATAGACAGCGACCTAGAAATTAAACTACGCAGAACGTCGTCCATTGTTTTAATTAATAAGGCCTAAAGTTGTCGACGTGGCAAATGTAAGAAAATTCTCCTAATGTGCGCATAACATAGTCTACTCAGAAACAGACAGACGAAACTAGGCAAATGTGCAAACACACACGCACACAAATAGTTGGATCACATGATTCTAATCTCATTCTAATCGTCATAGTTTCAAAGACAAATATCCTGCTACTAGGCTTCGCTGTACAAAGGCCCTCTGCAGTATGTTGATTAACACGGGGTGCTTGAAACGACTTTCAATGACATCACTGTTCGTAGTCTTAGAGTAAACTACAAACTTCTAAAGCGCCAATAGAAAGCCACGCACAGGGCACCAGCTTATTCACGCACGCTGCGTCGAATCAGAGGGGTTGTCCAAAGGGTAGTCCGAAGGAGGTCCTAGTCCAGTTGCCAGTGGAAAAGAAGGGGAATATCCTTAAACTGTTCATTGTTGATGTATGAAATCTCTTGGTATTTTATATAGACCTAGCCTACGCGTATAATAGGCCTATAGGTCCATATTTGCTAAAATGTTTACAATCATAATACGCCTATTCGCTTATGCAAACAAGTCATTTAAGATTATAATTATCGGATGAAATTCTCTAACTAAGAAGTTCTAATTGGCTCTTAGTAATAGCCTATCTATTTTGGCTGATTATGAAACTGCGTTCAAAAGTAGGCCTACAGCGCAAAATGTCGAAACTGTAGCGGGTACATTAGCAGCCAATAGCGTCAAACGGGCCACCAAACTTAAAATTTCGCACTCGGTGATAATTGTGGAGAAAGTCGAGCAAATAAAGGAATTGCTTTAGAAATATCAAAAGAAATAACATGTATTTTCTTATAAATCCTTCTCAAACAGGCGACATATTGAACCGAAAGTAAATCTGGCTACCATGACTAACGGCATTTTCTTAGGTGGGAATGCTTAGGCTTAAACTGAAATTGGCATTGCATTTCCAGCGACATTCGCATGCTCACGTGTGCAATGGACAAACAGCTGACTGGGAATGACATTGCGAATAAACGCATCTTAAAATGTCCAGTGTATGTCAGTGTATGTCACTCATAGCTGTAGAGTGTAGACTCTATCGCTAACTCGCTTACTCGCTACTCGCTCACTCTGGCTATCTCACTCGCTCGCTCTCTCACCTTCTCATCCACTCACAGATGACGTTATCCATACAGGAAGATGTTCAATACGACATGAACTGTGCTTTCTGACCTCCTCACTAGAAAGGAATTCATTACCAGGATGCATTACACTTATTTACATGTTTTAGAACTTTAATATTCATTATTATTGCTGTACATTATATTACTTTTATGTGTTATTTTGCATTCTATTTCTATGTCCCATTGTGCGTTTGCTAATGCATGGAGTAATAAAGGCTATACTTACTGACTTCCTTTATTTCGCTGAGGTAACGAGCCGTAAAGGAACATGCGCTATACTGAACTAGACAGTTTTAACCAATTTCGTATTTGATCTACCTGTAAATATTTAGACAGATATACGCGCAGTTTATTTGTGTGCAAGCGGCAGTCTCCTATGCGTCAGCTGTAAAACTATTTGGCAATGCCTCTAGGACTACACGCCATTGTCTGATCAGGCACGTACAGTTCATGACCCCTTGAAGTACATTATGCCTTTTAGTGATGTCCACTGAACAATAGGATACTGCCAATAGCTCAGTCCAGAATGTCCAGCTAGATTAAATCTGTTGTTATCTCAATGGGGGACCGTAAGGAATTTATTATGCACTAGCTTTCTTTTTATGACCGCAAATGGTTATGATGACGATGGTAAAGGTGATAGTGGTGGTGATGACAATGATGATGATAATTAAGACGACGATGATGATGACAACGACTACGATTACGACGACGAAGATGATGATGACGACTACTACGACGACAACGATAATGATGATGATGATGATGATGATGATGATGATGATGATGATGATGATGAGGCCGACTGCGATGACAATTCATTGATGGTACGTGTACATTCGTACCAAAGACAATGGTCATCAGTTTGAACCTCGTTGACAGCGACACATTTTTGTTGGGTGTGGTTGTGGTAGATAAATCCAGTCTAGTAGGCCTAATCAGGTCACATTCTCTAAATTCGCCGACGACATTTCATGGCATCCATCACTGTGAATCACACGCGTTAGGCCTAACTTATGAGAATTCCTCATTGGCGAGCGAGCGATCAAGTGAGTGAATGATGATGATGATGATGGTGGTGGTGGTGGTGGTGGTGGTGGTGGTGTGGTTTTGTGGTGGTGGTGGTGGTGATGATGATGATGATGATGATGACGATGATGACGATGACGATGACGACGATGATGATAGTGAATACTGACTGGTTTTAACCATTTACTTTAACTGTCTGAATTAAATGCGTAAATAATGCAATTTGACTCCTTTCTGCGGTCGTCCATTTTGCCCTGAACGATATATCCGCGTATATATAGGCCAGCAGTGCATCGTGTGCTATGCATGTGGTACTTTAAACGTGTACGTCGACCTCTCAGGATGTCACTGACCCAGCCGTACACAACCGAATGTAGGCCTAGGCCTATTAGGTCTACAGCAGCCGCTCAATGGCGTCCTTCGTCGCTTACTTTCGCCCGTCTAATTAAATCAAACAGTATAATAGTAGGAGCGCTAGAGAGATGTGCTACTGTTCTTGGCCTCTACTCAGACTCACACCACATGCTCATATACTGGGCCAGTCGTAAACTAGTAATAATAATACTTCTCTACTTCTATCCTGCACATGCAAGCCCCATTATTCCACTGTCTGGAGCTGGTATACTGCTACGGCTGAGGATGGTGTTTGGAATAACACAGACTCATTAAATCAGAACAGACACATTGCAGACAACACAATCTTGTTCTGTAGAGCAGTGAACGCAGGTCTCGGTCCATAAATCCATAATGCAACGTATACGTTGAACGCAAATTGGGTTAATCTGACAAGATACTAGACGAAGGGGGTTTGGGTAATTGTTTTTTTTTGTCTACTCATACAAGCTATAGGTCAAGCTACCTAGACATGCTATCGTGGTATACCTTGATGTGATATATAGGCCTAAGACGATGGCCTAATAATTGCAAGCTCTCATTTTCTGTTTTTTTTCAAGGTCGCCAGAGTTCTAATGATTTCATCATTTAGCTTTAGCTTCTCCGACGCTAATTCCCAACTAACTCCCTGTTCGTTACCCATTAGTCAATTGATTCGCTTCACTAATTCCACCGTTTCCATCTAATTGCGAGAAATTCCATCCCATTCTTTGACCATTTCCATTCATTCATGTACAATCCACCCACGCCCATCAACCCACGCAAAGGCGGATGTCCCATTTAGACTACAGATCGAAACGCATGCGCCTGGCTTCAGTGCAATCGCAGCAAATACGGGTCACGTACGTAGCCTATACAAGCTTTAACTATTGTCAGTTTGTGCAAATAGGAAAGAACTGGATCCATACGCTCAGCATTGACTTTCTTCCGTATAGATTGGTTGTGCCGTAAAATAAGATACGAAATTACTCATGGTCTACAGTGCGTTGAAGTCTTGAAAATATGCCCTACTTCACGTTCTGGTAGCCCTGAAAACAATTGGGACGTTCATCCAACTTGCAAATTTCCACTTGCATTAATTAGGGTACAAATCTTAAGAGGCGAAATTTTCATCATCATCATCGTCATCGTCATCGCCTTTGTCGTCATCATAATCATCACCATTATTAATATTTCCAATCTGCTGTTTCAATTCAGAGTAACCTTATGTGACGCTATGAAACGTGCATTTTGGATTTAAATGGAAAGAACTGACGACTAATTAGCATCTGGCTAGATAGACCGCCACTGCCTTTTTACAGCGCCATAGACCGTAAAGGTAAAAAGCTATTGTGTTGATTTTCAGCTAAGCTTAGGACTAATTCAAACAGCCTTCCTGATCGAAATTGGAAAAACCCAAGCCATACGAATAATTTACATGTTAAAATCTGTCCAGCGGAATTTTGGGTTCCGTCTTGGCTTCAACCCCTCACTGCTGATGCCCGCACTGCGTAACCGAAGTTAGCCTCCGAGTATATGTGATTTAGGTTACCTTAAATTTATGGATATTAATTGACAGTGACATGCAGATACTACATGTAGATATTATCATAATCACTACTTCGTTTTAGCACAAATTCTCCTGTAGCACTCAGTCTCATGTCTGTATAGGTGAATTCGTGGAAACATTATGGCCTGAGCTTTAGTTACCTATACTGCTGAATGCCAGCCGCGAAGAACTCAATGGGAGCTATAAACTCGAGTCTTCAGCTGAAGATAGTCAGAAAAACACTTCGGAGTAGTTTTTATATTCCCTGTTTCGAGTATATGCAGCGGTAGAAGTTAAACCCAGCAGAACAGAGACACCCACAATGCTTAAGAGAAGTCAATTCAATGGCCCGTTTCTCAGATGTGTGAAGTACATAAATTAACCAACATAGACCAACCAATATGCATGTGCGCTTGTCAGATGGAAATAAAGGCTACTTACTTATTTACCTTACTTACTTAATATGCATATAGACCAACGATAAATATTAGTCTGTCATAATATGTCCAACATCTAATTCAATTCCCTGTATTACAGTGATTGGAATGAAAGAATCAGAAAGAGCCATGCACCTAACGTCGGCTTATGCTTCTAAACAGGTTTTGTATTCTGGTAACTTGCAAATCCTGGCACTGGAATTAATATGGATACACCAGGATATAGGCTGTGCATATAGGCTTTGGCCAGAATAATTGATATTGGTCAACAAAAGACAAGCTATAAATTATATATTATATACCATTTCCAATATGCATATTCATGGCGTTTAATGTTGCCAGTGAAAAGCCCCACGGAGCAATGCTCAAAAGGCAGATAATAGACGTTTTATTTTACCAGTGAAACGCCCGACGTCCAGGGCTCCAGACTTCCATCACCCCAGGGGCCCAAAGTCCAAGGGCAAGGGAGTCGCCTGTACGTTAGTCCTTCAGGGTAAATTGGTTCATCTGGTCGAACAATGGTCCGTCGTCTTTGAAAATATATAGTAATCTAAACAATTCTTTAAGTGTAGAGATAACGGATTGAGTGGATTCGTTGGTGTTCAACAGGTTTAGGCTTCCGCTAAACGTATTATCTTGCTATTATTACTAATGGGGTCGTATACGATCCTGAGGTCATTAAGGGTAAGACCATTCTGCAGGTGTTTAGTCGGCGTCTGAGACCCAGAATACTCTTAATGCCCTCCGTTGTATTAAGTAGGCTAAATGTGGGGTATAATAATTCTATTAATTAACATTGCCCTCCATCTTAAGCTGAGGTGGCAGAGCGGCTACTACGTCTGCTGTCACCTCTTCAGGGTCGAGTCTTGCGTTCGTCACGACATTGTGACCTCGGAATGCACGCATTGTAAAACCATGGGACCCCAATCACCCATTGTGTTACAGTTTTTGATAGAAAAGGAGGAACTACTTAAGACCAGCTCGCATTAAAGATACTGTATATTTCCTCGAGATTTCGCTCCTGTCTAACCATATGTTAGCGCCTTCGTGAGGTTCTTGTAAGGCGCTATATAAATGGCCATATATATGTATACATACATACACACATACATACATACATACATACGTACATACGTACATACGTACGTACGTACGTACATACGTACATACGTACATACATACATACACTGTACATACACTGTACATACATACATACACTGTACATACATACATACATACATACATACATACATACATACATACATACATACATACATACATACATACATACATACATACATACATACATACATACATACATACATACATACATACATACATACATACATACATACATACATACATACATACATACATACATACATACATACATACATACATACATACATACATACATACATACATACATACATACATACATACATACATACATACATACATACATACATACATACATACATACATACATACATACATACATACATACATACATACATACATACATACATACATACATACATACATACATACATACATACATACATACATACATACATACATACATACATACATACATACATACATACATACATACATACATACATACATACATACATACATACATACATACATACATACATACATACATACATACATACATACATACATACATACATACATACATACATACATACATACATACATACATACATACATACATACATACATACATACATACATACATACATACATACATACATACATACATACATACATACATACATACATACATATGTCTTTCACCCCCACCAGTTCAGTCTATCTCTAATTGTAGTGGATACATTTCCCCCTTACATCTCGCTTCTCCCTATAATAGGACTTCCCCTCTACTACCAAACGCAAGCACCCTATTGTCACTATATACTAGTGTGCACTGTGCAGGATCTAAATTAGGACTGTCAATTTCTCGAAAACATTTCACGACGTTCAACGGATACTGAAAGCAATAGAGTTCTGCTACACCAAAGACGCTGTCAATCAATCAGTCAATCATAATTTATATAGCACCCCTTCATACTCAGAGGCGCTCCCACCCAGTGCCGGCGCCAGGATTTCAGGTTTGGGGGGCTAAAGCTCCAAAACCTTCGTTTTTGTCCCCTCCTCCGTGTGATTTGCAGTGATTTCCCACTTTTTGGGGGTCTGTGCCGCAGTTAGGGGGCTTAGCCCCCCTAGCCCCACCCGCCTGGCGCCGCCCCTGCTCCCACCCAGGCCAAGCGGAAGAAAGAAGGCTTAAGCAGCAAATGGAACTGAGAGCAGATAGCTTTATGGGGTGACGCATTGCCAGAGGGTTGTCTGCCTATCTCTTCGTCTACGAGTTGGGCGAATATAATAGACGTCTAGCCTTCAGCTGTCAATCTGTCACGATCCTTCATCGGCGACACAGATCTGATCTTTATTCATGACTCATTTTCAAAAGTTACCGACGAAACCTTGAATACTGTATACTGTATAGTATATGACAAACGACTCAGTTATAGGACAAAAAGATCAGCCCTCAAACTCCTTTAGAGGCAGCCATTGATACACAATCATGTAAGTGTTAGGGTGCTTCATTTTTGCTTAACCGCGGCATATGAGGGTAGGTAACCCTTCTCTCCCTCGTTGCATTATCCTTCCACTGATAGCATGCGGTCATTGTGCTCATTATAGCCGAGTTGGTTTGGGAGCCAACTAGAGCCGCAATCGGGAAACAAAGATAGCCTATCTGCCCTGGCCCGGGTTTGAACGCTCGACCTCACGACTGACAGACCATGCAGCACGTTATGCACTCTAGCCTGTCGTGCAACTCCGTTTAAATATAGACGCAGGCTAAATTCAAATTTTGGGCTACACTTCGTAGCGAGTCAACGCCCATCGTCTTTGAAGCGAAGGCGTCGTGTGTGCATACACACATACACACATACACCTAACTGCGTAAATATGTACACGCCAATAATATTAAATGTGTAGGGCATACAATGCCATGCAGGTGCTTTGTGTTTCTGTGGCTGACCTACAGAATGGGCCTGTGTACAATCTACAGCTTTAATTTTACAGCGTCTTCAGAAGTTACTTAAAGACTGTTTTCTCAAGTACAAAATAACATGAACGCTACGGAGAAAGTATCTTTGAAGTTGAAGTAGCTCTCGATAAGACAAGTACGTCTGTTGCTCGAATTCGAACTGTTTTCGTCCGTGATTCTAAGTAGGGCTCGATATATGGTTGGCAGCAGTAATGCCTAGAGAAAATCAAGATAGTGGCCAAGTCGTATGAATCGGTGGAAAAAACGAGCGTCCCTTTAATACCCCAAAGAAGACAAATTTAGTCCTATAAGCTATAACCATGATAAGCAGGCATGTGTGTAAGCCTGTAGGCCTACGACTTATTAGCGACTTCATTTTCACAGTCTTGGCTTAATGAGGTTGGGTGGCCGGTTCTGTTCTTGCCCTGTAATCTTCCATCGGCAGTTTTCGGTCACTGTGGAACAGTAGGCCTACTCTTAAAACTTAGTTTTCTCTGGCGGGAATTTGAACCCCGACATCTCACTCTTATCCTAACTCATCTGAACCTGTACCTTCCAATCCTCGATCTAAAATATTAATATCTGCTGTGCCCTCTCTGATCCTCTGGAAACCGGACTCGGACCTCCCTCGGACTATACTCTTTTGGACAACCCCTCTGACTAGACGCAGCGCTCGTGAATAAGCTGGTGCCCTGCGCTTGGCTTTCGAGTGGCGCTTTAGAAGTTTGGAGATTACGATTATATACTTGACAGCCCAACACAGTAGGCCTAACCGCTAGATTGTCACGCAGCTACCTCCGTCCCTTAAAAGATCTGTTTGTTTGTCATCATGGTTCATTAATCCCTTCGTCCATTCATGCGGGCGGAACTTGTTTTTGTTGTTGTTAATTTTTGCGTCTCATCCAAACAAAGAGACGATAATTAATCTGATGACTAATCAGGCCATAAAAATAATAGTCTTTTCTGACACGAAGTGCGCAGTTAACTTATCTGGAGAAGTGTGTATGAATTTTTGAGAGATTAGCCCAAGTCAGCTACACACGATTTCATTCTAATAATTATCTGAAAGTTTCGGCTAATTACCAGTTAAAGTGCAGGTTGACGGTTAGTGGAAGAGTGAGCAGTTGACAGTTCTAAGTATGTTATTTGTTTACGCACTGTTACATGTAGTCCTACAGTCCTACTACCTGTACAGAAGGGCTGAGAAGGCCCGATAGCGCATTGGATAACACACTGGCATAGAGAGCGAGAGGTACCGAGTTCGAGTCCCGTAGGGCGGACATGCTTTGTAGGCTGCTATTAGCGCCGTGTAATGCAGGCTGTCTGTTCTGTTAGTAGTTAAGATTTATGTCTTCTGTCATTTGTGTTCTTGTGAATTGTTTCAATTGCATAATTGTACACTGTAACCGGTTGCGGTTTATCAATCGGATTGTTTCAATAAACGAAAAAAAAATATTATTACAGAGCTTCGAGTATATTGGCTATACATATATTGAATATTACTGTAACATGCTAGTATTCAGATTTAATGGGACATACATTATTATTGAGTTGATGAACCTTTCTTTCTTTTCAACTGACTAACCAGCCATAATTGAGTATAGTTAAAAAGGGTTACCCTAATTAAGCGGGGCTTGTGTCCCTTTTGGGTCTCCTCTGTTCCCTAGCCAATGCACCGATATGTAATAGTAAAGCTATAATAATTGTTGTTAATTGTAATATGCATTGTTCTTCTGGAATTCCAATACTGGTAAGCTTAATCAGTTCAGAACTGGGATTCCAAATCCGCTTAAGTCCGTTAAAGGCTATTAAATCAGCTAGACAGTAATAGGCCTATGACCTTTTGACATAGTCTATAGGATACATATGCTTCCTGTTCCCCTGGTAGGCCTAATAAGCGCAACTGGATCTATAGGCCTACTATACCATGGCAACGATCCTTCCACCGGAAGACATTTAGCCGGCAATATCCTGGAGACGCTTATAAGCGCACACCTCTACGACTGGCGCAACATAAACAACGTATTACATTACACCGTGGCCTCCTGTAACCGAGGTTTTGTTATCATCTGAACGAACATTTTCAGCCACAACACCGAAGAGAAGATTCCAGTTGCGACAAATCAGTGCAACCATGGTTGCCTCTAGGGAACGAACGGCTAGGCTATTCATGCAACGCGTGATAATCACGTGAACCTCGTGTACTCCCAGATATATAATACACACGTATATGTGGTAAACCATGTATATATATACATATATATTAGAGCTGTACCGATTAAACGGCCATACGCGTAATCGGGCCGATTATTAGAACAATCGGCATAATCGGGTATCGGCAGAAATAATCGGTTAATCGGTGCCGATGTAAAAATTGTGTTATAATTTAATAATTTTATTTGAATTTTTACATAATTCAATTTTTTTTTCGATTTTCATTTATCGTGTTACGTCCCTTATTATTTACGCATTAAAACATATCGTTGACAACTTCCCAACTTCATTTAAACGTCCACCCTTATAGTTGTGACGATAGATTACTGGTTTATGTTTCGGAACCGAACATTTTGACTAAAGAAATAATGAAATATTCGGTCTCATAATGGGTATTGGCAGTTTAATAATCGGCTGTACGCGGTATCGGTATCGGCAATTTAATAATCGGCTATACGCGGTATCGGCATAATCGGCAAAAAGCGATATCGGTACAGCTCTAATATATATATATATATATATATATATATATATACATATATATATATATATATATATATATATATATATATATATATATATAAGGATATGGGGCTTGGTGTACGTGGTGTATGGCGGTCATCGGGATTTCTCTGCTTGAGCTGTTGCTTGTTGTAAGCCAGCCAATGCGTAAACAGGACAATTATTCTCGCTTCATCCGGTTTTTCGCCAGCGCATGTATTTATAGAGCGCCCTCAGTGAGTCCTTGGAAACTCTTATAGTTACTGAACGTATAATAATATATATAGTCCCATTGGTCTTTCGAACATTCTATTTATTTCGCGCTTTCATTATTGTGACTCCTTGGATACTCCTCCCAGTCAATATGGCATTTTTAGACTGCATGGGAGTTGACACGCCTGTACACACACCAGCATATACGGCACGCGCGCACACCACTAACACCTACGTCACATCGCATAAACACCGTTAGAGCACGCACGATAAAAACGCAGAAGAAACAACACAGCCTATTAATTATACAATTATTGTGACGGTCACGTTTTAAAGGGTGTTCTGAAGATAATGTGCCATATGGACTGTGATACAACATATATATGTGTATATATATATATATATATATAGGGCCTACAGAAAAAGAGAAGAAGAGAAGTCTCTTAAGCTATCCCTGAGGCAGCCATGGGTGTGAAGTGTTAGCGACTTCATTTTCTTAGCCAGTGTACTCATTATAGCTGAGTTGGCTAGGGGTGTTGGTGGAACAGAATTCTAGAACCAAATTTCTGTCCTGGCGGGGATTTGAACCCGCGACCTCTCGATTGACAGTCCAGCGCGCTAACCACTATACGATCGAGCACCGACTATTATAGGCCTATATATATGACCGATATGGCGGCGTCGATAAATAGACCCTAAACGTTATAAAACCGTATTTTTGTGTCCATGTAGGCCTATACAAAGCACATGATGCACTATATGCAAGATTCAAAGGAAAAAGAAACAAAGACAGACAAGGCTGTGCTGGGTTGATAATATAGGCCTAATGAGAGTCATAAAATTACTTGGACTAACACCTTGGCCTTGACAAATGACCGAGAACAATGGAGGTCATTTATTCATCCCTATCGCCGCCAAATGGCTGGCGTCAGGAACTGATATGATGATGATGATGATGATGATGATGATGATGATGATGATGATGATGATGATGATGATGATGATGATGATGATCAGATGATGGGCCTATAGATTCTTGTGTACGCCTATTTAAATGATTCCTGTTTATAGACCATAAATTTATATGGTTCTAATGAAATTTGTGGGCCCTACATAAGAAACTTATGCATTTAATTTAATTTTAAGCTCATAGTCTATTGATGTGCCTTAAACAGTTGCGATTTTTACTGTAGGCCTAATTAAGCTTATAAAATGAACAGTCAAGATCGAGGTTTGATTTTTACTGTAACTTATCTATAAATGACGAAAAATCGATTTTTGACGCCCAATGACGCATATATAGGCCTATAGGCCTATAATATTATAGGCCTGCTGATGCCAGTGTACACATTGTAGTCCTACGTGGCATTAACTAACGACCGTGTGGCACGCAAGGTGAATGTAAAGTAAACTATTCTACGTCCTGGAACGTATGGCATGACCCAGCTATTTCGTTCCATAGCCTATTTACAAATTAGGACAAGGATGAAATAACCTGACGGATTTATAGCCCTGTCTAAGGTTTTTCGTTCAATTAGCCTAATTCATAGATGATAGTGCGACGTAGGTTATCACAAATGCGCAGTGCCACAGTCGCAAAATATTCCTTAAACAGCGACAGGTGGCCTAAATTACGAACCAGATGGTAGTTTACTGCACGGTTGTCTCACCATTAAATTATGTTTAACAAAAACAGTATCAAAGGCGACCTCGAGCTTGAATCATTGGTCGGGGTCAAACGACTGTAAGTTTCCGTTAACTTAATCTATTTATCCGAATGTGTTGGTCAGACCAGTATAGGCCTATGCGTAAAAATTAAGTCCATAATTTATTCCAGCGACGCGTAGGCAGATATCTGTCAGCTGCCGGATGTCGTATCCGTGAGTTCGTTCCCGTACGCATCTATTCATTCATGTTCTTCCGTTACGTCTGTTGTATTATAATTCGTAATATTGTGAAATACACCAATGGGCGGAATACTGCGTCATGGGCTTCGTCGAAAAATCTGCCCAGCGCTAAAAATAGCCTGCATATGATTATCATAATAATGAGCAGTTAGCAGGCTAGACAACGCCGTAGTGACGTCGAAACAACTTTGAAAGCTGCTGCAGCCAATCGGCTTGGCAACGTAATCCGCAAACAAAAAATATGAGTAAGACTAATTTAAATATTCCAATGAGTCATTAGATTAACGAAAAACAGAAAGTTCAAAGTACAAAATTATGCTAAATTTTCCAGGAACAAGACATTTTACGCGTATTTTGTGTTCGTAGTTTGAGAAGTAGTTCGTCGTATCATTGCGCGGTGAGGTCTATAAATACGAGCGAACGGCGGGCCGCCATTATTTCCTGTATGGTCGTCTTTGAGAAGGTGTAGAAATTTGTTCGTTTCCGCAGTCGTCGGCTTTTTCGTTTCTTTTTGGTTTTAACAGTTTGGAAAATTCTGCTAGAAGCCGAGCAAAAAGAGGGGGAAGCTTCAATTCAGGTGAGGAACAAAAATATCGTTTGTGTTCAGTTATTCAGGGAGAAAACTGAGGAAATTTGGTCGGCGTGCTCAAATTTACCTTGACACGACGCTTGATGGAAAGGCAAGATTGGTGTGAGAAAATGGACGTCGTAAATGTTGCTTCGTATTAAGGATATAAAGACTTTTAAAAATTAGTTTAAGGGGTGGTGTTGGGAGTTTTAATGTGGAAATTCTTGGGACCATGTGAGTAGTTGGGAGGGTAGGGCCTCGTTGACCGTTGAGAACCGGTTGTAACTGGTTGACGTGTACCAGACCCAGTTTGTCATGGACGGAGGTTGCCTTCAGAACAAGGGGAGACTGGTACGATGCTCCTCAGCAGCCCAAGGATATAAACGACCTCCCGTGGCGCTTAGTTCGTGCTCTCAAAGAATTTCAAGTGTAAGCTCACACCATGATAATGAATTATTTCGAGATAAGTGGATTATCTGCATAATGTGTTGCTGTTCGCCTTGACGGATTAGGTATCTAGAGCAAGTCTTAGAAGACTTGAGTTGAGAGACAGTATTTTTTTACAGCTTTACATTGTTCTGTATTATGCACACAAATTTACTTCTTCGTGTCGAAAGGTCATATTTTCATTTGTATAGCTTAGGTTATCCATATCTTCCTGCACCTCTAACTTGTTATTCCAGCTGATATTTTTGGACTGTCTGTTAAAACTGGCTAAATTGGAACAAGCAGAGAAATTTGCTGCTTTTAAGTTTATTCAGGTGTGATAAAATGTTTTTGTGTAGCAATTCAATTTGTAATGTGCTGCTCTGGTCAATATACTGCAGAGCAGCAGAATTGGAATATTTTAGTCTTTTGTTTAAATCGAAGATTAACATTGTGTAATGTATTCAAATTGCTCACGCCTTCACTTTAGCTTTAACAAATTGGGAATTGCTTTACTGCCTTGAATGCTTGATCTTGATGAAGGTGGGAATGTGCTAAAACTAGCTTGTTAAATGTGTATCCATTAAATATCCTTTTTCTGCAAAAATAAATCTGGGTTAAAACAATTTTGAAATTGCACTTTTATGGGCCAAAAACTTGTCTGTTAAAACGTGTATCCATTAAATATCCTGATTTCTCTGCAAAAATAAATCTGGGTTAATGTAGGTTTGAAATTGCAATTTTATTTTTAAAAGATCGGTTTCTACAAATTATTGTATACATTATATTAGCATTGTTCAAAATTCCTGGCTTTAAAACTAATCTTCACGATGTCATAATGTAATTTTTGAAGAGTTCATTTTTTGTGTTTGAAAAAGATTTTTAGGTAAAATTATGGTTTCATTTCAGTGTATATTATATACTGTGAAGTGCAAGTAAGTTTAAGCAGTTGTAGACTGTCAAATGAAATAAATTACATGGATTTAGAAAGCAGAGTTGTGTGATGCCATTTCTTTTTATCCGTAACAATGCAGCATTTCTGGTGTCACATTTGATAATTCTGATATTAAATTCAACATCAGAATTTTTTGTTATTTTTACTGTAACTTGTGAAGAAATTATGATTGACCATAACTACCAGCAGCTGTTTTCTTTCATCCTGTTTTCTTTATGCACCAGCATATGGATCGCTGTTTGATTATCCTCATTGTTTGAATGGTATATGCTAAACAGTTGCTAGCACTCTGGCAGTTGTACACAATATGTTTTATGCATGTATATAAATGTATACAGATTGCATACTTAGTCATCCATACCCACAGGAAACGGATGATTACGTTATTACATAATAATGCACATTGGCAGAGCATTTTCGGCCTTGAATTTTATAATGTGCGCTTTCATTACAACGCAACCTTGTTGTAAGATGGTCGCTGATATGGTCCTCAAGGACATGTTATAATGAGGGGTGTTCCTAACAATGGCTATTTTAATCTAAAGGTGTTTGTGTGTATGTGTTCAGGGCAATTTTGCTTGGAGATTGTTTGCAAGCCCTGAGGGCTCCTGCCTCTACAAGTATCAATTAGACTACAGGCCTGAGCCACCTTGGGAACCCAGTTGAAGCGGTTCAGCTGAGCAGGCGTCTCATCTGGATAAGTAAGTCATCATGATATTTCCTTTATTAATGTGAGTTGTAACTCAATGTTTATCTTGCTAGTACGGTACAGATTTGGAACTAAGTAACATTGCAGAATACAAATCAATTTATGCTTAAATTGGGTGTTGTTGAACCATGAAGTTTCCAAATTATGATGTTGAACACCTACATGTAGCATGTAAAAACTTGCTCGATTTCACCGTTAAAAGTACATTGATATGCTGTGTTTATTTTGCTAGTGTTCTAATGGTTATGCAGCATTAGCATAAGTTTCTGAAATTATTCAGGTACAACAGTTATTAATTTTCAAGTATAGTTTAACCCTTTAATGACGAGCTGCCTATGGTTTCCCATACATTTTAGTACACGCTCGTCGTTAAAGGGTTAATACCGGTTCTTACTTCGATACTTATATAACAGTTGTGATATAATTTACAGGTACCCTATATAAAAATACTAATTTTAGATGAGGGCTTGGTTATAGCTACTTCAGTCATCTATGACTGATAATCACAAAGTCATATGAAATTCTTGTCTACATAAAGTATTCATCTCTTGGGTAGAATCAAGAGTACTTATAAATGTCATGTGATGTTTACTTCTGACACTCTGCTCTAAAGCCTAAACATGTTCACAACTGAACACGCTTTGTCCTGTTTAAAGAAGCGAACTCTGGTTAGCAACAGCTTAAAGTATGACAACAATTCTGTATTGAGCTCCTGTAATTACAGGCCACACAGAGTAAACAAGTAACTTGAGCAAACAAGTAACTTGAGCCAAATACATAAAAAGGTGTCTTAAGTTTTCATGTTCTAAATAACACAGTTCCAAGGTCATTATAAAGTAACTGGTAAAGTAACTGGAGAAATGTAACTTGCATCTTGGAGATAATTTTAAGGCTGGGTTACTGACCTGATAAAGACACAGATAAGTTTACCTGACAAGTTTTGAGCCTGTGTCTGAATTTGTATGGCTTGTCAATAAAGCAGATCAATGGATCTGTATATTTTCATGCTTCAAGTTGGATTTCTTGGGTGCATTAAATAGACTGTGATTTGTGAGCACTTGTGAAAATAGTTTGACTGTCTGCATTGATTCCTGCCTGTGAATTGGGATGTTTGGATGACAAGTTTTGTATTTTTCTTGCAGCTGACCTTTTCTATACAACAATACACCATGAAGCAATTACTGACAAATAAGGCTAGAGTTGAAGTAGTGAACGAGAGCGCGTCGTCTGTCATCGCGAGCAAGATCCTTTCTCGTGGTAATGAGGTATGTGGCAGCAATTGTAATTAAGTCTGTCAAGTGCAGTTGAATTTGAAATTAACTGATCACATCATATATATCCGGTTGTGTAGGTACAGTGTTGTGATTAGTCTGACTTTAATTACTCCGATGTACATTATCAGTTAGTCAGTGGTCGTGTCCTGTTGACTTCATAATGCACGTGAAACTTATGCATGAAGAAATGTGACCTTGATGTGGAGAAGCTATTTCTGTCTATAGTTTGGGCTAGGATGTGATTGTCTTGGCCTTTTTGGTGATACATGTTAGGTCGGCTGCAGTTTTTCTGCTATTGTGTTATACTGTAGGTAGTATTGAATGCTATGGTCTTTGCTTACACAGATGCATATTCATTAGCACTGTGGTGCGTCATAAGAAATGTTGCTTTAACCCTTTAATAACGACGAGTGTGTACTCAAATGTATGGGAAAACCAATGCAGCTTGTCGTTAAAGGGTTATTTGAACTCTGTAATTTCAAATAGAACTTTGTAATTCTATTAACATAATTAGCCAGGTGTTAATTAGCTAATTCCATATTTTTTGTTCTTCTTCCATTGCTCTGATTCAGGTTTATAGGTTAGAATTGCTAATGATTTGCTTTTTATTGTAAATTTTCTTTCTCCAGGAGAAGTATGACGCATTCTTTGTTGGGGACATGGGTGACATAGTACGCAAACACAAACTTTGGACCTCCCTCCTGCCACGTGTGGAACCCTTCTACGGTGATTAAAACTTCCATTCAAATACTTCAATGTCAATATTTTCAAAATTTACAAACTGATTGTTTAATGTAACTACAGCTGTGTGATAAAGTTAAGTGACACTTGAATGCGATATATATTTATATTTTATATATATTTATCATATTTAGTAAATTATTATTCTGCAAAGAAAATTGCAATGCTTGATCTTCAATTGTAATATGAGCTTTCATTGAAATCTAAACAGATTGTTTGAAATTGTGAAATAATGAAATTGTTTTGAATTTTTTAGCTGTGAAATGTAACGATGATCCTGCCATTCTTGCTGTCCTTGCTCAACTCGGAACTGGATTTGATTGCGCCAGCAAAGTAAGATTTTTGGGATATTTCATCCTTATTGTTTAGACCAGTTAGGGGTCATTGCATAATTACGTAACGCTCCAGGGTGGGTGGGTGGGGTCCTTGAGAACGTTACGAAACGTTACGAGGGTGGGTGGGTGGGTGGAGCTGAACGTTACGTAACGTTTTTACCAACAGTTTAGTTATACATGAATTTCAAATGACACGATGTGATCGATGTTCAAACTTCATGCCATTGATTTAAAACTTAACTAAAACACGCAATGGTATAAAGCAAGCATTTATTGATCATTATTTTAAAATTAAAAGTTGAAATTTATTCTGCTTTTATTTGTAAAAATTTAAAAGAAATTAAAATTTTGTAGACAACAATCGACATGTTCAAGAAAAGTAAAGTTAATCATATGCCAGATCTGTACCGAGACCTAACAATAAATACGTAACGCTGGGTGGGGTGGGTGGGTGGGTCTAGGGAAACGTTACGAAGCGTTACAGGGTGGGTGGGTGGGTCAAAAACGGTCATTTTCGGCGTTACGTAATTATGCAATGACCCCTTATTGGCTTGATTTTGATTTGGTACTCAATTATGTCGTGTTTCTTGTGAATTCTCAGCAGTGAAAAAACGGAATACCAGTAGATGTTAAAGTGTCTGACTTATATGTAGACTTCAAAGTGTGCAGAAAAATGTTTTTGTTTTTATTGTATTTGGTATCTGACCATTTAAAAATCAGTCTTGTATATGGTGTTGATCATTTACAATATGCAGTATAAATGTAAAGATGGAACATATATGATGAAGTTGTTTGTAATATTACTGAAATATAATATTATTAAACATTTATTGTGCTATTTGCTTCTGTTGATTATCATTATGCAGACTGTAGTTGATTGGTATCTTCTATCTGATAGGGAGAACTTGGAAAGGTTCTTGAGCTGAAAGTTCCTCAGAGCCGCATCATCTATGCCAACCCATGCAAACAATCTTCTCATATCAAATATGCTGCCAAACACGATGTAACCTTGATGACCTTTGACAACGAGACCGAGCTGCACAAGATCAGAGCAGTGCATCCTGATGCCAAGTAAGTTGTCTGAAATTCTGGTCGGGTTATTTAGAAGATTCTGTCATTATTAGTACACCATAAAATTTTATTCTAAATTGACCTGAGCAAGAAGTTTATGCCTTGTTGAGTATTCTGCATATGTGGAACAGGATGTTTGATTATTCAAATCTTATACAGATTCTCTAGTAGTGACATCTGATGTTTGTACACAGATATTCTTATAACTCTTTTGGTAGGCCTGTGTTTCCCTATTATAATGAGCAGATGGCATAACAAAGTGAGTTTCTGAAGATGAATAAAATCAAGATCACTGTAACATGTATATATCAGTATTAACAAGCTGATGTTAAGATGATATTTGGGAATAATTGCTTTATTTTGACTGCTGTTGTGAGCATAGTGTTTCTGTTAAAGTTTCTGTAAGTTGCTGTCCCCATTTTACAATGAACATGAGGTGATTGGGTTAGTTAAGTCTTGAACTTTGTGTTTTAGGATGGTTGTGCGCATTCTTCCACCTGCCAGCAACAAGTGCCAGTGCCAGCTTGGAATGAAGTTCGGCTGTCAACCAAAGAATGTGGTACATCTGCTTCGCGTGGCCAAGGAATTGGGAGTTGACGTTGTTGGGGTTAGGTGAGTAGGGTTAAACTTACAAATTTATCCTTCAGAAATTTTACAAATACACATGTCAGAATTAATTTAATTGTTGGGAGATGTTGGATTTTGGCCTTTAAATGACGAGCCGCATTGATTTCCCATGCATTTTAGTACACTGGGTTAAGCCAGACAGATAAATTTTAGACAATTGCCCAAAAACTGTAGTGGTGGGGAGAACAGCTTATATAAGAATTTCTCAGATGGTTTAAGGGTAGAATTTGTCATATACTAGGTGACAGTGTTGTTAATTTTGGCCAAACATTGTTGTGACCGACTATTTCAAGTGACATTTGCTGTGATCTTTGGTAATGAAAATGTTCATAGCCAATGGTAATTCACCCTTATCCAGGGTATCGACTGTTCGACATCTTTCTTAAACTGAGCATTAGTTAATTTTAATTGTGTTGCTGTCTGATTATAGCTTCCATGTTGGCAGTGGCTGCTATGATGCTACAGCATATTCAGCTGCTGTGGCCTCAGCAAGAACCGTGTTTGACATCGCTGAACAGGAAGGCTTCCACTTCAATCTGCTGGATGTTGGCGGTGGATTCCCAGGTCAAAAGTCAGCCAAACTGTCATTTGAACAGGTTAGTTGGCATAAATCTCTTTTTGGTGTGGTGACAAAATTTTTGTCCAAAATTAACTGTTTCAGTTTATTAAAATGAAGTGAAAGTAAATGCTTGCTTTTCCCATTTTTTTATTTATCCAGTGCTAACATACAAGCAATGATAAGTTGATGGTGATAAGCAGTTGTGGATGGGAAATATGCAAATCCATATAGCTGACTTTTTGTATGACTATGTATTCAAGTTTTGATACTGGCATGCAAGCAGTGTAGTTTTGTTGATTGAAACCTACATTCATCTGCTCTAGCTAGATGGTTCCTTTTTCAGACAAGGTAGTTTACATAACAAAAGACTGCGTAGTTCTGAAAGAGGAAGTTCAATGTGAACATTTTGCTAAGGTCCACTGAAATTACTGATTGCTACTCGCGCTCTCACAGTTTAAGAACTCGATGTTAACAGGATGTTATACTAGTTTTGAATTTTATGCATGTGTAATGTATGTACATTTATGTTTTTTAATATGATTTAAGGTCCATATGTTTTGGTATGTGCTTTTAAAACCGTGCATATAAACTCTTATATATGAATCATTAAATTTGTAGATTTCTGAGGTTCTGAAGCCAGCCTTGGATCTGTACTTCCCGGAGAGTATGGATGTGCGTATCATCGCTGAACCAGGTCGCTTCTTTGTGGCATCGGCTTTCACATTGGCAGTAAACGTCATCGCTCTCCGAGCTATTGCCAGGGATGATGCAGGAAACGATGCAGGTAAAAGTAGTTCTGTTGGTCTTGACACTTTAACGATGAGCTGCTTTGGTTGCCCAGTCAGTTGGGTACACTCTTGTTGTGAAAGGACAGATTTAACCATATAGTGCAGACATACAGATGTATTGCTATGGTCATTCTGCTAATATTTCAAATTTAAAAACTGGTATGAAAGCATGTATGTGGGCTACATGTAACAAAACTGTTCTTGTTCATGCTATCATGCTGGTCATGAGTTTTGTACCATACACCCAGTTACCGTCTAGGAAGTTGCAAGAATCCTTGGAATTATCTTGCCTAAGGTGTCACAAATTGACATCATTCAACTTTTTCTGATCCTCATTGCTCATCAGGCTAATATAATAGTCTTGCAAAGGTCAACATGCTGATGTTTAACAGACTGACTCTGTGCCACAGTTCCTTCACATACAATAGAATTCAAACTTCACTTACCTTCACATTTGATTCTGTTTTAATGACTTTGAAATCAACCCAGATAAATAAGAGACAATTCTTTTTACAACCCGCCATTGTGTTTCAATTAACATTCTTCAGTGGACCTTGCAGCAACCAAATCCTGTTATCAGCATTTGATGGCTCCAGTGATAGCTCGCTAACTATCAATTCACTAGTGTGTCTTCTGTTTGAAGTTGTTGTTCCTATCACATTAAGGGAAACATACATCCAGACTTCAGATTAAGATTTATGTCTAATAAGGGATTAAATAATAATTATGATTAACATTTAATTGAAAGATTCTTCAAATTCGGTACCATGCTTTTGAGTCTATTTTCTTATGCTCTAAACTTCCGTCCATCTCCATGTCCTGGCAATTCCAGATGCAAGTTCTATTGGAAGTTGCAGAATCGTCTTTGTATTGCAGTGGCTGTCTTTATTTTATCAACATTTGAATAAATGACACTTGTTAATTTTACTTTATTTAGGTTAATTTGGTTTTGATTAGATTTGTCGAAATTGACAGCTGTTGAAAAAAAGTGTGCTTAGAATCAACATTTGCGTGTACTTGTGTTTAGGTGAATCTGAGCTGTCCTCTGATATGGAGCCAACGTACATGTACTACGTGAATGATGGTGTCTATGGTTCATTCAACTGCATTCTGTTCGACCATGCAGAATTGGAGACTCCATATGTTGAGGTATTTTTTTAACTATGTGATAACTTTGTTCAAAAATATCGATGCTGTATTGTATTAGCTTTGGGATAATTAGAGAAAATCAATAGGTTTTTTGGCAAAGCACGTTGTCATTAGCTTTGTGATCATAATTGCGAGTTATGAGAAAGGTTTCGAATGTATTGCCTACATTTCTTGCTAAAGATGTTAAAATAATTCATTAAAAACTGTTCATTGACTTTTTAATTTTACAATTGACTCGTTATGGTGAGCAGGTTAATTTAATTATGTACTGAAAGTTTTTAACTGTTCGCAAGTAGCAAGCTTTTAGTTATTGAAACCATATTTTTTTTATTGAAACCATATTTTTTCTACATATAATTTTCCCATCTATTGTTTATACGTATGTTTTTTGTGCATTGTGCTTGTAGCCAGCGAGAGATCGTGATGAGCCCAAGTTCCAGTGCAGCCTCTGGGGTCCAACATGTGATGGACTTGACTGTATCTCGAAGGAATGCCTTCTTCCAAAGCTGGACACGGGTGATTGGTTGGTCTTCAAGGACATGGGTGCTTACACGATGAGTGCAGCGTCCTGCTTCAATGGAATGCCCAAATCAAAGTGCTATTATATCATGCAGGAAATGTTCTGGTGAGTACGATAATGTCGCATTGTAGCATTGCTTAAGCCAAGAATGTTTTGTGCATGTTGGAGAATCCTTTTGAATGCTATGAAATTCTTTACTACTAATATGAACTTCTTTACTGTTGTTTTCATGACTTGTTTAGTAGACCTAATAGAGCCAGAAATTATCTGATTAATAGAGCCAGAAATTATCTGATTAATACAATAGATTACTGAGTACCGTAGCTGCTTAATTTTTAGAGGACTTTGCTAATTTGAGTGTGCTAGTATTACTAAAATCGAGTACCATATCCGCTTTATTTGTTGGGCGAGTTGCTAATTTGAGTGTGCTAGAAACTTTTTACAATGTTTGCTGATGTCCTTGAAGTGATATTGAGTTTTGAAAATGCAACTGGTCTTATAATAAAACTGTTTCCACTTGTGTTGTTTTCAGGGCTCAGCTATGCAACTCGGGCCACATGCTGTTGGACTCTGCTCATCACATGATCCCAATGAAGACCGGCCTTGACTCTCTGGACCATGACCTCATGCCTGCCATTCAGGAATGCCTGATGCAGAACGTGGAGAACTAATGACAGTCGTTCCAAGACTACGACAGCTTCAACTGGAAAAGCCTCCCTAACGGAAAACAACTTTGCATTTACATGAACTGAAATTGGTATAATAGAAGTTTGGATCGACAATTTTCAATCTTTGCTCATTTTAAAAGTTTTCTTTGCATTTGATTAACGTATTTGCATAGTAGTAGTGGTGAAGCTTTTGGCACCATGTCGAATCATATTTTTGACACATGATTTGTCGTTTTGCATGTTTGATTTTCTTTGCATCGTTAGTCATTGCTCCCTGACGTGCCTATAGATGGTTTACTCATTCGATCGATGACCCTCTCATGGGTTATCTCTAGTCCCGATGCCTTGCCATGGTTGCAAAGTTAGGGTTAATGCACAGTCATGAGAAAACAGCATGTCTACTACCTTTGCAGTATTTAAAAGGCAGGGTGTCCTGTTTTTAAGTGTTTTGAGCTTCACCAAAGCAACCTGACTTAATTTAAATGTTTTTGTTCAGGGTTAAAATTGCATTTTGCAACCAAACACACTAATATCTTTTTAAATGCATGTGCAAGAATTATATGGTGCATCCTGTGGCTCTGCGACCAACATTCCGCTGCAGGCCATATAATTCGTTTTATTGTACTTCACTGACACCAATTTCTTTTAATTTCATTTGACTTAAAGTTATATGTATTACTAAATTCTGTAGTTGAGTAGCATAGACCATTTATTCAAAAGTAGCGTTAATATTTTAGAGCGTTGAATTGTTATAACTGATAAATTACGCAAATTGTATGTGAACTACTGTTGAAATGCAACTATGTGCTGATTGTGAGACATATCTTGGAACTGAGGCTTATCCATCAGTATTTGTAGTCCAATTAATTATTTTGTGAACTGTTTTGACCACAGTTATTATTTATGGACACAGGTCGATGATGTGTCGACTCATTCCAGTTAAAAGTGACTACTTGCTTCATGGTGTATTGTTGTATAAGGCCAGCGTATCCGTGAGACGCCTGCTCACGACCGCTCAACTGTACCTCCTGTTTACATTATAAATACGGCAATCTCCTAAGATTTGCAGTCCTTCACAGGACATGTTTTACCAAGAAAAATACATGGAAAACTATTTCTCGTGTCTTTTTCAGTTGTATGTGACTGGATGTATGTTGTGTTATGTGCAGAAATGATAGTAAAATGCTAGTAGGTGATGGTATGCATGTTGAGGGCATGTGGGGCAAAGTAGATGGGGAGCAGTCCCTTAAGGTAACTAACCCTGAGGCAAGCGTGGGTATGCAGTGTTGGCAACTGCATTTTCTGAGTCTAGGATATGTGGCCAGTCCATCTTGCTTCCCACTGACTGATGGTCAGTGTTCCTGAGTTGGCTAAAGGGCACAGGTGAAGCAGAAATCTAGAAACATGTCTACCATAGGGGGATTTTGACCCCCGACCTCTCGATTGACGGTCCAGCACACTGACCACTAGACTTTCATGCCACCCCAGTTAATGGGTTGTTGAATCGTTGGGAGATGTGTGCATGAATGAAGTTCAGAGGTTATCGATGTACATTATCGTTTTGACTATTTTGTAACTTATAGGTGGTTGGTGGTGTAGCTGTTTGTTCTGTGCCTTATAACTGGAGGGTCGCAGGTTCGAATCTACCTCGAGTCATTGCGTAGCGACCCTGGTCAAACCCACAATTGTCTGAGAAAGGCAACAGGAATCCACCTCACTCATCCCCGTGTGGCATAAAAAGCCAATGGACCTGCCATCTGGCAGAACTCGTCATCATAACGGGTTGAAATGCTGGGCTGTGCAGTCAGCAACGCTGGTTTTACTATCTATCTTCTGGAATTCTACACATTCTTCGATTTTCAGCATGAATTGGATTAAAAATTGATGTACACTCTGAATGAGGTCGTTGTAGGTTTAGTTACATGCACGTTGTAACGCCTTGGGCGTGGCTAAGTCCACAGGCAATACACGTACTATGGTGTGCCGTGCCTTCACCGTCAACAACAGCTGTGGTGGCTACGTAGTGTGTAGGCAAATAATGCGTCATAGCCTGTGGTATCCTGTTCGGCAATCTACGTTCAATAGAAATGATTGTAAACGGACATGCACGCAGCCAAGGCCAACGGGTCCGTACTCATTGACCTTGGAAACGGTGTAGGCCTGTTGTGATATCTGAATTTGCATATGGCCGCGCAGAAATGAGAATCCGTAAACAATCGATCGCCAAGGGCATTGTGCCGTAGATGAGAATCTATCTTGTTGAAAAAGGAACGGTGAGAACTGTTCCAAGTAAATTCTGTTGACGTCAACGGCCTTTGTTGCCATCAGATTTCGTTAAACTCTGGATCCAATCGCCAATCCTATATTTAAGAAACAGCAAACAGACTGCCTAATATAACAACAGATCTAAGGAAAGTAGGGCAACGTAGCGTCACTGTTATGACATATTAAATACGCCCTACCGTTGAGAAACTGCATGACGTCTACCGAGGACATTTGCATATTATCTCGCGTTATTTAGTTCGGACAACAAAACAATAAAATATAGGCTAGATACTTGTAAATTAAGTAAACATTATTATTAATTATAAGGAGAACAACGTATGGTAAGTGGAAATGTTTTGCGTCTAAGAGCAAAATGCAAAGCACATTAATGTTTAACACTTTAACGACGACAGTGTACTAGGCCTAAAAGCGATTGGGAAACCATCAAACCAATGCAGCTCGTCGTAAAAGTGTTAATGAATAGGCTATCAGTACACGGGCGCTTTCGACTTCAAGTCCTTTCTAGTAATCAACCAGTGTAGAGTCTACAGACAGACAGAGACATGCGCAGCACGAACAAGCACACCAGTAGCTGCCATAGTAGTAGTAGTAGTAGTAGTAGTAGTAGTAGTAGTAGCAAGACGCGTGCGATAGCACGAGCCTATAGTGGGATCGAGGGCTTGAATTATTGGGGGGGTGGGTGAGCTTCGTTTGGGGGTTATAATGCTAATACAGTAGGGCCTACATGTACAAGTACGACTCGTTGCACAAATAAATTTTAATTTAATTGTAAATTATGAAGTAGTAAATAGTGTTGTAGACCTAATACTAATTTTAAGCGTCTTCTTGAATACAGTAAATAATAGGGTTCGCCGCCACCTAGTGAATAGTTGAGAGCACAAAAACCAATTATTCACCAGGTGGCGGTGAACCCTATATTACTGTATTCAAAAATATGTATTGCTACTTTATAATTTGCTAAATAAATAAAAATATTCAGTCTGGATTTATAATATAGCCTAATTATACTAACAACTGCGCATAAATAGCCTTCAACGTTTTATGAAGTCATTAATACTCTTATCGCTGATAATAACTCTGACTCTTAAAACAAATATTTTAAATAAGTTTAGGCCTACAGGGCCTAAGTGAAAGAAAGTAGGCCTAGTGCTCGATGATCGAACTGAATTTTTAACTCTGGGTTCTCTTCAATCCACGAATAAATCTTTCGCCTCTTACTAAAGATTTCCGTGGAGAGGAACAAAGTCATTACAATGAGTCTATAGACTAATTTATCTCAGCCCCGCCTAACGGTGGAGTAGCAAAAGCAACAAAATAGTATAATGGTGAAATACGATTGCAACTGAACGTCAATAGGCCTACGTTGCGGGATCTTGTATACGTTGACCTACCTACCGTAATCCGTGCAGGTCACTCCTACAGCTTACATTCCCCGGATTCTGACTTACATGACGCAAAGACCGATCAAACAACCTGGTTCTGGCTGACTTGATTTGATATTATAGTGCCTGTGAGAAGCTGGTCTCTCTGACGCGGTTTTTGTGTGGCGTTAAGAAATATGAAACTTGCATCTACATTTACTTTATATATAGACTAACTTTAGGCAAAAAGAACACAACTGCACCCTCCCTGATAACGACCCGATAAACTTTATCCTAAGAATGTTATAGAAACATATCTATTAATTATATGACATAAATGCATATACTAACAAACTCAACCATAAGTAGCCATAGCCTACTGTCAATTATTAGGCCTACTGTTCACTTACAGCGCTTTGCTGTTGTTTTTCGGAAATAAACGAATATATATTATATACATACATACTGTACATACATACATACATTCATACATACATACATACATACATACATACATACATACATACATACATACATACATACATACATACATACATGCATACACACATACATATATACATACATACATGCATACATACTTACAGACATACATACGTACATACATATATACATACATACATGCATACATACTTACAGACATACATACGTACAGGGTCCGATTTGTCAAAAAAGAAGCAGGGGGGTCGAGAACTTTGGCGGATCTAGAGGATTGCTTGTGTGGGCCAAGTTTTTTTTTGAGGAGGCGACACGTTCCATGGTAAAAAAGTGGTAATTAACTTTATATGATAGTACATTTGAAATAATGCCATATGCGCAGTAGTTAGTGTAGTAGACCACTAGTATAAATTATAGGCTACTATCCTATATAAAACTGTTTGTGAGTGGCGTTCATATCTGATGGTGGTCGCAAACTGGTAATTTTTTTTAGTATTTTCAATCTGCTCAAAGTTCTTTCTGCAGTACAATTCGGCTACCAGATGGCCCGAACGGGGCGCCGTACTGCAGTGGCCGAAGTAACACAGAAGAGTGAGATACATTTTATAAAGTACTGATAGATTAATTATGGCAGTGATTCCCAACCTTTTTGAGTGCATTGCACCCTTACTAACGGCATATCAGCGGCACCTTTGTCCTTAATATCAACTATATATTGCTTCAAATTAGTTCTTTATTTTGCTCATAAGAAACGTTTCGTTATGAAACCGCTCGGGTTGCGACTATTTCTACACAACTTTCAGTTTAAACAATATGTAAAAACTGATAGGCGTATGTTAGTGGTGATAAATTTTAAAACTTTTTCACTTAAAAAGCTGCACAAATGTTATTGTTCTACCTTTCTGACAACCAACTACCTTAGGTAGGTTCACGACGCCCTTTGGTGCCGCGACACTCAAGTTGGGAAAAGCACTGGATTGGGGAGTCATTATCACCTGTCCGAGACAGTTAATTCCAATGCAAGTGATTTGATTAGTGGCGTGTTTAGGTGTTTTGACGTCCGGGGCGAATAAAGGCAAGCGCCTCCAATAGAAATTTCGAATTTGAGCGAAACACAGCTAGTCAAACGCTATAAGTCCTTAAGTCCAAATTGGGCATTGCTCCTAAATATCTTAGGGATCACATTCGCTCCCCTCTCCAGTTTCTCATCGACCTCTCCACTCCTTTTTTGTTCCACGAGTTAGGACCACTTTGGCCCAAACTAGATCTTTTGCCACAAGATGGGCCCTCCCTATGGAATGCCCTTCCCACCTCTCTACGTGTTACCATTCTTTTTGGGTCTCTTCCTACAGCCTTTTTCCTCCTCAAAACCTTCTTCTCTAGGGGTTCTCGCACTGGGAGCATTACTGAATGGCCACTCAAGCTAATAAACTGCTGTGGCATGATTAAAAATAGCTGCCTTGAACTCCATATAGAACTTGCTGCAGCTGCTGTTCGTTTTTCTTACAATTTCTTAAACCAAGCTCCGTTCAGTTGATGTCGCTAAAATTTTCGATGAAGGCATGCGTACATACTGGTATCCCACGACTAATGACTCAGCGCCTGTCCTGGCCTATGGAGTACTAAATATTTCGGTATCCCCGCCTGGCAAAGGGAAAGGGGAAAGGTCAGCCATGCGGCTATCTAGTGCCATGGGAGGCCTTAAGCCTCTGTTACTCTGTTAGAACACACAGGCCCTCACTACTATAAATATAGGCTTCTTAACATTAACCAGATTAAGTGTCTTCAAATAGGCGAGTTTATTTATCGCCTCAAAAATGGATTACTCCCTCAAGTATTCAGCAACTACCTCCAATTTGGCTCTGACATTCACACTCATTTCACAAGAAACGCTAAGGCATACCGTTCTGTTAGAACCCACTCCAACATTCGTCGCTTCACGATCAAGTCATCTGGCACTTCAGTTTGGAACTCTATTCCTACCGAAATTCGCAATGCATGCAATCTCCACATATTTAAAAAAGGGTATCGCTCTTTCTTGCTTGGTAATTCGAGCTCATCAAAACTTCACTGACTCTCACTCTAACCTTAGAATCGCTCACCACGAGTGCAATACCGCGTTTTAGTTAAGCCTGTAGTTAAGATTGTAGTTAAGCTTTACACATGTCAATGTAACGCTCTCAGTCAATTCTGGATTAATGGATTACCTTTGTTCGTGTAATTTATACCGTGGCTGTTTATTTTCCATTCTGTATCTTCGCTCAATTCCATCCTTCGATTGTTTTGGTAATGCTTTACTTAGGGTGTTCCTCCTCGCGGGATTGCGATCCCTTTTGGGCCTCCCCTTTGTAGCCTATATGTTTTCCTCATTGGTTTATTAATGTTGTTTAAAGTGAAAATTGGTTGCAATAAAAAAATACTTGACTTGACTTGACTTGACTTGAAGCGCGGAGTCCGTGAACGCCTGAAGCATAGGCCTACTGGCCCACTGGGTAGAAACCTGATCCAGGGAACTCTGGATATGATTAACTTTAGCCTACTCAAGACAACGGTGACCATTATATATATATATATATATATATATATATATATATATATATATATATCGGTGCATGGGTTTTCAGAGAGATTAGGAGAGAGGGAGGGAGAAGCTGGGTCAGACCGACTGGTCATAATGGAGTCGTTTGGTGTAGGCATGGAGGCCTTATATCGGAGTCCACAGCGTAGGACTGTGGTTAACAAATTTGAGGGGGTCAAGGGGGTCGGCCAAAGGCTAGAAGCAAGGGGGTCAAGCCGACCCCCTCGGGGGTCGGCCAAAGGCTAGAAGCAAGGGGGTCAATAAGAGGAAGCAAGGGGTCCAACCCCCTGACCCCCGGCAAATCGGACCCTGCATACGTACGTACATACATGCATTTAGGAGTAGCCGATCTGAGCGTTAACACATAAGGTAACTTTGAATTTAGTCGCTAGGTGGTTAGCGCTCAAGCACTTCACTAACACCAATTTAATAGGCTAACACATTTCAGGACTATACGTAGTAGGCCCTAGTAATGTTCTTATTTAAACTTAAAATATTCTTGATTTCTCATTTTAATATTTCTCAAATGTATTTTAGTTTTGCTTTAAGTTAATAACGATTCGATAATTATGTTTTCTAACACACCCTTAGTAGCATATACATTTAATATCAAATACCTGGTGCAACGTCGGTTTGTTAACTCTGGTTTCTCTTCAATCCACGAATAAATCTTTCGCCTTTTACTAAAGATTTCCGTGGAGAGGAACATTACAATGAGTCTATAGACTAATTTATCTCAGCCCCGCCTAACGGTGGGGTGAAAAGTAAATAATAAGCAAAATACGAATGAAATTTAAGTTTGCTTGTTAGTACGGAGTGTTAAACGATGCTGACTCGGAGATTTTGTCAAGTCAAGGGAAGCCTCATTATTTCACAGGCGTTCTGACAAGACAAGACGTGTAAGGCAACAATTGTTCCTTGCTCCGGAGTTGGAATACGTGGTCTGAATTGACTCACCATTTTAACCCTCGGGCCACCCCCTACGTTTTTATGCATAATTTTTGTCCCATATGGAATATAATTTTTGCATTTTAGGTAATTTCGAGGTGCATAATGCATTCACATAATGTACAACTAAATATACCATTCCATTCTGTGCAGAAATTAATGCTGAATCCATTGCTATATTACAAGTTATGATATGTGAAACCAAACACGAAATCCAGGGGTGGTAACCCCCCCCCTTGGTAGCCGATGTCACAAAAAAGCTTGGTAGCCCTAGGGTTAAAGGACAATGCAATTTTGGGTTAAAATTGGACGTTATAATTTTTTTCTCATACTAATCATCTAAATAATATAATAGAAATAATATCGATAGTGGCTTTTCAGAGATTTAAATCCCTGGTTAGCAGAGTCCGTACACGGGGACCTTTAATGGCGTGGCACACATTCAAACGGGCAGCGGTGGTTAAGGATCTCACCCAGTGATCCCGCCCTTAACAAAAAGGAACTGGATCGGTCGAATATTACTAAATGAGGACATAACCAGGGGCGCAACCACGGTTCTGAAGTTGGGGGGACCTACTAGAATGGATTATGATGTAATATGACGTAATGCAAAGCCAAGATGTAGCCTATAGATCATTACAGAAAAGCGCGTTTATGCTTTGTACATGTAGGTAAGAGATAACTTTGTAATGGATGAGCTGAGGGACTTTTAGCCAATAAAGCGTTTCGAAAACTGTGGTGGTGTTTGGGACTTTTGGTGGCGTGCACGAAAGCCAAAAGATAGTTCTGCATTGTGGCTTTGCCAAAAGACCCATGTTCGAAGATCGCAGACTGCGGAGCGAAATGCAGGAAGGTAAAGAGGGGATTGGTTGTTTAAAAGAATCTTGGCTTTGTTTAAAAGAATCTTGTCTTTGTTTAAAAGAATCTTGGCTTTGTTTAAAAGAATCTTGGCTTTGTTTAAAAGAATCTTGGCTTTGTTTAAAAGAATCTTGGCTACGAATGACATGTGTTGACACCAAGGGAGTTCATTTTGTACTCTGGCGATATATGCAGTGATGGGCACAATTCTATTTTGAAAATACTTTTCTATTTTCAAAATAGAAAATACTGTTTTATTTTGTATTTTCAAAATACTTTTGAAAAGTATTTTGTAAAAGTATTTTCAAAATAGTTTTAAAAGTATTTTGGAGAATTCAATATACTTTTCCAAAATACTTTCCAAAATACTTTTATAGCCTAAAGTACTTTTAAGAAATAAAGTTTCCAAAACTTCGGCCAAAATTATTATTTTAATGTTAAAATGCTTAATCAATCATCTTCTGGCCATGTACTTGTCAGTTTGTTGTATCCGGATATATATCAGGCCATAATCAGGGTCCTCGTTTCTTTACATTATATAACACACCACTAAGAACATTGCGGGATGATACCGTAATCATTCACTGGGATATCATTTCTATACTGATGATATTGACATCTACATTTTTATTTCACAGTCTGTCATGTTACTCATCTGTGCTGTCTTTGATGAGGTACAGTCTTGCAGAGGCCCGGGAAGTGTTTAAAAGTTGGGTGAGCCAACCTCAGCCGTGTAGGCCACAGACCTAAGGTGGATAAAATTATTCATTATGCCTGATATTATCTGTAACGATATTTTGTCATTTTTGCAACCACTGGTAGTTTATTACACTCAATATTGATAACAATTATTATAATTGTATATTTTATTTAGAGCGCCTGCGACTTAGCTTTTGTGGGCGCTGAAGAAATCTCGAGATTACCATTAATATTACTATTATGAGACATGCAATGAAGATGGATTTCTTGCATGGAAGAAAATAAAATTTATTTACAGGAATTTGTCAGGGATAGGCCTAATGCCGTTTGTCAAATTTTTCTTATGCTCATATTTGCGCTGTGGCGAATTGCTTATAAATGTGAAATGCAATTTATTTAGTTGTAGCCTACTTACCATCAGACCTCCCAGCAGCAGGTGACTTGCAAAACGAAAGAAACGACTGTTTAAATGCCTTCAAAGGCGGTCCGCTAGACATTGCTGCACTGTCTTTATTTACCAATTTTATTTATTCAAAATTATTTATTATCCTCTGTATACACTCGAATGGAGTCTCGAGAAGAACTGTCACTGAACTGATCTAGTCTCTATTTCTCCAGGCACTCTGAGAGCCGACACTCTGAATATTGTGCCTATGTTTATATATATATAATGTGTATATCTAAACATGTATATATATATATATATATATTAATATATCACAGCTGTCTTAATAATTAGCTGTCCTGTCTGCAACCACAGTCCGCCCAGTCTTTGTAGAATGATATATTGCCGTGTCACTTCAGTACCTCCGACTTCCGACAAACACATTTACACATGTGGTACCGTTCAGGCCCAAAGAGTATACCCAAGTATCAAGTGTCCATGATTCGCACAATTTGTCATCCTACAAGATTGTCTGCTGCCCTTTGCTTAATGCCAGAGCCAGCTTTGGCCGGCTTTGTTTAGGTTCCATTACTGCGTTATTTTCATAGTATTACTGTTTCCAAAAAGTTGGGTGAGCATGACCCTGCCTTGGCGCCACAGGGTCAATATTTGGGTGAGCATGGGCGCCTGTGGCGCCATAGGTTCCCGGGTCCCTGCAGTCTTGGATGGTGGCCAATAAACTACTGCTTAACCCATCGAAGACTGAATTTCTGCTATTGGCTTGATTTTGGTGTGCCACCGGTTGATGCCTTGTGCATTAAACACCGGCACAATAGAAGTTACTAATTGCAATTACAATTATAATCAATGCTTCAAGTCTTTAGAGACCATAGATCACTGTCAAGCATACTAGTTAATGCAATGTAAAGGCGCACGCTAGTGAGTAGTAGAAAGTAGAAAATATTGATTTCGCAAAAGTATTTTGAAAAACTATTTTCAAAAGTATTTTCAAAATACTATTTTATTTTGTATTTTGAAAATACTTTTGAAAAGTATTTTGTAAAAGTATTTTCAAAATACTTTTGAAAAATATTTTATTTTGTATTTTCAAAATACTTTTGAAAAGTATTTTATTTTGTATTTTCAAAATACTTTTGAAAAGTATTTTGCCCATCACTGGATATATGTTAAGATATTGAACTTCGTCCAAAGTGGCAAAAAAATTAAATATCTTGAAAACTTACTCCAGAATCGAAGAATCGAACCTAGAGCGACAGTATTTTCCTGTTTCCGTAGAAATAAGTCTCTGTTCTGCTTCCATGGAAAGGAGGTTTCTTTAGTTCCATAGAAACAAGTCTTCGTCTACGGCGAGAGCGATTCGCTATACACTCATATCCTCATCCTCACAGCATAAAAGCGAATTCGTTTTTGGATCCGCTGCTGATTGCAACCATAAAATTCCACTTATCCAGACCCGGCAGATATCCGAAAGCTCTCAACGAACGACAGGTAAACTAATTGGGCCTATATACCTGCACAAAATTAATGCACTCTGGGTTACAAGAATAATCTTTGCTAGGTCTAAAAAGCCGCTATAAGCATAGTCATAATAGTAAGCCTACATACTATGACTGTGGCTTAGTCTAAAATTTAATGTGACTAACTTATCCCATAAAATCACGAAGCTATCGTTTATAACATTAAAAGCACAGTACCGTTAAAATAATTACACCCGGCATAGGCTACGTACTTGCTGAATCGAAGGTAGACAAGAGGACACGTTCATTTCTTCGTATGCAGCTGTTACACTTCAAAGTCTAACTGTACTAAAACTAAATAATCTCTAGAATGTTTTCTCTGGTTGATCGGCGTCATGTTCGACTTTGATCCTCTTCGTTTTCTGGCATTGCTCCGACTGACTGAAGCTCGCTCCGACCGATTGGCCCGCATCTTTCCTCTGTGACCTGCATTCTCTGGGCTGGAGAAAACTACCTTGACCGGCTGCACCGACTTTCGCCATCTCCCTGCGGTAAACATGTTTTCTTCCTCTCATCCAACGGTCAATCCTAAGTGCCTACCTGAATTAAGTCATTTTTATATGACCTGGGCCACTGCTATCTGTCATGAATATGTGATGAATGCTGTCTACAAACTAACCGAACCAATTAAACTCGACCTGTATTAATCACTCTTCACAGAGCTTACATAGCCAAGTCTATGCCTTTCCACAAGCGCTTAGACGGCGACAAAATCTGAGCACTCTAATTGTTAAAATTTAAGCGTTACATGAAAATTGGTACATCTGTGTTTAACAAGGTAGTGCGGTGATATGAGTCAGGTGAGGTGGAAAATTTATGCATAGCATAAAATTTCAGCCATTTTGCCATCTACCTACCAAAACTTATTAAAATTGGTGGAAATTTGACGAAGTTCTGACAGAAACAATTTAGCACAGTTTTTATTGAGACACGGTGTATATATAGGCATAGACTAGTAACTACATGTATGTGACACAAGATGAGAGGTTTTTGTGCTCTAGAAGATATGCATATGCCTATATACATGTATTCACCCATACACAACGTATATGTGCATGCGTATTCAAGCCAACATTATACAAGCATGCATTATGATACACACATTGTATTGTATTGTACTAGTTGAAGCGCTTTATAAATGTATTAAAACATTTATAAAGCGCTTCTAGTAGCGTGAACCGTTCAGAGGCGCTCCCACTGCGCAAGGTCACGAGAGAAGAAATATGTTTTGAGAAAAGCAAGGAGGCGATCGAGTAGATGGAGACAGCGCATTACAAAGACATTATTGAGGTAAAGGACCGGGATTGACATTATGCACATGCATACATTATTATATACATGCATACATACAGGCGTGCATACATAGGTCTGTATACATTATATATATGTATATAGATACATACATAAATACTTACATACATACTTACACACATACAATCATACATGCATACATACGTAAATACACATGTGCAATTGTGCATGCATACATACATACATACATGCGTACATGCATACATACGTACATGCTATAGACTCTATACTTACACACACAGTAAGTCTATTGGCAACAGTTCACAGGTCAGAAAAATGGAGTACGGTAAGGTCGATGGCAGGCAACAGCTCTAGCAGCTGTAAAATGTCGATAGACATTATACTAGGATACCATTAGGCCATACAGTGGATATTAGCAGACCGTATTACTAGTCAGTAGCGTAACTATGGGCCAACTACTGTGGGGCCCGGGCCCTACACTAAACGAGAAGGGACCCGCTTCGAACTACGAAACGTACGAACAGTAAGAGTGCAAGAAGTAGGGCCTAGACCTTTTAGATTTTTAAAGTTTGAGATAACTAAACACCTGCAGAAATCTTAAATTAGGTTTTCAGTGCTTTTATTTCTCTCGGAAATAAAAGAAGAAATCGGATGTTTGTTCTTTTTATAATTTTTGGCTTATGCTAATTGCAATTATTAATTAAGTTACTCAACTTCGCGGAAATTCCGATGTTAACGCAGATAATAAAGGAACTTCTACTCTACAGCAACACACAGCCACTAATATACAATTTCGGCCATTCGTGGTTCATAGCGGTTAGTGGAGGTTAAAAAGTGGCGTCATTCTCTGGGATTCTTTTTCATGCTATAAGCCGAGCCATTCTTAGCTGTTTACACTCGTACGTTCGGCGGCCATACTGTGTGTGATGGCATACACTGTCTGATTGTAGTCCAGCTTCTGTTTATCTCTGGCCTACATTTGACTATATCTCTGAAGGACAAGGGCAGGACTCCTACATTCTAGATCGGCTGATTCTCGCTTATTTTTATCCAGGTAGCAACGCGCACACCGAGCCACACGCACACGCACATTAATCTACATTCTACAGTATGCAACACATGCTCACTTACGTCTGTAGTATAATAATGTAGGCCGTGCTACTTAAACTGTGGTCCAAACCCGTTTCCGGTCCGCGAGTGAGTGGGTACCAGGCCGTTGAATGATAACTGGAATCACATTATTTTGATCGTACTCAAAAAGAGAATATTAAAATGAATGTAGTGCAAAACATCGAAATGAAAACACCACACAGTGCTCATACAAAGTAAACAGTCTTAGACGTGTCAAAGTAATAAAAGTATATTTGTAATAAACAGTGACAACTTTGAGAGATATAAATTTTAATATAACATGTCATAAGTGCCTATATATAGGACTATGTTAGCTGATGTTGAGAAACACCGGTCCTATGGTACAACAATTACTGCAGCATAAGAAAGATTGAGAAGCACTGATATTGGCTATGTAAGGTATGTAATATATAATGAATGAAACGTATGTAGTGAATAATGAATGTAGAATGAAATGTACATGTACTGCATTCAGTAGATAGGCCTAATGCACGAAGAATATAATGCACGAAGGCCATTGAAGGGTATAACTAGTTTGCAGATCGAAGCAATTGGAAGATCACTGTTTCTTCAAACCCAAAATGCCTGAGGAACATTTGTACTGAAAAGTTTTTGCTATAGTAAGTTGCTTGTCCCATAACAAAAAATGCAATGCAACGGCAGATACATTCCAGTTTAAGCTGAATGTATTATAGGTCCCAGATAACTGAGTTTTAGAGGTGTAACAAATATTTTCAGTTTATAGAATTAGACATTTTAGGCGGATAACAATCGAATAGCCTAACACAAACGAAAAACTTAATATCGATTTCAGAATGCTTCTTCCATTACCATTTTCATCATCAATAGTCATATCCCCAACGTAAATCGAAAATCGGGCCACAGAATGAAGTGTTGGAAGCATTTAAATTCAGTCTAATATTCTAATGAAGCTAGCATGTGATCCTCGATTAAGTGACCTTGAATAAAGACCGCACTTCGAAGTTACTAAACCGTGAATTCATGCAATATATAACAATCAGAATTATTCCTGTCAAGCATAGATGCAGAAACGTTGAGAAAAGAAATGTAGTTAAACAAGACAGTAATTGTTGACACAGGAAAACGTTCAAATGATGATAAGAACCATTGGTAGCTGACTTGAAAATGGTCGCAGAAATCAGGTAACAAGTGAAGTGAAAATTGATAAAAATGTGAATAATAAAAAGTTGAAAGACATTTTTTTCACACCTATAGGCTGTAAAGCTTAAATGTGTATCGATGAGTCATTTTCTACTAATGTTCCTGTGCGTCTTTTTCATGGATCGGTTGGGATCGGAACGCACCGGAACGGTGTTCCGGTTCTTTTCTTAACGACCGGAATGCCGTACCAGCCGTATAGATTAACACGGCGCCTGAAGCCGGCGTTCCGGTTCTTTTTTGTTCAGGACTGGATCACTGGAGTCTTTTACGATTTGACTTAAGAACAGATGTCGCAACTCTATGGTGAGGAATGTCAAAGAAGAGTTCTAGTTACTGAAAATCGTTCGGTGAATTTAAAGGAGCAAGCCGTAGTTTTCATCAGACCTCTTCGTTTTCCCAAGACGCGATGGTCGCCAAAGCAACAGACTCCATCCAATATGTACACAAGTGTATCGGCAAATTATCGGAAAACTATGACCGTCAACGTACATTTATGCACTTGCGATTGCGTCTAGGCAGCATGTGTGGCCTAACGCACGCCGTGTACGTGCGTTTGCATGTTTGCATGTTCCTGTTGTTGTGTGCCTGTGTATGGTTGTGTTCGTGTGTGTTGTGTGCACAGCGAGTCAATCTGCGTCACAATTTACGTACGGAGGGAGTTTCTTGACTGGTCGGCCACCGATCGGTGTTAATGGCTCTGTCGGCCATCTAAGGAATAAGGGAGGAGGCCAATCGGGCAGAAGTTGAACCCCCCCTCCTCGCTAATTCGGAGGGAGGTGGTTGGCCTGGCGCTGGGAGGACTATCGATACAAGACGCCAGCCCAGCTCGATTGGCATCCGGACCGATTCGATTGATTGATTGGACAAAAGAATTGACCGACCGACGACTGCAACGTCGCATTTGATCGTCCCTCCTTCTCTCCAGTCATCTCTCTCTCTCTCTCTCTCTCTCTCTCTCTCTCTCTCTCTCTCTCTCTCTCTCTCTCTCTCTCTCATCCTTCAGTCACTCCCTCCATCCGTTCCTCCCCCATCCCTTCATCCCTTCTGCTTGGTCTCCCCTCATCAGTCCTTGCCTGATTCTTTAATCCATCTGTCTCCTCGTTCCTCACTAGCCCTACATTCGTCTTCCATTCATCCCTTCCATCGGTCATCAGTGTGTGTGTGTGTGTGTGTTTGTGTGTGTCTGTCTCTGTCTGTCTGCCTGTCTCTGTCTCTGCCTGTCTGTCTCTGTCTGTATCTATCTCTGTCTGTCTGTCTGTCTCTTTCTTTCTTTCTCTCTCTCTCTCTCTCTCTCTCTCTCTCTCTCTCTCTCTCTGTCTCTCTCTCTCTCTCTCTCACCTCTTCGACGGCCAATGTCGCTTGGCTTGCGTGCGGATGGCTAGAGTAGTTGCTCGGGGCGGAGCAGAAGTGTTTGCAGATATGGAGAAATGCGCAACTGCGATCGATTAACTCCATGGAGACGACGGCGCCTTTTAAGCGAAGGACTACTCTTAATAGCGGCCGAATGGAGAGCACGCATAATGAATGCCTCGCTCGGTGCAACGAAGCAGCGATGAATAGAGACGGAGGCGGCTGCGGTGGATGAGATGTATACGGCAGCGGTTCAACACCAAGTACGAAAGACCAAAAGTCGTTTACATCAAGTCGACCGCGCCTGCAATAATTTGTTTTATGGACGCTAGGTCGTTTTTTGTTGACGCTTTGATGAGAAAAAAGTTCTCGGGGGATTTTTGAAAGGATTTAGGAATTCAAGTCGAATTGCCAAAGCTACGGTTTAGTTAGCGCATCGTAACAAGTAATTGTACTAGAAATGTTAGACACTGAGGCGCCATAAGCTGCATCAGGATTCTAATGAAAATAGAAGATGAAGGATCCGACATCTTTAGGAGATTTCAGATGGAATTTACACAGTATATTCGCGGAATTTGGTCGAGCGTTTCGTACTGGACTTGATAGATCGTTCATTCGATATATGAACCGATGGCTGTGATTATTCATCAATTTACTAATAGGTAATCAGTTGAACAGACAATTACTACACCAATAGTTGATTAGGCAAGTTACTAATAGTTAGGCGTAGTAAACTGAAAAGACAATTAAGAAAACAATAGCAATTAATTACTAAAATCATTAATTTAGCAAAGTTTAACCTCGGCGATGGATGCCAGTGGATCGACGAACGCGATTGATCTTCTGGTTGGGTTTGTGTTGGGGTTAACGTCCTCAGGATTAACTAGAGGGCAGAAAACACGGACAACAGTTGGATATGATATTCTTCGCACATAAATACGTTTCATAAAGTGAACTGAATATTTCAGAGCAACCGGTCTCGCTCTGTTTACAGCGCATTTACCTCCATAACCAAGTTAAAGACATTAAAAATTGTGCAAGGGAATTACCTAAAGGATTTATTCCAAGATATGCTGAACTAGGCGTCACTCGTTGGATTTATTCAAAGGAAGTTAACAAGGAGTTACGCAAAGGATATATTCCAAAGGATGCTGAACTAAGAGAGCGAAAGATGTATTCGAAGAAAACTTTAAGAATGAATTACTCAAAGGCATGCTAAACTAAGAGTTACTCAATGAATTTATTCAAAGGAAAGTTGAACAAGGCGTTTTATTCTTGAATTATTACCTGCAGAAATAAACCCTTGCAACAGGCGCTCAAACAACTTCTTTATAGGCTTTACAAAAACTCTTATATCAAGCACATTTAGTGTTCGACGATGGGCAGCATAAGGACAGCGCAGGGTCTGCCAGTCATAGGGATTGGTCAGATGGTCGTGGCCGAGACAAAGAGACCGCTGGAACGGCGGACGGAGAGTCGGGAGACGTTGAGCCGAGAGCTGCCCGACATCCCCGGCCTGATCCTGTACAAGGAACCCTCGATCTCATCGGACAGTGGCATCGACCAGATGACTGGAACACCTGGTAACACCAGCCAGGTGTCAACGGTCCTTCCTCCGATCCTCTCCGATCACAGCTGCACCGAACAGACCGACGAACTGCCCATTTCCTTGAAGACTGGAGCGCTCTACGGGAGCCTTCGCGGTCACAAGAGCGTCATCACTCAGTGCCACGTGCTTCCGTCCTACATAATAACGTCTTCTCTCGACTCGACGCTCCGACTGTGGTGTCGAGAGACTCTGCGCTTCGTCGTCGAGTTCAAGTGCGCCAGTCCAGTCCACCGGTTCATCTGCATCACCCTCGATCGTAAGATGCGGAAGCTGCTGCTGCTGGCTGCAACGGAGTCGGGTAAGCTCGTCTCCTGGAAGGTCAAGTTCGGCAGCGGACTACGTGCCCGCTGCACGAACCACTTTCCTCTGCACCCGCCGAACCCAGTGCGCGCCCTTGCTGTTAGTCCGGACGGACGCTTCCTCGCTTCCGGGTGCTGCTTTCGGATGCTGGACATCCTGCCCGGATGCACGAAGAGATCGGGTGTTCGCGGGACCCTGAAGACCTGGGACCTGCCTCTGATCGTTCGCTGCTCCAAACATCCCAAATCCTACCATCAGGATATCACGCATCGACGAATGAGGACCATGAAGGAACTCGTGAGGTCGGCGAAACTGGCCAAGGCCACTCCCACGGACTCTGACTACGGAGTCTGTGCCGCTGCCTTCAGTCCCGATGGAACGAAGCTGGCAGTCGGATTCGGCAGTCCAGGGGACTCGGCCTCTCCTGTCTACGACGAGGCCTCGAAGATGATCGCCATCTGCAGCGCAGAGACCCTGACGACCCTCTGGATCCAGAACACGGTCAGCTACGGAATCCAGGAACTGGCCTTCCTTCCAGCAGTCAGAAACTCCGCTGAACTTCTCGTCTCGACGCAGAGAAGTCTCGAGAAACTGTTCGTCTCAGTACGAGAAGACGAAGGTAGCACTCATCGCTCATTACACTGCATCAGCATTGTCATCATCATCATCATCATCATCATCATCATCATCATCATCATCATCATCATCATCATCATCATCATCATCATCAACAACAACAACAGCAACAACAACAACAACAACATCATCACCATAATCATCACACTCGTCATAATCAACATCGTTATCATAGTAATAGTAATAATAATTATCATCAGAATCATAATCATCATCATCTTCATCGTCGTCGTCGTCATCGTCGTCGTCATCATCATCATCTTGTTCAACGACACAATAATTGACAAATTTTGGCACAAGTGTTCACATACCATGAAGTGTAAGGGGATGGTGCTGCTGTAAAGATAAAGAGTAGAGTCAATTGCACTGCACTAAGTGTAGAGGGAATACGCTAGTAGTAGGGATCATACAGTTTCCGGAGTTATGGTGGTCGTCTGTTCCTAAGTGGTGAAGCAGATGGAAAATTTGAAGGACGACCCATGGTTATAGTCATAGAAGAAATAGGACGCCGGAGTGGTGTCAGGACGAAGGACAGAAATACTTATAATTGTGTAGTAATAAGATACTGTAATCGTTAACTTTAGTGATTAGATTACTATAAATGGATACATCAGAAGGATACATTAGTCCGTCTGCAGAGTTTTAATATCTAGAAGCATCGTAACAGTGGTTTTGGCTTAATGGGGCCTTTGTGTAATCTGACATATTATTTTGTGATTGGCGCCTTCCGTGATCATGTGCTAGGTATATGCAAATAATCAGCCATTGCTTGGTCCAGAATTGATCTAATGCAAGAAGATCAGGACGAAGGTCACTCCACTGAGTTAGAAATGAGTCAGTCCATTGAGTAAGAATTGGGTCAGTCCATTGAGTCAGAATTGAGTCAGTCCATTGAGTCAGAATTGAGTCAGAATTGAGTCAGTCCATTGAGTCAGAATTGAGTCAGAATTGAGTCAGTCAATTGAGTCAGAAATGAGTCAGTCCATCGAGTCAGTCCACTGCGTGAGAATTGAGTCAGCCCACTGAGTCAGAAATGAGTCAGTCCATTGAGTCAGAAATGAGCCAGTCCCTTGAGTCATTTAGTAGAGCTTACGTTATCGAGTAGGACAAAACGCCTTGTACAGATAAAATTTATTATTCTGCGTTCACGAACAGTAACTGGTAGCTAATTTGAACAGTTCAATGTGCAAGTAGGCTATTATCATAGCTTAACAGTTTACATAATCGCAACAGTAACGAAAAGTGGCGATATACATTGAATTATTACAGCTAGTTTCATGAAAACACGACATCAGATGAATCAAACAACCTATGAACCAAACATAGGCAGATGTGTTTTTTATTTCACGTTCGTAATTTTTTATTATTAATTAGGTCAACTGCAATTCCGCAATATTCCAACTAATTGGAACTACTAGCCAATGTATGAAGTGTTAAGAGCTTCAAAATTGTTTGCACTTTTACTATTAAAGTGAATTCACCTCATTTTGAGTTTGAAATAAGTAATTATGCATCTTCTGAATTAGAAAGTTTTTATGTTTATAGCTTCAGAAGTAGGTCAGTGTTGTTTCTGCATGTGTGTAGCTTAGTAGTTCTCAGCTGATGCGTTTGTTACTAGGGCGAAACAAGCCCTTCCAAACCGATCGCCTGTCTTTAAATATTCCAAATACTAGTGGCATTGTTTCGTAGTGCACCATCGCCGCTGTCTAATAATTTCGGCTTCGTCACGCGATATCGCACACAATCACAGGAGCTCATTTGTAACAGCTACCTGCCTCAGTCAGGCGTACACACGTACGTTCATCTCTCGGACTAAGCTAAATCTCCAAATAGGAACAGAATCGATTTATCGATTATTCGAATCGATAATCATTTTTCTGTTCGGCACTGACCCTCCCCCCCCCCATCACCCATCGGATTTTCAGGGTCAGATTAATGGCTGCTGATGCTGAAGCCGTTTGGTCCATTTCAGTTGCACCAGGAAGTGGTTGCTAGGCAACAGTTGCTGCCTAGCAACGCCGTCGCCCATTCGGGAAACAGGCGATGGTGTGCTAAGTGTTGCAAATCGAAGAAACTGACGGTGTTTATCGAATTGAAATCATCGACTGCTCGAGAAAGTAGATCGCTCTGAGCGTTGACCCAACGAAGATCCCAACAGTTCGGAGATTTTTACCCGGACGACGAAACTGTTTGCAAATTCATCGCACAGTATTTTTTCACTTGGCTAAGCTTTATCTAAAATATGTTCTAGGATAAATACATAGTAATGTTATGTATTGCAGCGTAATCTCGGCCACTTTAATCTAATGCCATTTTTTGACTGTGTGTCTTTATAATTCCATTTTTAACACGGATCTCGTTGGATAAAAGCTGTTGTGATTTGACCCACTTTAGCCTCTGATTGGCTCTATATTATCTGCTCCACTTCTTGCTCAGGGAAATTAAAGCCATAAAGTGAAGTTGGGTCAACTGCAGGAACCGATCAATACCAGACGGTGACTGATTGGTTGAGCCTGCAACGCGGAGCCTGCAGGCAGGGTTGAGCCTAATAAGAGACGGTCTCCGTACAGAGAGACTAGAGACCTTGAGAGCTGAGAGCAAGCACATTGCTTAACAACATTGACATCAAGTATATAATATCAACTAAGATTGTCAAAAATGCTGATGAACTGTCGCGTATTAGTAATGTATTGCCATGCAACATACGTGTAAACTTGTAGGCTATTACTCGCTTATTTACCCCTATTTGTCCTACTGTAATATTTCATGGGCTTCCAATAATACATCACGGATTATTTCGTAAGTAGCATAGCCTAACTCTGAATACTACGCACATTGTAAAAGATCACAGGAAATTATCACGGAAGTTCTGCCCGCACTAACATACACCTATTTTCACTCAAATGTATCAGACCTTCTCTCTGGAATAGGCTATCTTACCTCTGCTATTCGTAAAATACCAACTGCAGGACTATTTAAAAAGTATGTGGGTGCAAATTTGAATAAACAAAGGATTGAATGGACACAAAGTTTATTGTTCTTGAGTGTTAATTTTTTTAGTTCTGATTCATTTTATTCTGCTGTTTTAAAGTATTGTAAGACAATTAGGTTAATAATTCGCATTTAAAACCAATCTGTTGTCAAATAGACCAGTGCTTCTCTCTGATGCTGTGGACCGGCAATTGCTTTCCCAGCCCTACCACGGACCGGCTTTCAACATCAGCGTGTACCCAGCGAAATGTCATATTAAAATATGGATTTACTGTTTATTATGGCTATACTTTTGTTAGTGTGCCTGACCTGTTTAAAACTGTTTATCATTTTTATCTTTTATATTATTGTATATAATTTAATATTTTATTTGCGTACAGACAAAATTATTCTTCCGGTTATTGTTCTGCCACCCGGTAATAATATTAGGCTTATTAATCACTCGCGGACCTTCGCCGGGCCGCGGACCAAAGATTGAATAACACTGAAATAGGTGACTAATAAGTGGGACCGGTTCCTTCTACAGGCTTGCTCTTTGTATCCATGAAACATGTTTGTACACTAAATTAGGTAACGTTTGTGCTTTGGGAACAATAGATGAAATGATAAAATTGACGCCTGTCATAAACGGTGACGCAGATAAAGCTGAATGGGAATGACGTCACCAATAGAACTAAACGTAACGTAAACGTACGAAGAATCAAGATGTAGAGCACGAAAAATGCAGAAGCTGATTATCATAAAATTATCTGTCTTCTTAAACATTTTGACATTTGGGAACGTTATGCAATCAGAAGATTGTAGATGTATGAGCCTAAATCCTGATACCATAGGAAACACAGATATACATACAAATGCACACTCGTATCTACATTAAGATATTATACATATACATATACATGTATAATTGTATATCAGTACCAAGCATCCACAATTTCAAACAGAGACTTGTGAGACTTAAATAGACACCTTCAGCTTTCGTAGCCTGAGGTCAACTCGCTTACAAATAAGTAAGTGGTGCAATTCTTAATACTAATGGCCTACTTATCGGTGTGCTTTACAGATTGCTACGAAAACGTTCATCTCGAGGTTCGCCAGATATGGGAGGAGCGCTTTCAAAGCGATCATCGCGGCCTCACCGTGTCACCCGACCGGACCTGGTTGGCTTCGGTCGAGGGTCACACGGCCACCCTGCGTGCCGTTGCGACGGGGCGACGACTGGAGACCCTGACGAGCCACAGTCCGATGCGTGCAATTAACTTTTCCGAAGACGGGAAAGACTTGCTGACAACGTCTCAAGAAAATACTGCAGATTTGTGGAGGTCGTACTATACTCAACTAGACGAAATATCATAACGGCTTCGAACAGGTGTCGTCAGAAGCAATAAGTTTAGCTTCCATGGGCCGTATTTCAAAAATGTTTTTACTCTATTTCTGAGCGAAAACGAGATTTACTTCTAAAGCAGAGACTGCGTGCACATCTGACATTTTATTAGAAATGAAGGTTTCTATTTAAATTTAAAAGTTAGACAAACTATTGATGGCTTACGGATTATTTCTCTTAATTATATAGTTTGATAGGAGTTTTAGACGCCAAGATCATTATGACGTCATTTGATACAATGCAGGACCGATAACGATGATTTGTAGTGGCGAAACTTTGACGTCACATTAACTGTATTACGTAGTACTCAGTTTTTATCCGAGACTTGGGGTTTAATCTATGGGAAATTTGGTCCCAGACTCGCAGATCTCCGGTTCTTGCCGATTTATGCATTCACCAACTGATGCAGCATTTTCACCAACTGAAGCAGCATTTTCACTATTATTGAAAGAGCTTTAAATATGCCAAATATAATCTTTGTCGGCGGCAACGGCCTATGTTGTCATAAGCTGCCGTTAAACTGTGGACCCAAACATTTTCACTCATCTCGTCCATCACCAAGCTTTTTTGCGTCGTCCCATAGCATTTAATACATTAGGCTATAGGTCATTTCTAATTGTCTCCGACAGTTTCTTTCGTGTCCTTTGTTCTTCCACCAGAGATACAAACTTTCACTTGAGTGGATCTACTGCTTGTATTCACATGAGTCCACTTCGACCTACTTTTCCGGATGACGCTCTGTCTGTTTTATGAGTCTTGTAATTTAACTTTTATAGCCTTGTACTCAGCCTACACAAAAAGTATTCTGTTTGAAAACTTTCTCAGTAAAATCTACACGATTAATTATTGCTTGTTTATTGATGGAAATGAATGTGACGTAATCAACCATGGCAACAATGAGTGAAGAAAATCAAGAAGTCGAAGAAGATATTCATGATGACAATTAGATTAATCACACACGTCAGCTCACATTTCTTAGGCTACTTTGTGCCGTTCAGTTTAGAAGTGAGACAATTGAATCCGACGTAATTATGGCGTTGGTTTAGAGTGATTTTTCTGAAAATGTAATATATTATACAAGTAAACTGACGTGACGTTATATTTTGCAGGCATATCTCACAAAAGCATAATCATATTCTAAGACATTTATTTACTGAGCCATGTATGGTGTTGGGCGGTATTTCGCTCGCCTCTGATTCAAGTAGTGACAATATGGCACGTTTTATAATTAGTCAAGCCATCCTTCAGTAGAGTGTAGATGTGTAATATATATAATTATATATATATATTCAAAGCAATCTGCATTATTAACGTTTTGCTCAGTCAAACTATTGCTTGAAAGCAGAAACAGCATGTGTGCCGTCTCTGAAGGCTATAATCAGAAAGTCTCATTTTACGAAAGTGTTTAAATCTGTTTAAATGGCAGATAAATTACCTCTCTAGTTCAGTGACGTGCTTCGTAAACTAAATGGTCGGAATAGTTAATCGAGTCTTCGGTAGGCGTCCGTGTGACGCCTCCGTGCTGAAGAGGATTGGCTGTTGAACATTTCGGGTAATTTGCAGTGGTTCTAACCAGAACGGACCACTTAAAAAGCCTACTGTGCCATATAGTTTCATGTTAAATTTTGTTATGTTATGCCATGGTGTGCAATGTGAAATTACGTTATGCCAAGAGAATTGGTTGATCGATATTCCACTTACTGTGACTAAGTCTACAGGCAGGTTGATCTCGGCCAGTATACGGTCCGGCTTATGAACTTGATTTTAATTGCTTTTCTTGAAACGAATTGTATTGTATTGTATTGTATTGTATTTGCATTGTATTTGAATTGGCAGCTGAACAATCCAATCAAGCTATCATTTTATAGAATTTTCTTGCATCCTATTTTGCAGCGCCATACCTAATGATATCCAAAAAGGGTAGTCTAATAATAATAATTTATATTATACTGATCCTGGTTAAAGCCTATTGGAATCAAATTTCATAGAAGACAAATTAATTAATTTCTATTGCAAACTAATAAACGATACCAGTTTAATTACGAAGCTTTCAAAAGCCGAGTTAGATACACAAGCAATATTGGGTAACATAACTTTGGCCATTTCAACATTATAATTGTATTGAATTGTATTGTATTTAAGGAATTGCATAGCGTCTCTCAAAGTGCACATCAACAGAGGCGCAAGAAATAGGACCTGCGAAAAAAGTGTAAATAGCTGACCAACAAGATTATGCTAATTTCATTACATATGTAATGTGCATGTATGTATGTATGTATGTATGTATGTATGTATGTATGTATGTATGTATGTATGTATGTATGTATGTGTGCATGTATGTATGTGTGTATGTATGTATGTTATGTATGTATGTATGTATGTATGTGTGTATGTATGTATGTATGTAAGTATGCATGCATGTATGTATGTATGTATGTATGCATGCATGCATGCATGCAATGATCAATGCTAATTAAATCGTATATTATGTGTCGAGCTGAGCTTCATCCAGGCATCCTATGCCACTCCTTCAGATGGAAGAAATCCCGTTCAGACGTTTCCACGTCCACTCCCTATGTTCAAAGCTTGAAAGGGTGGTCTGGTATTTGACATCATCTGAGGATTTGTACCTGCATTCCTCTGCAGTTGCTCGTGGCCAATTTCTCCAGGTTCTGTTCTGCGTAGCCCAGTGTACCTTGGAGTCTCTCCATCTCGTGGCTGAAGATGCTCATAACCTTGCCTGTAAGGATTTTGGAGTTGCTCATAACTCCGTTGCTCTCTTTCCTGATTTAAGGTCGTGTAGCCCAAGTTTTCCATTTCATGTTGCGGAATGTCGCTCTGATAGACCCCACTCGAAATTTCTGTATTGTACACCTCTCTCCCAGGCTGATTCGAGGCATGGTACTGTGAGCTATGAAGCCGATCGTAGCCTCTCTCGTATGGCTGAAGCCCTTCGTATCTCCTCTCAGTTGGGATATCGCTCTGATAGACCCCACCCGAGATTTCTGTATTGTACACCGCTCTCCCAGGCTGATTCGAGGCATGGTACTGTGAGCTATGCAGTTGATCGTAGCCTCTCTCGTATGGCTGAAGACCTTCGTAACTGTTCCCAGTTCTGCCGTTTTCACCAATCATGTCGTAGAGACTTCTGACATCTCTTCTGACGATGGTTGAATGGTCATTAACATCAGCTGGCAGTGATTGGGAGTCATTTGAAGCAACAGGCTTCTTCCTAGAATCACAAACAGTCGATATGTGGAATCACAGCCACTTTTACAAGGTGTCAAACATTATCCAACGCCTTTGACACATTTGACGCCTCTAATCGTACGTTCAAGTCTATAATTCAGTTGCTTTGAATTTCAGCTTATTTTCTGTTCATTTGCCACTTTTGAAACTATTACAAACTGTATTGTAGCAAACAATGATATTATCAACAAGAAATAAGCTAATTGTTGCCCAATTACTGTCATAGAGTCAACAGACTGTTTGTGAATGCAAACCAACATTCTCTGACATGCTGACTTTAGTGCATATACGTGTTTTCATCAGCCCATCTATTTTAAATTTTAGCATGAACACTTGAACAGGACCCCTGCATGTCCTAGGATCTGGTCTTTCATCGGGCCTTTACCGACCTCTGAAGGGGAGATATTTCCATAGGCTACTTCTTGAGTAACGGCGCAGCAAGAAATTAAGTGCCCCGAGCCCCCGATTCAATTTCGTATCCTTCCCTCTTACTACTATTTTAATGCAGTTCAGTGCTTATTGAAATAATCATATGAAATAATAAACTATAAAATTATAAGAAATAATTCTATATGATCAGCTTACACTTTAAATGGTCTGTAACCGGGTCTATGAATCGAGTGAAATGTATTCGAGTAATATAACACAGCAAAATTGCTGGAGACAAATACAAATACCTTTTCTTGTTTTTCGATATCTTGACAGCTACGACTATAATGATGACGAGAAGCAAGACACCTCCTCCAACACCAACACAGATCCCAACAAGAAGGCTCAAATCTACAAAAAATAAAGCAAAGTAGTTGCCACAGAGCAGCGCAAAACACGATAAGACTCAAAGTTAGATAGAGTACAAATGTTCGATACTAGGGCCAACTCACTGCAACTATTTGTTTCCTTAAAACACTTCAGCGTGAAACAACTTATGAATCAAGAGACGAAGAGCTGACAAAGTTGACCAAGGCCTAGAAAAACACAAACCAGAGTTAGAGAACCGTTCTGCGATTAAAATAAAAATTAATGTAGCTCCTATATGTATGCTCCAAGTTGACAAACCGAGTCTAGTTATGCAATTTCATTTTCAATCAAGAAATGATTTCAGGCGTATGCAAAACACATTGCGTCTGCTGAAACCTTAATGCAATGTTAAGAGAAATTGCAAGCTTGTTCTCTAAGAATCTGCCAAAGAGCATGTGCCAGAGAAATTATTCACCATTCAAACAACTATTCACAATAAGTCTAGGATCTTCCAGAGTATAAGCATGTTTCTCACCTAAACAAAAATGCATGCAGTTCGACAAAAGTCACAGCAATACAGATTTATCAGAGCGTGATCCAGATGATATTAATTTTAGGCTGAGGCGCAAAAATGACTTTAGAAATGAAGCAACAGGATACATTAAGACCTTGATAATAAAACCAAAGCTAGCGGTACGTCAAATAACTGATCCCATCCCACGAACTCACCAAAACTTCACCTCTTGCTAACCCCTCACAGGTCTTTCACTAAAAACTGAAAACACTGCTATTTCACAATTCCTGCCATGATTCCTCCTTTTCCCCTTTACCACCCTCGCCGCTTCAATTCTAAACACCATCCACCTTATTCGTCTAGCTGTCTGCCTGCCTGACCCTTTGGATCTTGACCTGGAACCGATTTTGAACACACTCCCTATCGATTTTGTTTTGACTAAGCGCCTGTGTATGAGCTATTTCCCGCTACTTTGGTTTTCTGAATGCTTTAGAAATCTCTAGATCGTCATCACGATTCTCCGATGCCTCAACTAGAATTTTTTACCCAATTAGGAGGACTCAAAAAAGTGAACACAATCCTTATAACAGCTTTTAGTGAGAACCTTACTTATTGGAGATGAATTGGCTTCAGACGGCGTTGCAGGAGGAGGTATTTCAAAAGTTGTAGATGAGGTGGTTCCAGGAGGTTCCGTTGTTCCCGCTGCAGCATCTGCTAAATCTTCAATATATATATATATATAACAATAGCATATAAAACCAGTTTCTCTGGAGGCTTACGTGACACATAATAAATCCGTCAAATTAACACAGTTGATCCCATTTAAGTAACATATTAGTGGCTTTACTACTTTAATGTTTTATTGCAATCGAAATACAATAAATAACAGCTGCAATGTAGGCCTACAGTAGGCCTACAGCGAATGGAATACAATAGAACACGCTACAGTAGAATACAATACAATAAAGTACAATGTAGTGAGTATCTTCAAATAAAACACGATACAATACGACACTATATATATATAGAAAATCCTTGGTGATATGTTCAAAGCTGCATTGCTCAGTAAAGTTGCTTTCGTTGGCTAATAAATACGCAAAGAAACATGAAGTAGACGATAAGGCAGGCCTATTGTCCCAAACGTAGGGTCTGTATAGTCCCTATATCAAGTTCAGCTGCTCAAAACTTACTCTTTAATGGAATCTATGCTGCAGTTAACACAGATGTTAACAAATAAATTAGGCCTACTTAAGATGCTGGTAATCAAAATTACATCTAGCTAAATATCTACAGTGTATACGCTGCTAGAGTATCCTAAGTCAACACAATTCAATCTACGACACATTATAGTAACTCGTTAACATACGGAGATAGTTACAGCGTGTGTTAAGACAGATGGAACCTAGTGGATTCAATAAACTAGACACAGGAATCTTGTAACTTACGCGACGTAGTCGAGCCTGTGGCTGTAGCAGTGTACTTCGGGGAAGTCATTGGAGAACCTGTGGTTCGTCAACACAATGTACATTTCAGTTGCCATGATGTCATTATGTTATTGAAAAGATCCTAGTACTCGATCAACTATGGTAAATAGTTATTTGTTGTAATGTAATCGCTAATTTATACAGCGCCACCCAATGTCACTCCTCAGCAGCGTTCCCGACTCAGCATCACCACGAATACTAAATTCTTAAAGTAAATATTGCTTACAATTACCAGTCGAGTTGCGTAGGATACTCCGACTACACAAATGCGCTGGAATTTGAATTCAGAAGGATACAGAGTCCGAGGAGCATGGAATAGCTTCGTAAATAACAGGCCAGATAATTATGTTAGAATTACTCACTAATTGAACCCAGTGAGACAGCATACGGTGTTGTGAACACTTTTTTCGGGAAATCTTGTACGGTGTTTGTTTCTCTGTTCAGTTTCTGCAATGATCTGGATGAATCACGTGGTCAGGTTAATGTAAAAGGTGAAAATTATAAGTATAAATGTAATAGGCAATACGATACAATTCAATATAATTTCCGATTCATTGTAAAAGATAGAGCCTTTTGCAACAGTTCAGAAAGTGCACAGTGATCATGCTGGATAACAGAGACAATCGTCAACCATTAAAACGTGAGAAAGAATTGTAAGTGTAATGCACAGATAGTCATGAACACGAGGAGGTGGATAGGCTACACAAGGCGCAAGTAAAACATCTTGTCGTTAGTTGAGGTTACTTAAGTCAGTACTCTACAAACCTAACTCTATAGCCTATTCTAATCTAGCCTACTTCCCCAGTGAAGAAGGATTATTAATTCCAGACATGTATAGGTGTCTTTATAAAGTCCACCTTCGCTTTCTATGCACTGTTATTGCAAAATCCCTCACACCAACACAAACTGCACCAACCAACGGCCACTATGACTCTTGTGCCTTCTCACTGCACTGGGCCATCGGGCGTTCTCCGTAGTTGTTTCGGAATTCACTGCCCAGCTATGCGCCGTCTTTTAAGCTCTTTAAGGTCTAAACTTAAGACTTTCCAGTTTCAACTTGCTTGCCTTCCGTAGACAGAATTCCTGTATCCCTGACCCATTGGGTCTCGACTGGACATCTGCACCGATCTTGACTACAGTTGCACATTAAGCTACCGCTGAATGACTTCTTATGCATTATTATAACGGCGCTATAAAAATTTCAAGGCTAGATTACATATGCAAGCCACCTTCGGTTGTTATCCGTCATGAACAGAGTTGAATTATCAAGAGCGAATCCTGTTAAGTTTGATCTGACGTCACTGTGAATCAGGGTTCGTCCTGTTCCATTGAAGGAACAAGTCTCTACACTGCCACAATCGGTTCCCCAGTACAAAACTCCTCCTAGAAATAGAGGGGATCACATATTTCTGGACCGAATGTGTCAATTTTTCCAGCGCCTGACTTCTGAATTAAAAGTTCACATAAATTTCCGATAATGCGCCTGCATGGAACAAAATAGACTTTGACGAAAATAAAAATGTTAAAGAAATTTTATGTCTCAATTCCCAATTATAGCTGACATATACCCTGGTTTTTTCAGGGAATGTATACATTCCCCGAGTGAATCAGTGAATATGCATCTACCCTGAAAATTTCACATTCCCTGATCATACACATTCCCTGTAACATATACACATCTGCATTTAGATATTCGCGAATCTCAACGAGCAGCGTAACGTAGGCTATATAATAACAAAATCGCACAAAATTTTAAAAAGTCTTAATATTTGCGACTAATACCAAATTGAAACTTATTGCATGATAATTTTGGTTGCTTACGGGTGGAGTCTAAGGCGAGAGCAGAGATGCACTCTGTGCCATTGATGACAGTTCTATGGGAGCCGAAGTTAGACATGTTCGTAGAGATGATGGTTGAAATTCCAGATGCACACTTGGACCAATATAGGAAACTAAATATTGAAAACAGACAACTGAAATGCGTCAGGCATCAGACTTAACCTAAGCTCAAAGCTGCTTTCCCTGAGGTTATTCTAAATAAATGACGACGTCTTGCAACAAGTGGGAAGCGGTAACCGATTGGCTAGAGAACTCGCCTTGTATTGTATTGTATTGTATTTGAACACTTGTTATAGCGCCCCTACCAGATTCCTATTCAGAGGCGCTCGTGTCCCACTTGTTGCAAGACGTTGTAATGCGGGCAGTAAGGTTCGAGCCTTCCCAGATACGGTTCTGTGTAGGGACCTTGCGCAAGTCCTTCACTCGCTACTACTCAGCGCCATAGATTGACCCTTGATCATTAGGTAGTGATTTTTAACAAATGCATAATAGTAGTAGGGGTAGCAGCAGCAACAGCAGCACTAATAATAATAATAATAATAATAATAATAATGATAATGATAATGATAATGATAATGATAATGATAATGATAATTGATAATGATAATGATAATGATAATGATAATGATAATGATAAAGATAATGATAATGATAATGATAATGATAATGATAATGATAATGATAATGATAATGATAATGATAATGATAATGATAATGATAATGATAATGATAATGATAATGATAATGATAATGATAATGATAATGATAATGATAATGATAATGATAATGATAATGATAATGATAATGATAAAGATAATGATAATGATAATGATAATGATAATAATAATAATAATAATAATAATAATAATAATAATAATAATAATAATAATAATAATAATAACAATAACAATAACAATAACAATAACAATAATAATAATAATAATAATAATAATAATAATAATAATAATAATAATAATAATAATAATAATAATAAGTGGAAAGGTATTATAGTCGTGGTTGAAGGCATAGTTACCGATTAGCGATGTCGAGTGCAATGGCCGTGGGTCTTTCACCGGTTCCAATTGCTGTCCCTCCGGCGCCTGGGATGACCTCTCGGTAGGACTTCGAGCTAAGGAACACCTGGAGAATTCGTCTGCGCTCCGAGTCCACGACGTACAGAGCACCAGCAGACACGTCCAAGACCATGCCAGTAATCACGGAACCTTGAAAAGGACCCACACATACATACACACTCACATATACTGTACCGTATTACCGTATATTATACATGGCGTTTATTATGCGCCAGTGTGGAAAGCTGCATCTGATTCGCGTGAACATTCTACACGAAAATTTGTAGCTATGCGTTGTCCGTGTTCAGCAGTCTCGAAAGCAAAAACCGTCGAGTCACAGGTCCAGCGTTCTACCACATAGCACTCAATATTGAACATATAGGTGTATTTATTTACATCATAAAACCTTATGTATATAATATTATAAGCCTTTGTATGAAAGTATGCATGTATGAATGCTGGTATATGTGTAAGTTGGCCTATGCATTATATAGGTATCATGTAAGCATGATGATTTGGTTAGAACGAAAAGTAAGCATGTAGACCCAAAACACGAGAAACCATCCACTGACAGGCTCTTGCAAACACGTAGAACCAAGCCATCCGAATATCGATTATGCTTGAATAGTGATAGTTTCAAAGTTCCACAGGTTGAAAGTTTACTTGGTAATTCATTGCAGTGTGAACAATGTAGTGTAATTACAAATGAACTTATTCTACCAAATGTGAGGCTCACATGCACTATTTACATTTGTCGACATTTCTGTAGCATTTCTGAATCAAACAATGTGAAGAGTTACTGAACGTAGAACAGCGATGATTTACCGTTTCCAAACGTGTATACGATCTCCGCATCTGTGTTTGTGGAAATCGATTGACTGTAATCCGACTTCATGATTGCTTTTCGTCTGTTATCGAACCAGAAGACAGTTTTCGATATCGGATCAAAGTCAAAGGCCGTCGGATAGATTGGAAAGCTGACTTTGATGAGAGCACGCACCTCTCCAGTTTCCAAGTGAACCTGGAAGAGGTTCCTTTGGTCCGTGTCCGTCATTAACAGAAACTTCTCCTCAAATGGTTCTAACAGAGTAAAGAATAACAATCGCAAATTAATGGGCCTAATATCAAAGGTAAGCACTTGTTCGCAATTACTTTAATTCCGATATTAAATAGATGAATAGGTTCATGTATGTTAGTATGTATGTATGCCATTATGCAGGTTCACTACGTTTATGCTTCGAGAGGAGCAATAGTTTGAGTTGTCTCCCAGTCTGTTTGGGAAGGAGTTCTTGTATTTTTGTATTTCTGTTCTAGTCTGCTTGGTTTGCTTGGTTTCTCTGTTCTGCTTTGTGCGAAATAAAGTATATATATATATTATGCCAGTATGCATGCAATTGTGTATGCATGTATGCTTCTATTTACTGACATACTAACCTTCGTATATACATGCATCCTCCATTACGATGCATTGTAGAAGGACATGTATGTGTCCACAGGTGTCCGCTTGACCAGACCAGGTTGAAGCTAAATCTCTGATTAAGTTAAAATAAACCGACAAAGCTTTTAATTCCTGTCTGTAGCGAGAGACTGACAACAAAATGAAACTCGAAATAAGTTCCGTTTGAAATAATAATTGAACAGCTTCGACTTACGTGTGTAGCAGGTTACCGGAGAGTTAAGAAAGAATCCCATTGCGCAGCCACAGATTCTCTGAGTGAACATTGTGTAGCAGATGTGATCGCAGCCACCGAAATTGGAGACACAGGGACCTGTACAGAACATTATTATCAAGCTAGTGAGCAGACTACTGAAGAGAGTGAAAAGACTCTAAAAGACTATAAAAAGACGACACTTGGACTGCAAGAAATAAAATACAACAGAAGCATTGATATCCAGAGTTACATTAAAATCAAGAGTTACATTGACACCAAGAGTTTCATTAACATCCGAAGTAATGTTAGATAAAATTATGAAATTTTACAATTGTATCGTATCGTATTGTATCTAATAATGTATAAAGCGCTTCTCTCAGAATAACTGTTCACGGAAGCCCCGGAGAATAAGAAGCGCCTATGAAAAGCGAGAGACCGATGAGGAAAACTATTTATTATTATTATTATTAAATAAATTTATAACGCGCGCAAGGTCACACCGAAATGTGAATCTGAGGCGCGGATAGTCAGCCGCCAGGTGAAGATGCACTTAAATTTCTAAATCCTTGAAAGCCAAGGAGAAATAGTGAGTTTTGAGCCGCTTTTTGAAGGAAGGAAGTGAAGTTGAGCTACGAAGAGAAAGTGGTAGTCGATTCCATTCCTTTGGAGCAGAGGCGTGGAATGCACGAGAGCCCATAACTGTTCTGCATCGTGGCTCAGCTAGAAGACCTGTGCTTGATGATCGAAGGCAACGAGGAGGGATGTAAGGAGTTAGTAGTGCATGAATATAGGTAGGTGTGCTGGTGCTGAGGGCTTTGTAGGTCAAACAGGCCAATTTAAATTTTATTCTGAATTCAACAGGAAGCCAATGCAGCTCGTGGAGTAGGACTGAGGAGCATGTTCGTAGTGGGACACGCATCACTACACGAGCTAAAAAGTTTTGGATTCGTTGCAGCCTTTTGAGTTCAAGGTTTGAGACACCCACAAAAAGGGAATTGGCATAATCAAGACGAGAGGATACAAGTGAACAGGCTATAGTTTGAGACATATTCTTAGTTAGAGCCGACCTGATGTGACGTATTGCCCTGATGTGATAGAAACAAGATTTACAGAGGTTTGTTATGTGTGGTCGGAATGTGAGCTTACTGTCCAGAGTTACCCCAAGTGTCTTGACAGTATCTAAAAGAGACACAGCAGTGCCTGCGAGGTCGACACTAGAAAGTGAAGGGAAAGAACGCAGGCGTTGGCCTGAACCAAACAGAATTGCCTCAGACTTGTTTGGGTTTATGGCCAAACCATTGAAACAGAACCATGCATACATAGATGAGAGGCACTCTTCAAGTTTTAGTTTACCAGACTGGTCAGTGTGTGACAGAGCAATATGTAGCTGAGTATCATCCGCGTACTGTTGTAATTGGATTCCAAAGGGCTTAGCTATATGACTGATTGGGGAAGTAAAGACTGTAAATAATAAAGGACCGAGGACAGATCCTTGTGGTACTCCAGAAGTACAAAGAGTGGGCTCAGACCGAGCGGTACCGATGCCTACCTGCTGACTACGGTCACCCAGGTAAGAAGCTAACCAATTTAAGGCAGTCCCAGATACACCGAAGCTTTTGGTTAGTCTTGAAAGAAGTAGCTGGTGGTCTACGGTGTCGAAGGCTGCACTGAGATCAAGACATACTGAAAGGCAGGCTTTACCATTGTCAACACAGGAGAAGATATTATCCAGTGTAGAGACAAGAGCAGTTTCAGTGGAATAGCCTTCGCGATAAGCTGACTGATAAGGGCTGAAGTTAGGTGAAGAAGTGATGTGTTTCTTGATACGTGTAAGAAAAAGACGTTCAAGGATCTTGGAAATGTTATTGAGGTTAGAGATAGGTCTAAAGTTAGAAAGGTTGCTGGTGTCAAGGTCGGGTTTTTGAGTAAAGGCGTGACTAGAGCAGATTTGAAGCATGACGGAAAACACCCTTCAGCAAAAGACAGGTTGGCCAAGTGTGCAATAAGGTGGGAGAAAACATCAGAACAAGAGACAATAAGTGGTGTAGGTATGAAGTCCATTGGGGATGATTTAGGGACCATGCTCTTGAGAAGATTAAATACTTCAAAGTAGGTGACAGGTGGTAAGTCATCAAAAGCGGAGCCAGAGAAGTCAGAGTCGAGCAGCAGGTCATTCCATACTAAATTGGCAGCACATTTGGCAATTTTACATTTAAGATCGTTAATTTTGTTTACAAAAAATGCAGCAAATTTAGAACACAGATTCTGATTCTCAGGGTCAGAGCGTTGGCAGTTGACAGTCTCCTTTGAGTGTAGAAGACGCTGAGAGATGCGCCATCGGTCCCGTGGATTTTCAGCACTTTCAAGTTGGCTACGGAAATACGAACTTCTTGAATCATTTATGAGTTTGTTTGTGACACGGCAGTGACGACGATAACGCTGTCTGTCCTCGTCAAGTCCAGAACTTTTCCATTTCCTCTCCAGTCGACGACGTTCCCTCTTTGCCTGGGATGCCTCAGATGAAAGCCATCTAGTTATAGGTTTAGATGGTCGCCTGTAGCAAGTCTGAATTGGAGCGATTTTGTCCAAGGTTAACGTTACTATTCTTTTCAGTTGTTCGGCGAAATCGTTTGCACTGATTGCAGGAGCAACGAAAAGATCGGAATCAACGAGTAGGTCACTAAACGTTAAAGGGTCTACTGCTTTGATGTTGCGGTATATGTGCTGAACTGGTTGGCGGTGGCAGGAAGTCATTAATTTACACAGTATGAGCTTGTGATCTGATACAAGACCAGCATCGCTCACCTGTACATCGTAAACTGTTGCGCGATCATCAGCAGCTAGGATATCTAAGATGTTTTCACCTCGAGTCGGGACTTCGATGTACTGGTGAAGACCGTAGGTGTTGAAGGTGTCGGTCAGCATGTCATTAATGCGACCTCCAGATCCAGGGCAGTTGAGGTCGCCACAAAGCAAAAGTCTTTCATCGGCCTCGACACAGATGGATGATATGAGTGTGGCGAGGTCATCGTAGAAATCTCCCATTGGACCAGGAGGACGGTAGACGTTTGCAACTGTCATCGATGAGGATCCTCTGCCCAATCGTATCAGCTGAACCTCACATGAGGAAGTCCTTAGCCCTTCGGATTGAGGGTGGACGCTGACGTCTAACGTGGATCTGTAGATGACAGCGAGGCCCCCACCAGACACTGAGCGACCTGAGGTTCCACTCCGATGAACATGGAGAACAGAGAAGCCTTCAGGAGCAATGTCACGCTTGATGCAATCTAGTGTATCAGCGCATATCCACGTTTCAGACAGTGCGAGCATGTCAAGCCGTTCGTCTCTGATGAGGTCGTGAATAATGGCAGAGCGACGGATGGCTGAACGGATGTTAAAGCTGCCGAAGTTTATGGCTGTTGGTTTCGATGTTGGCTTGTTGGACTTGACTTTGCTGAAGGGTGGACCAGGGTTGCTTTCGATGTCACCCGACAGTAGCAGGAGAAGAGCGACCACAGCAGATAAGAGAGAACGGCGACGCCGGGGACGAAAAGGCCGGCCACTAGTCATTAGTTTAGCTCCTAATGTTCATCATCGTCATCATCATCATCATCGACGTCGTCGTCGTCATCATCATCAGTTCCTGACGGCAGCGATTTGGTGGCGATGAGAACGAATTAATGATCTTCATGGTCTCGGTCGTTTACCATATTCATTGCTTCTCTCAATGTTAGTACAAGTGATGTTACACGTACAGTATGTCCTCATTTATTTTGTCTATCCGGGGCAGCCTTGGTTTACCTTTGTTTCTCTTTCTTTCAAATCTTGCATGCAGTGTGGAAATCACTCAGTTGGCATTCTCTCTACATGCATAACCAAAGCATTGGAGTCATCGCTGAACTACTTTGTCCAGCAGACTTGTTTGGATAAGCCTACGGGTACCTAATAATCGTCTTATATGCTGTTGATTGGATAGTTGCTGTTTATCGACACCGTGTAGGCTAATAGCAATATGCGGTCATTTATGATTTTCTGTATATCCTTGAAATCCCTGCAATTTTTAGCATCCAGCTCACATCTGCTGAGAATTCTTTTCTCATCTTTCTACTATAATTGTGCTTATAATGTTGTGCAATGTCAAATAATGTTATGTAGCGCTATCTAGTGACGTTTTCAGAAAACTCATGGTTCGCTTAGCTACATTCTCAGTGGAGCTTTTCCTCGTTTTCGACGTCGTCACAGACCTTAAAGGAGGAAATTAAATATGGAGTTTTTCTACAGAGCCGCTTAGACTATATAAATCATCAAGTTACAGTACATTACAAATTAAATTAGAGCGCTGAATAGTATACATTATAATTGTACCATTATCATTGCTCGATTTAGGTTAAAGGTCAATTGTCAGAATCACACTATAGAGATAGTAAGTGGCTGCAAATTGGAAAATACAGAATACTGACTGTTAAAATTCGGTTGATTTTCCGGTGCAAATACCGTCATGTCAACTGTTCCTTGAAAGCCACCCGCGTTGAAAGTACAAAGACTGGTAATATTTGTCCTTGAGAAGCTGTACGCACTGGATTTGGATTCATTCTTGTATCCAAAGAAAACGATATCCTAGACAAAGAAATTACAACGGCAATTAAAGCCATTGTATATTATCAGCTACTTCAGTGTTGTCTCTCGTTCTCTTACACCTAGGGCAACCGCTACAGTAGGCCTACTCTTATCCATTCCTTGTCATTGCCCGAACTGACTACTGCCGCACGTTTTTCATTGGTCTCCCGGGAGAGGGGGCGGATTAGGTCCCTGGAGAGGGTCCTGCGCTCCGCAGAGCGTCTGCTTGGCGCATCCCAAGGTTCGGCCATGTTTCTGATTACATGCGCGATGTCTTACATTGGCTTCCTCTGCCGCAACGAATCGTCTCTGCTTTGGTGTGGCGTTGCCTCATGGGTTCGGCCCTAGCATGATACTTGAGGGAACTCTGCCGCTCCACTCCGGGTGTTCGGGTTCGCTGTTGCCTCCGCTCTTCTACGCAGAGGGAGCTTCTTGTCCCTTAGGCACAAACCTCTGTTAGGCGGCATCGTGCTTTTTCTGTTGTTGGCCCAAAGGTCTGGAATGGGCTTCCTCTGACTCTGCGCTCGTTACCTAGGGTAGTTACCTCGCAGGGGCGCAAGAGTTGCAGACTTTTGGAATGGTTTGAATGATTGCTCTATATAAGTGGATACTATCAGCATTTAAGAAGCTAAGAAAATTGGCTATTAAGCACGAATCAGGTTCATTTCAAGTGGTTTTAACACAGACTAAACGTCTTCTCAACCACTTAAAACCCTTGTTATGTTATGTTATGTTATGTTATGTTATGTTATGTTATGTTATGTTATGTTATGTTATGTTATGATATGCCAACTATGCACATACGGTTCAACAACCGATTACAATGAATTTACTACACAACATTGCTCCCCCGGTTGTTTGGGTAAAACCAGTTATAAAACCGACAGCGTGCTCAGTAGTGTTGTTTTAGTTTTGCCTTGAGTTTTAGTTTTAGTTATTATTAGTTTTACATGCTAGGTGTTTTAGTTATTATTAGTTGTAGTTATTTCGCCAAGTTTTAGTTATAGTTATTATTAGTTTCACATGCTAGGGGTTTTAGTTATTATTAGTTTTAGTTATTTCGCCGAGTCCGGCAATATTTTTCCTGCATACAGCTTTTAGCACCAAAAAGGATTCACGCGCTACAATCTGTTTCTAATCGATACTTAAACAGTCCCATACACCACTAGTTTTAGGTCTACCACCTAAATTTAGTTCGGACATCTTATAAAATTCCAAAGATCGGAAGATTACCCAACGAAGTGCTGATTATAAAACGCGTATATCCAAAAACATTGAGTATCCTTAGACGCTAGGTTTTCGTTATGTATTTTCGTTTTGGTTTTCGTTATGTGTTTTCGTTATTATTAGTTTTTGACTGGTTTAGTTTTAGTTTTTATTTCGTTATCGTGTTTCCTCTAGTTTTCGTTTTAGTTTTAGTTTTAGTTAACTATAACCTTTTGTTTTCGTTAATGAAGGTTTTCGTTTTAGTTTTCGTTAACGAAAACAACACTGTCTAGTGCTCAGTCTGGTGGAGGGCGTCGCATTGACAGTTTAAAGGGGTGGTTGTGCAAGCTATCTATGAAAGAATGAGGATTGTGTGCAACGATGCATTAGTCCCTATCACACTACACTGCCTTTTATGAGCTCGTCGAATAAAGCATAAAATGAATATAAAGAGACATACAACTAGACAGGCGGACAGACGGACATACATTGAGGTACAATATACAAAACACTAGTGATAAACACAATAGTCACTTCCTCATTTTTCTTACGGTTAGTTATAAATTTCAGGTTTGAGCTTCTCACGAGTTCTGTATGCTTCCTTCTTGACTCAAAGGGCCATCCGTATTGAAACATGTATTGTGTTCCTTTTCAGTTGACGCATTCATGCATGAAGCAGTCTTTCCGACCAAGCGAAGAATGCGCCATACCTCGAGACGCTTTAATGACAGCTTAAAACCTATCTTTGTAAGCAATTATATGACTGTCAACTCATGTACATGGCCCTTTCCTTCGGCCTCGGCGGAGCTACGGCGCAATGCAAATCGTCTTCCTCTTCCTCCTCCTCCTCTTCCTCTTCATCTTACTATTGTTGTTATTATTGTTGTTATTTTTGTTATCATCATCATCATCATCATCATCATCATCATCATCATCATCATCATCATCATCATCATCATCATCATCATCATCATCATCATCATCATCATCATCATCATCATCATCATCATCATCATCATCATCATCATCATCATCATCATCATCATCAACAACAACAACAACAACAACAACAACATCGTCGACATTATTCAAGCATGTATCTGCTGTTTAGCACAATGGCAACAGCCGCAACACATACCCAGAGCTATGCATATAATTATACTGGAGTTGTAGTTTTGTTATTTTTCACCATTCTTACCACCATTTTTAATTATTCGATTAAATCTCAGTATAGCATGCAATAGTGTGTAATTGTTTGGTATATCTCTTCCGAGAGAAGCTGGCTCACCTTGAAGAACGTGAAAGCAGACACTTGTGAGAAGAATGACTGCACCCAGAAACTCATATTGGAGCCATTGAAATAGATGGAGCCAATCTTTCCAGCTGCCGAGTCCAACCAGTAGAGTCTCTTCTGTAAGACGTCAATTTCCAAAATGGTCGGCGAAATAAGGGAAGTGCCGGACACGAGAACAGTTCGGTTGTCTCCGGAAAGAATCGATATCTCGATCTTTGGCTGACTTCCACCGTCAAGCCAGAAAAGGTGGCTAAGCCAGTAACAAATACAACACGTGGAGTCTGGTGTGCATCCTATTTAGTGGCGTGGCATATAGCGGTTTAGCTCTGCATACTATGTATGGTACGGTAAGGTATAGTTTGTATGGCATAGCTTAGCAAGGCATGGTATGTTCAGGTAAGATATGATAATGGTGGGATGTGAGGTGGCATGTTGTAGCATGATATGGTAATGGCTTGATGTTATGTGGTATGGTGTGGTGTGATGAGGTACGTTGTGATAGGACATGGTAATGGTGTGATGTGACATGGTATGGTATGTAGGTTCTTATGTCTCACCCATCGATGGGGTAAACGGCGACATCTTGCGGTGCAGCCAAATCACTGTCAATGACCGGCCGCCAGTATGCATAAGTACCCAGCACAAGTACACCGATCAGTTGGTTGGAGGCGTCCGCCCAATAGATGAGCCTCGACACCCAGTCCACGGCCACTCCTCTCACCTACGAAGACAAACGTACTGTTATGAATTCGAATCTAACTGAAGACTCACCTTTTCAAGAATTCGTACCATGATCCATTCGATCCTTCCAAACTTTCTCATAATCAACTAAACCCGCCTTAGCAGCTGCTCTGGCTCCTCTCTGGTCGGCAACCGGATTCGGACCTCCACTAGACATCGATCTCTGATGCGATGCAGCGCTCGTGAATAAACTGGTGTCCTTCACTTAGCTTTAGAGTAGCGCCTTACACATTTGGAGTTTATGATTACGATTACGAATATCTGTCAGGGTTCCACAGTTTGCTGTTGTGTAAAACCAATGCAGACCAATGGTTTAAAAACAGGACATAGAGCAGAAACAGCCGTACCTGATCGGAAACTCCGATGGTTGGGAAGTGATAAAAATCGATGCTGGATAAATTGAAGAAGTCGGGTATATTCGTGATTTGTCTCTGTCGCCATTCGGCGAAGTAGACGGAGGACCCGATGTAGTCGAACGACAAGGGCTCCATCGAATGGACTTCACTGGTGATCAGTAGGGTAGCGGTAGGGCTGGAAGTGCGACAGAAGGCTGGATCTCCGGATATCTTCACAATGATCGATTGATTTGCAACGGTAGAACCGTAGAACTCTTCGTAGACCAGATCAGACCTCGAGTCATGTCCACTTCAACAGTAAATCAACAACTAAGTTCTTAGTCGTAATGTAGCTGTTGCTGTTAATTGTGTCAGTATCCTTGGCGTGCTTATGACCTTGGTGGTGCGGAGTTTTGGTATTAGTTGTAATTGTAGGCCTAATTGTAATTGTAATTAGCAAACTACTTGAAGGATTCTTTAAATCTTTGACTGTCAGCGCAAATGCTAAGAGTGTAAGTACATGTCAGTTGGTGTTCTTAACCTGAAGGCTTCTTACCTGAATAGGTGCAAGGTGGGGTGCGGTGGTGTAGGGGTATGTTCGGTGCCTTGCCGCCGGAGGGTTGCAGGTTCGAATCCACCTAAAGCCGCCGCTTAGGGACCTTGAGCAAGTCCTTCGCGCACAATTGCTCTGCAATATAATTATTGCTTCTGCGTCGCCGAGGCGTGTGCACTTCTGAGCTTGGGGCAACCTTAGTAAGAAGGGCGATATCAAAGATCAGTTGTATTGTATTGTAAAGAAGACTGTTCCAGGCACGTGGGCCAGCGACCAGAAAGGTATGATCGCCCATATGACGTATCCTTCTCCAGCATAACACTTTGAACAACTTGGGAGCGTACCGATTAGTCAGCGTCTTACTAGTGACAAGACATGTTTGTTTCAAGAACAGCATCTTTACAGTAAGTTTCGGTAGCGTAACCAGTTATTTTACACAGTCAGGAGTGTTATTTATTCATTTATCACGAGCGGAGCCCTCCCGAATTGCGCTCTCACCTTCTTAATCCGGGAACGAACCTTGACGGACGGGCTTCGACCTGTCAGCGCTTGTTGCGGCTGTTGGGCCTAGCCTACTTGGGAGCGCGCTGATTAGACTATAGGACGCTCTCTCGTCTGTAAATACATGTATATATCTTCGTAATTTGCCCTAACCCGGACTTTTATTTGTATACAATACACTCGTCTAGCACACGAATGTACTAAATTGAATACAGAGATTCTTCGCCCGTTTATATACATAATGCACGTTATTTCGCTCTCCATTAAATACAAAACAGCGCATGACAGCCTTTAATCAATCTATGATGAATTTGGGATGACAGTGTTTCACATTGCTGTCGTACGAAACACCTACTTTCACGGTCTTTCGCACGCAGGAAAACTCTTAATGCCAGCGTCGCATTTCTGTAAGGGCAACTTTTCGTCCGGCGGCTTCATAAGAGCAGTAACTTCTCTGAGAGCGAGTATAGGGTTGTTCTATTAAATTGAATTAATAAAAATAACACGTTAAAATGAATACAGTCGACGCCACTTAAGTGCATAACAGATAAGTGCATAATTCCCATATGTGCACAGAAGCTGGCCGGTCACGTTTTAATACAGGGTATTTCAATGGAAGACAACTCCAGGCAAGTGCATATCGTATATATATGCATAATTCGGTTATGTGCATAGCCGACTACAGGCCTGTTATGCATTGCTCTGTGTATGTCAACTCCGTTTAATTGCATAGGCAGCTTAGAACATTCTGGCTGTCTAGGCAGTTCGACTGTGAACAGCAAACGACTCCACTCCGGCTGTCCAGTGGTCTGTCTTAGCTGCACTGTGGTCCGTATCATCAAGTGAGGTAACATTTTGTATACCTCTGAGCGCCTCTGAGTAGTTCCCTTGAAGAGGCGCTATACAAATTCAAGTCATGAATGAATAGGCCTACCGGTGGACATTCCAGAGCGTTTAAACCATTCATAAACATTCCGTTTGGTGTCTGCCATTCACACTGTTCCTGTAGCTTGCTCGACACTGTCTCGCTTATGTTGTAAAAATGTTAAATCGCTGAGCGATTCTGTAAGACTTTGACATTTAGCGGAGCCTTTAAAATACCCGAAGAATAAGATTTACTTTAACTGAATGGTAACTGAAGGAATTATAGTATGTAGGCTCAATCTCTGTTATTAAATACCCGTACATTTAGCCAATTTTACACAGAACATGCATAGGTTCAAGACATTTCGGAGGCTACGCACTTAAGCAGCTTAAGCAGCGTCGACTGTGCAACTATACAACCGTTAATAATTATGAATTGTTTACCTTGTGACACACATTCTTCAACGAGAAACGTAGCTGCGAGATACAGAAGAGCTTTCAGGCTGTATCTTCTGGTGGATGATGTCATTTTGTCCTAATACAACTCCGTCTCTACTGGTGTATTTTTATATAGCGCCTATTGATGGTTTTACACGTGTCTTCTCAAAACCACACTGTAGTTTCCAATGCATTGCAGTTACGATTGCTCAGAGAGAAAGTTGACGACTACTGTATATGTAGCTGTGGCTTCAGTAGAGTTATAAACATCGTCATGCATCGTGGTTAAGGACCACCCATTAAAGCCGACCTGAAATGTATGACTTGAGTTACACTGCGCCTAACAATGGCCAATCCGCGAGTTGTTACTGATCTCTGCGAGAGGTATTGCAATTTTCTCAGTGGCAAATCTTGCTACCTGTAGGTTAGTTCATCTGCACCGGTAGAGCTCCTGGCTTTGAGGGTGCTGGAAAGCGATATTATTTCCATTGGCCAAGTTAATTCTATACCCATGGGTGTGAGGGATGACACTTTTCAGAAATCTATGAAGGCATATTTACTTTACCAGTTTCAGTGGCTAAACGTCCTCAGAACGCGTTATACAAAAGCACATAATTCTACATACATAGATATATGCATACATTCATACATGCATATATATATATATATATATATATATATATATATATATATATATATATATATATATATATATATATATATATATACAACCCAAAGGTCGGGGTTCAATCTCGCCAGGGTTGTAAGTTGTTTAGAGAGGTCTGCTCCATTTGTACCCCTAATGAACGCGGCTATAAAATGAATTAATTGGCCGTGCACTGTCAGTGGGAAGATCAACTTAAAATTAACCAGATGTGGTTTTATTACGCGAATGTTATTCAATTGACTTTATTACTGATCTTTCTTCCTACTTTAACCTTACTCTCTCACAGATCCATAGATATCTGTTTTAATAATAATAATAATAATAATAATAATAATAATAATAATAATAATAATAATAATAATAATTATAATAATAATAATAATTATTATTATTATTATTATTATAATAATAATAATAATAATAATAATAATAATAATAATAATAATAATAATAATTATTATTATTATTATTATAATAATAATAATAATAATAATAATAATAATAATAATAATAATAATAATAATAATAATAATAATAATAATAATAATAATAATAATAATAATAATAATAATAATGGAGATAACATCGCGCTCTCGGGATTCGTACGACCGGGCGAGGCTTAATGCTATACAGGCCCCACACGCCTCGGACTGGCTATTCGCCCTCCCTCTAGCTTCTCAAGGCTTAAGACTCAATGACGAAGATATGAGGGTAGCGGTGGGCTTGAGACTGGGGGCGGTCATCTGTGCCCCACACACATGTCCATGTGGTACAATGGTTTCAGCCAGAGGATCGCACGGTTTGGCTTGCACGTTGGGTTTCGGCAGACAAGCCAGACACTCTTCCATCAATGAAATCGTGCTACGCAGCCTCATCAGGGCAGGTACCCCGTCGATCAGGGAACCGACTGGCCTCGCACGATTGGATGGGAAAAGACCAGATGGCCAAACCCTGATTCCATGGAACAACGGGCGTTCCCTGATTTGGGATGTCACAATTGTAGACACTTTTGCGCCGTCGTACTTGGTCGAGACAGCTGTAGCAGCGGGAGGAGCGGCGGAAATAGCCGCGACTAGAAAGAAGAACAAATCGTGGCAACTCTTCATAAACATCGTATGTCCATAAAAGTTAATTCTGAGATAAACACAAAAAACTGTTTATTTTTTAAATTTATTAATACATATGCAAAATATTACATAGCATCATTCAGAAACATATCAGAAGTCTAAATTAAAACTGTAAATTAATTAATTCACATCACACTGTGAATTATATCAAATTTTGGTTTATACGATATTTTCCCGGACATTTATGCATTTTACGTGCTAGTGCAAATTATCATATAGTTCATTCCCAACAGTTTTATTAAATAAGTTGCTCAAAGAAGTTGCGGTGAGCTTGTGGGATTACAGTTTTGCAAAGTTCTTTCAAATCAGCCAGTTTAGGTTTAGGGATAGTCAACTTTTTAGAGTACTTCTGAACTGGTGGCATCATTTTGTCAAGCCCACATACTTGTAACGGTTGTACAGGGGTTGCATGAGTAAGGCTGTAAAAAATACCGTCCTGAGTAAACAGTAAGTGTTTAATATCAGTAACACATGGGTCCCCTACCCTTTTCCCAGGTCTAATTGATGGGATTGGGTTTGGAAATGTCTTCCAGAATGTATGATCAATTGAATTGACAATGAAAGGTTTCCTTCTTCTAGCAGCCTTCATGACTGCCATCCAATCTTGCGGAGTAAACAATTCAATTTTACAACTTGCTGTTTCTATTGAGGAATGCATTGCATCAACCTCCATCTGAGTGTGTCCTCTGCATAAATACTTTTGATGCACCTCTTTCAGATTTGCCTTTTCACCACTGCGCAATAAATGAAATATTGCAGAAGCAAGAACGGCGTTTCTATTTTGATATGCGCAGCCATCTGATCATATAATCACGGATTCGACCGTCTCTGGAACGGTCCTTATAGGTAATGAACTATTAGGCTTGCAAACTCTTCAGCATCTAAGGCACCTTCACCTTCATGCCAAACATTACATGAGCCATCCCCACTTGCAACATCATATGTAGTGAAATTATGCAAAGCCAGCTTCCGTTTATAGTAAACTGCGGATGCGAATGTTTTGGGGCAGAGCAAAACTTGCTGCAGATCTACTGTAATCACTCGCATTGTATCACGGTGCGACTTGCCCAGCATCTTATCTACATCTTTGCACATTCTAGCGCGTTCTTTGTCTTCTACATGACTATCATAATCAGCTTGATTAACCACATTATCTTTATATGAAATGCAGAAGTCACATTGATCTTTACGGGGATGGAAAAAAGAACGGTTCAAAGTTTTGAAAATGCAAGTGAAGACTTTCTTAGAACATGGTTTACGCTTAGCTACATTACACTCTTCTTTATAAAGATCATACATTTTGGCGACACTAAGGCCTGGTTCCAGATAAAGGAGTTTGGAGTCTTTCCTGCAATAATGTGAAGGAATTGTTGGAAACTTCTCTATAAAGCTTGTAATGCATAAGCGATCAGCAGGCGGTGTAGCATTTGGGGGAACTCGCTTCGAATGACCAAGTGGAGAAGAAAAAAATTAAATGGTTCCAGAATTGTTGGCTTTACGTACTGCCAGCCGGACAAACATCTCGCCAACACATAGGGTGCCTAAAAAGAACTGCTTACATACTTGGATTTTCTTTCCAACAACTGGAAGATAATACTTAATGGTTTTCCCCCTGCGACTTACAACATTCTGCGTTCGTTCTCTTACGAGAAGCATTGCATGTCTCTGTGTGGGAAATTACAAAATCTCTCTTTCTTTCCCAGGTAACCTGCCAATAATCATCGAAAACTTCTTTGCGGTTTTAATCGGACATTTTACTACGACAGCATTTACAGTTTATTGGCTTCATTTGCCTTTTGTCCCCATGCAATCTCTTGTTGGCTGCAATATTTCGCTTCCATTTCTGAGGGTTACCCTGCCATTTTTTAGCAATTTTTCTCGACATTGATAGGGAACGTTCATCAATAATATTGTCATTATTTTGATCTGCAACACAAGCAACAAGACTGGATGCAGTAGCATCGACAACAGGCAGTAGAGAAGCCGGTTGACCGTCTATGAACATTGGCTCAATTGAAGCATCGACAACAGGCAGTAGAGAAGCCGGTTGACCGTCTATGAACATTGGCTCAATTGAAGCATCGACAACAGGCAGTAGATCACCATTCGGAAGCCACGAAGCATCAGCTGGGTCACTGTCTTCGGATGAGGAACCTTGATCGTCACTGCTCGACATGTCAGCTACAACAAGATAGTCATGAAATTCACGTCATTATTATAATTAATTATATAGTATTTAATAGTAAATATTGATTTCTTTTCATTAAGCTACCACTGTAATGTCTTGACAGTGTACAGTCGTCGATCTCGTTTACTGTGACTTACCACCCCGTCCCCTCGTCAACACTAAACGCCCAACAATTATAGTCTGCCTGCAATTTAGCTAAAAATAACATGTTCACAGCCTCATTTTCCTCTGGCAAAATTACTTTATTATCCTGTGCGACAGTTGGCTGCATTATAACTGTTATCTAAATACTTGTATCATCGCCCAACATTTTTAAAAGCAAATTTACAATGCTAAATAATGTCAAATAATAGTCTTACTCACCAATTAGCGACAATACTTCCTCTCCTTTAAACGTCTTCTTTCTGTTCGGTCTGAAATTGTACGCCATTATTTAACTAAGCTAGCTTTTAATCGTTAAAAAATAACGCGTGTTAGCCGTACGATTGGTCTCAGCAATGACTATTTGGATGTACGATATTTTGCAAGGCGCAATCCGAGCCTTGGTCTGATAGGATAATTTGCGTCATGTGATATAACTCTGTATTCTTATTCGCTATGGATATAGGGTTTTTGCTGGACATGAAGGATGTTTTAACACGTCGAATGACACTAACAGTCTAATATAGGCCAAAAGTGGATATACGATGTTTATGAAGAGTTGCCACGAAATACGAGGAGCTTCAAACAAGATACCTTTTTACTCCAATCGCGATAGAGACGATGGGACCTTTGGACCAGGAGGGCCTGGCTTTCATCAAGGAACTCGGCAGACGGTTGACCAGAACAACGGAAGATCCACAAGAAACCTTCTTCCTTTTTCAAAAGATCTCTGTTACTGTCCAGCGATTCAACGCTGTCGCATGCCTTGCTACAATGGGGCCCTAGAACTCTGATGTTAGAGGAACAATAACCGTTTTATAATAATAATAATAATAATGATGATAATAATAATAATAATAATAATAATAATAATAATAATAATATCTTTTCTTTATTGAAGCGCCTGACAAACGCACTGCGCTGTACATTTACATGTTATGCAATTGAAACAATCTTAACTACTAACAGAACAGACAGCCTGCAATACATGGCGCTAATAGCAGCCTACAAAGCATATCCGCCCTACGGGGCTCGAACTCGGTACCTCTCGCTCTCTACGCCAGATGTTATCCAATGCGCTATTATATTACAATGATTTCTTGCTTTATGCGATTTTGTTATTTAGCCCTGTTCTTATCCGATGTAACCGCAGTGCGTTTGCAAGCGGTTCAATAAGCCACGTACTTACTTACTCACCAGAAATCCTCTATAAAATTTTTAATTTGAAACGGCGACAATAAATCTATTAATAGCCTATTATATATTACGTCATAATGAATGTCAGAATGACGTCAACCCATTAGGTCCACAGAAGGCGTTGAGCATAAAGATGTACTACAATGGCGCGTAATAAAATTGTTGTTAACATAATAAACAATAACGCCAGCTACGCTATCGTCATCTTTCTCTTCATTATTATCCTCCTCCTCGTTGTCGCCCTGGTTTACCTTCTCACCACACCAGTGAGACCACCCGTCTCTGCTGGGCAAAGCGTTCGTCCACAGACTCCGGTCAAAGGAAATCTACCATGTCCATATGGATTGCATGCCCCTGGAACGTGCTCATGTGGACCCGGATGCAAGGATCTGCATCTGGCATGAGTAAGTTGAAAGTTGACTGATTTTATCTGATGATAATCGTCATCCGACAATGCAACGGCTAATCAATTGTTTTCACATTTTTAAATAGCAATACGACGAACGGCTGCAGTTTGGTCGACTTGACCGACTGTTCACGACCCTCTGTCGGTTTATTATGTCTCTCCGAAGTTGGCGCCAGTCAATGGTTGCGGCTGAATTAATCGTAGTTTTGCGCTATCTTCAGTGTCGAAAGCTGAGTCACGAGAACAGCTGATTTTCATTCACAGGAACAAGTGGAGACTGGAGAAAACTATAATCTGTTGTTGTGTATAGTATAGCTTAATGTAAATATACTCGATTTTATATAATAATTATGTATTGTATTGTATTGTATTTAGGCATTTGTAAAGCGCCTCTAGTAGGGTGAACCGTTCAGAAGCGCTCTCAGTGGCCTCGGCCCTGCTCGTTTTCAAAGAATTGATCGGGTGAGATCCTTGACAACCGCTTGCCCGCTTGAATATACTCCACGCCAATTAAGTTCCTCGTTCACGGACCGTGCAAGCCCGAGATTTAAATCTCTGAAATGAGCATCGTGAAGCGAACCTCAATTTCCACGCTCTCTTACATGATAGAGGCGCGTGAGAAACAGCCTACTGGTGCCCAATGACTACTACTAAGTCGTGTACTGCATAGGCCTACGGTCAGAATGATATTAAATGTCCCACATAGTCTCCTCTAAATCCTAATCTGAGCCATCCTCCGCCCCTTACCTCCCTCGCCGTTTCAATTCTAAACAACATCCATTGTAGCCGTTTAACTCTCTTCCTGCCTGACCCTTTCGATCTTGACTTGGAGCTGATTTTGACCATACCTGCCTATCGATTTTACTTTGACTAAGCGGCTGTGAAAGTGTGAATAAGCTGGTTTTCGCGATTTTGCTTTTTGGACGCTGTAGAAATTTCAAGATTACGATTACGATTATTTATATATCCGTCTATAATTAGGCCTACTGCTTGTTTAGAAGAATGCAGCTCTTAGAACAGCTCAACCTATCCCGAACTGATTTTGATTTCATTCGGAACCGAGAATACTCAACTTAGCGTCTCCGACATTGATTGCGGAATAAATGCCAAGTTTCCGGTTGAACCGTTTATAAGGCTTTTATGTTCGTGCTTCTTCTTTTAGGACACGCATCCGTTCTGAACAGAGAGCATTGCACGGATATAAGCAATAAGTTCTCTGAAAGTCTGTGGAGAACCTGTCTGAACATCATCCATGTTACATGCAACAACAGGTCCTTCAAGATGAATCCAAACCCAACCACAAACCCACCAAAGCAAACTGGACAGCCTGGTCCTGCACAACCACATACGGAAGACGTCCACAGACAGGTCAAGCCTCCTCCGATACCGTTGGCCAGCACACCAGCTCCGAAACCAGTTCCAGCGGCGGGACATGAGACGAGCGTGAGACCATCATCAGCAGCTCAAGGAGTGGCAACGCAGGCCACCCAGTCAGATGCGAAGGCAGCGCATCCGCCGAGTAAGGAGCTACACACTGGTCCACCCTCAACCCCCACCAAAGCAGCGGCGGCGGCGGCAGGGACATCTGCCACGTTAGAGCCGAGCGCCAGGAAACCTACACCTGGACCGACACAGACAACAGCGTCCATTGTGAGGCCTGTGTCGAGCGCCTCAACAACAGCCGCAGCAACGGATGGACAACAGATGAAGGCAACTGCTGACAAACTAGCAACCGGTGTACCACCAAATAGCATCAGCGGCTCAGCAGCAGCAGCTGCAAAGGCTGGACTTGTGGACAACGCGGCGCGGTCCTACCTACCGGATAGTAAGCATTTGGGTGTCGCATATCCACGGGCCACAACGCTATCCGAAGCAGTGACCGGTCAGGTACGAATGTCTGAAGCAATGCTGGACGCTATGCAAGGCGGAAGCGTCCTGGACGAAACCATACCAGTCGAACCATTTGCCAGAGCAAGACCGTCACTTCAACAAGTCCGATATCCAACGCCGTATCCCCAAACACCAGAACCATCAGACGAGAGTCAAACCACAGTAAACATAAAAGATGTCGATGGGATTGAAGTCTTCAAGAGGCGGCGTGCCAGCGTCATATCAGACACGGAATCGATTAGCCACATGCAGCAGACAGCTGAGCAGCGTGCCTCAAGGAAAAGCATGAAACCAAAGGCTGACAGCATCGACGAGGAACACCTCTTATCAAAGGGCGAACGTCCGCTGAAAAGCTCACTCAGATCAGTCGCCGGTGCCAAGAAAAAGAAGGGGGTCAAGTTCTGTGATGTCAACGGCGTAGAGTTGGCCGCAGTGCGGGTCTACTTCGACCAGGATGAAGCACCGGAAGTGCCTCTTTATGCAACAGCTTACCTTAACCTGGACGAAATTTACACTCCCATACCGGAGGAACCAAATGACCAGAGGGTTCTAAGACTCAATTTCTCACAGCCAGGGGCAGCACCAGACTTCGTCGGCCGGGTCCTTCTGAACAAGGTAGCTCTCGAGTTCTGCGTGGTCAATGACACCGAGATGAACGTGACTGGTACAGTTCGCGTCGCCGACATCTCATTCAGCAAGTCGGTCACCATACGCTACACGACTGATCAGTGGAAACACACCAGCGAGATGAAGGCCAACTACGTCTACTATTCACACGATGGTGCAACGGACCGGTTCTCCTTCACTATCCAATTGCCAACAACGTTTGGCCCTGGTGGCCAGCTCCAGTTTGCCGTCAAGTACGAGGCCGGAATCGAGTTATTCTGGGACAACAATTTTGAACAGAACTACAAAGTGGAATGTCACACAAGAGAAATGATAGTGATGGCAGCAAACTCAAGCTACCTGTCAACGACTCATCCAACATTCACCTGGCTACAATACCTGTGACGAAAAAATCACACGAGTAGCAGTACGTACATTTGTACCAAAAGGCAGTTCCACTTCATAAATCGTGTGTGGTAGCAACTGTTAGACATTTTATTGTGTAATAACTTGCTAATTTGGTGAAATTATTTTGTGCTAAATCTGTTACTCGTTATAACTTCGACTGCTGTGTAAACATAATGGATCAGATCTCCTGAATCCTCATCGAATATATAGGCCTACTGTTGCATTGCATAGTAAAGATTATCCGTTGCACTCATATCTTCATGCAGTCTAAACCTAAGTCTACATGTACAAATAACAAAGAAAAGCATCTTTACAAATCATCAGTTCACCCTGAGTCATAGAATGAAGGAATCGGGGTCACCCATAAAAGATTTCCACAAAGAATGGACTAGTTTGGACCCTTCTTTCCACTTTTGAAGGCATATTTACTTGTACCAGTTTCAGTGCCGAAAGATCCTCAGAACGTGTTATACAAAACATATGTACATAGATATATACATACATTCACACATGCATATATACAACCCAAAAGTTGGGGTTCAATTTCTCCAGGGCTGTAAATTGTTTCGGAGTTTTGCTTCACTTGCGCCCCCCCCCCCCGATTGAACGCGGCTATGAAATAAATTCATTGACCGTGCACTGTCGGTGGGAAGATCAGAAGGCGAGGAACAATTCTAGCCACCATACTTATATGTATGGACTAAGAAAAGCGAAGGCGCTAACACTTCATCCCTCATATCTGCCTTTCGGGTTTACCATAAGGGCAGATTATTTTAGCATATGAAAATATCACTGTTTACAGTTTATCACACAATACAAGTACTACGAAATCAGCAGGTACTGTGCATTGCGCAACAGGAACCATGAAAAGCCATTAAAATAATTAATTAACTGAACGAATTGTCCCGGCTAAACGACTGCCTCTCTTGTATCTAACTCCTCAACCCCCGACAATCTGGCTTTACTAAACACCACTCCACAGAAACTCTTCTCGCCTCTCTGTACAATAAACTGATCTCTGCCGTCAGACATCAGCAAGTCTCCTGTCTCTGTCTCCTTGACATCTCCGTCGCATTAGACACAATCGATCACAACCTCCTTCTCCTCTGATGCCTCTGCCCGCAATCTTGGTGTTACTTTTGATCCACATCTCTCCTTCTGTAACCACATCTCCCGCGCTCGTGAATAGGCTTGTGCCCTACGCTTGGCTTTTGAGTGGCGCTTTAGAAGTTTGGAGATTACGATTACGACAACTTCTCGCGCTCCTGCTTCATGCACAATCGTGACCTCCGCCGCATCCGACCTATGCTCGACTCCAAGACAACTTCCACCATTACTACCGCCATTGTCCACTCAAAGCTCGACTACTGCAATTCCCTTCTCCTCAACCTTGAATGCACACAACTCAAAAGTCTGCAACTCATCCAAGACTCACTAGTCAGAACTGTCACCAGGAAGCCCAAGCATCATCACATCAATCCGGTCATGAAATCACTCCATTGGTTAAAAATCCCAGAGCGAATCCACTTCAAAGTCCTTTCGCTAACCTACAACTCCTTACAATACTCCCAGCCTAGATATCTTCGCGAACTCTTCACCATCCAACCAACTCGCTCTACCCGATCATCCGCCGTTCTCACTCTTTCTCGACCCCGGGCACTACTTATCTCAAGTTCTACAACACTGCAGCACGTCTCTGGAACGATCTACCTCCTGAATTCCGCACTTTTTGGGTTCTTCCACCATTATCGCCAATCACCCACCACAATCTACCTCAGGTTCCTCTATTCATCACTCCAAGACTTTCCACTCTAAACTGAAGTCTCTGCTTTTCAAGAACTCCTGCCCCGACTCAACTGATCATCTACCTTCCAATTCTCGCCCTAAACATCACCCACCTTAACATCTGCTGTGCCCGTGTGATCCTCTGGAAACCGACCTCGGACCAACCACCTTCGGACTACTCTCTTGTACAACCCCTCTGACTAGACGCAGCGCTCGTGAATAAGCTGGTACCCTACGCTTGGCTTTCGAGTGGCGCTTTAGAAGTTAGGTGATTACGATTATACACGATTACGATAGCTTATACTAACCTTGACCCCTCTTTCTTGATTTCTACTCAGACACGTGTTTGTTACTTGCTAGTAATACTAGAATACTAATGCCAATACCAATACTACTGCTGATAATAATAATCTAAATTTTAATACAACATCTCATAGGCCTACTTGTAAGCTGATATCAAAAAGCACCAGTCCTCGGTAAGGCAGACATCAGCAGGCCTGGCCCGAGCCATGTGTCTTATGCATGGTTTGAAAATTCGACCAGGCAATACCGCAATAACGGCGCAATAAGTCTGACACAAGGATGTAATTTTCGAATAAATTGAATGCCGTAGAACAGTGCTTCTCAAACTTTCTAATGCTGAGGAGTGGTTCTTGCTTTCCGCGCTGTACAACGGAGTGAACGGACCAGTGCTTTTTAACATCAGCTAACACAGTATGACATGTTATAATATTAGAATTAAGATTCCATAATACTGTCACTGTTTATTATAACTATACGTTTGTTACTGTTGCATATTTAAAACTGATTTCAAGCATAGGCTTAAACACTGTGGCGTATCCTCAGTTTATGTTTTACAGCACACAATCGTTTAACCTCAACAAAACTAAACTCAGATGCAAATATTTTAATACATTGGTATTTCTGAAGAAACTAATAATGAGTGAATATACATTTTTCGATAGGCACAAAAGCATAAATAAGCGCATGGGATCGGTTTCTGCTAGACTACTCCGAGTACCCGACACAGGCCGACAAAGGTCAAGTAGGTAAGTTGGAGCGAGGCCTAGTTTGCATCGCCATAATAAGGAGGCGACCCTGTGCTCTATACACTGATGGACATGGAGCCAGCGCAGAACCTCCAGCATGTAATTTGACAAGTGACTGAATTTGGGTATTTGGCCGATAAGTCGCGCTGCAGAGCGTAGAATACGGTCAAGGCAGGTCAGACGTCCAGATGGTCAGCCAGAATAAAGGGACAGACAATAGTCGAGGCGAGCTGTGGAGAGATTGAGCAAAGGAGGCGGAAAAAGCGCTAGGGGAGAGTGATACGAAGAGTTGAGTGTTGTCTGCATGAAGATAGTGGTCAACAGCTCTGCTGTTTGATTTCGGTTGTCCCAGGGCGTCGCCTCCTACGCTGCGCAGAAAAAGGCGTTCTTATGGTTCCTTTTGCTCGTACTGCAACAATGCAGAACCGAGCTTTTTCTGTGGCAGGCCCAATGATCTGGAATGGTCTTCCTCTAGAGCTGCGTCTACACCCTGGGAGTCTGCCTGATACTTTCCTTACTAAACTCAAAACTGTTCTTTTTGGGCGCGTTGGAGTCGGGAGCGCCTCTGAGTAGTTTCCTCGAAGGGGCGCTATATAAATTCCCGAATAATGAATGAATGAATGAATGAAAAGAAGAGGATTTTATGAGATGGCTCATAGGTGTAGTGTAAAAGACGAAGAGAAGTTGTGCAACTCGCGACATAACATATTCTGCTATAAAATGACCATACACGTTTTGCTGGAAGGGATCACACGGCGGTGGAGAACACTGATTTCATAGGCAGAGACTAAGAAAAACTAAGTCGCAAACATTTCATACCCACAGTTTCCTGTTGCGGCTTTTCTTGTTCTTGTATTTTGCATAGACCGTCACATAACTTTTAAATATATGTCCTTTTTGCGTAATGCTACTTACGCGTATACTGTAATATTGTTTCATTTCGATTAAATGTGTTCAACTTCCGGTCGAATGCATTCGCTTGACTTTCTATCATAACTCTAACAAACGTTCAGTCTATAGCTAACTTGTTTTTTCAAACACTATTCACGCAAGCACCGTTGCCCAAATAATTGCGTCCCTGCATCCAAACAGAGTAACTAAAGAAAGACGTTTTATATAACGCTTATATTTAGCGCTTCTGAGTAGATTACATTGAAGGGGCGCTATATAAATACTCCTTAATAATAATAATAACAGTCATGCCGAGTTGAACCATTACAGTAGCGGTTTCTTAAAGAACATAAAACTAATTTGCCACTCTGTAAAATTCATAGACTATCTATAATTATAGAGGCCTATGAAAAGCATGTAATTAATCAGCAGGGTATGACCTTTTACTGTAGAACATTTTAATTTTGTTGCATAATCCTCGATTAGATATAGTCGTCAACAACGGTCCTGTTTGTATTAATGCTCTCATATGCATTATCGGATGAGTGGCTGCTGGTCACGTTAGTCATGTAATGCGGCTCTTCGACAACAGGAACTCTGGCAAGAATTTCAACACAAAAGCACTTTTAAATTTATTCAATGTTTTTAGATTTTATATCATAACACACTGTGACGAAACAGCAGTAGTTTACTGACTGTGTTCACTGATCAGCAATTGCATCTACGGTAGGATCAACCATCAGATTTCACATCGACTTATCCTTGGTCTGCTCTACATACATGTATATATTTATCAAATTGTTGTTGTATCTTCAGTCGACATATTTATCAATTCAGCGTGCAGATGATCGGTAGTGAGGTTTGGAAAGTACGGACGCTTAATATCTGGTGATTTACGTGTGCAAATCTAACACTCATTCATTCTTCAACTGTGGAATTTTGCATATTAATACTATAGGCCTTACTAGCAATTCATCCAGAGATGAATCACTAATAAGCATTTATAACATCCTTTCCTGTCGTAATAATATTACAGTATCACGGAAAAACTAAGCATTCATAGTTAGTCTTCTTATTGCTAAAAGTTTGATATTGCTCAAGTCAACAGCGGTGTTATTAGATGACTGATACACCAGCTGAATAAAGAAAGTAATGCAATGCGATGCGATAAACTTATTATGGAATTAAACCTATAATAGTGTGGCTAAGAGATTCTCCAAAGAGCATAGAATTATACAGCAGATAACTTTCGCAGAGTAAGCATTTATTCGAATCACCCTATTCATACCTTTTTCGTTTTGTAATACAGCAGATGGTGAGCGTTATCATTCCTGTAATCAGGACGACTCCGCTTGCTACTGTAGCTGCTATTATAATTGTTGTACGATCTGAGAAGAGAAAAGAGACAAGCCACTTCAATTCAATTCATGATCCTCCTACTGGGATGCGCCTCATTTGAGGTAATCGCACCAGTAACTTACATACTGTACATTAAGGAGCGCTCTGTTCCAGTGACCGGGTCAGCCGAATAGGCGACCCTAATCTCGATATTTCTACAGCGCTCAGAGAAGTTAAATCGTGGGAAGCAGATTGCTAACAGTAAAAAATTCGTTAGGCATGCTAGGTGAAAATGGGTTCCATATCAAGATCCAAGAGTCAGGCAGTCAGGCAGGCAGTGGATGGTGTTTATAATTGGTGAGGGGAAGAGGAAAACTTCGGATAAGATTTGTGGAAAAGGCGAATTTGAGTGAATGACCTGCGCGCATCAAATGATGGAGCTGAGCAATTGTGGGTGAAGAACTTGCTCAAGGTCTCTGCAAAGTCTTATGTTTAGACACTGTATGCTGACGACTCAGGCACTGTTGTAATTAATGTGTTCAATTATTTAATTACAATTATTTTTCGAAACACAAGAACTGTGTGTCTTTTCTCGAGTTAACCTACGCTAAAATAGGGCTAGTCAATTTAATTAAAACTTCGGAAGTGATCGACAGTGTGTATAAATGTACATACGTACATACATACTGCTGTGTCTCTTTTAGATACTGTCAAAACACTTGGGGTAACCCTGGACAGTAAGCTCACATTCCGACCACACATAACAAACCTTTGTAAATCTTGTTTCTATCACATCAGGGCAATACGTCACATCAGGTCAGCTCTAACTAAGAATATGTCTCAAACTATAGCCTGTTCACTTGTATCCTCTCGTCTTGATTATGCTAATTCCCTTTTTGTGGGTATCTCAAACCTTGAACTCAAAAGGCTGCAACGAATCTGTGAACTAATGTGTTGCATATATAATGAGCACAGGTGTTCCTTAGGTTGATATATATATAATGTGTATTCGATTGTTAAGCGTTTTAGTCTTAGGCCTTAGTTGCGCTGTCGGCTCGTGGGCGCTTGGCCTAAAGTAGCCTAAACTTTGGCTGACGATAGATTCTTTACACGTGCAGTTAGCGCGCCAAACTTAGAAACTGCTGATGACAGTGAATTTTGAACAATACAGTGTAGTAGATGTTTTAATGCAGTAGAGAGCTGTATGTTAGAAGTTACAGTTGAGCTGTATTGATAAGAACTTTGATTGTACGTTTGAAATAACTGTGTTAAAAGAAAGGAGAAACATTCAAAGAACTGTGTCAATTTAATTCTTAAACAGTTAGAAGTCGTTGAGCAATTTATATGTAGAGATAAGGAAAGTTCTTGAGGTAGGTCACAACTAAGAAAGAAAAGAGTTGGTGACATATTTGGTGGCAGCGGTGGGATTCGAAACAACGTCTGGAATTCGAAACAACGTCTGGGATTCGAAACAACGTCTGGGATTCGAAACAACGTCGACTGGTGAATACGCATTCAAATCATTGGTAAATCTACGACAACGAAAGCCTCAACGACAAAGGTATAAAAGTTGGTTGTTATCAAACAAAGAACAATCCCCAATACTTCAAACACAAAAGAAAACTCGTGTTTTCCAGAAAGGACAGCACTGAAGTAAAGAAGTAAGATGGAGAAATTAAGTGTCAAAAAACAAGCAGAACTGAAGAAGATGTCTTCTGAAAGATTAAAACAGCGCTTGTTAAAGGCTGGTTTTGAAGAAGAAAAACTGGAAGATATGTCACGTGAGGACATGTTAGAAGCGCTAGCTGAAGTCTGGCTTAAAGAAGAAGTAGAAGGAAGAAGAAGGTGCTGTCGGTGGTACTGTGGAAAAGGTTATTGAGATGAAATGTTGAAGATGTTAATGAATTAAATGTTGAATATTTTAATGAATGCAAGGTTGAAGATTTTAATGAATGAAATGTTGAAGATGTTAATGAACATTTGGAAATTTGAGATAATAATTGTGTCAAATAATGGCTCTTTCCGATGATTAACCTCACTAGGGTTTACAAACATTGTAGACCTACAGACGTCATCAAGCCGCAAGAACTATAATTAGAAGTTCAAAGACGCACACACCTTTTTTCTGTGTCCAAAATCAAGGCCCGCGGTTTCATTCCGGCGCCGTTGACAATAGTCACTGGTCGACTTCCGTCCTGGTTCATCTCAACGATCTTCGGATAAAAATCTCCTGCATCCGCATAGTACAGCTTTCTGTTTTCAATGTCCAGTTCCAATCCATCGAGCGGCACCGAACCTCCATTGAGCAAATTAAGATTAAAGTAAAGTAAGGGAAGGAAACTGAAACAGGTAAAGTAGTCACTTGATGTCTACGAACAGCATCAATGTATTGCAAAGTAGCCGTCTAGTTAGAGCAGGGGTTTTCAAACTGTGGTACGCGTACCCCTGGGGGTACACCATGTGTCGCTAAGGGGTACGCGAAAAAAATCAAAATTTAAATTTCCTATGAGTTTATGGACTTTATGCACATCTTTCTTTGATTAACTATAGTGTACGTATTTGCTATTCTACGTTCCGCATTAGCTTCTTTTCTTTAAATTTTTTATGTGTTTATGCCCATCTTTCTTTGATTAAGCCCAGCTATTCTACGTCCGCCATACGCTTCTTTTTGAAACTGGTTTTCAACCATGCTTGCAATAAAAAAAAACAAATACAGAACAAAGCTTGAACTCGATCCAGATTTGCGTTTCAAATTGAAAAATATTAAACCATATAAAATTATTGTAAATCTGTTCTTGTCGCAACAAGCCCACAGCTCACATTAACACCTTCTAACAGACTAGTGATTTTATTTTCCCCTTTTGCTGATATGATTACATTCTTAAAATTATATATTAATTTTTAAATTTGTCTACCTACGACTAAAACCCGTCACGGACCCTGCAAGTGAACTTACTATATTCCCCTTATAATTAATTGCAAGAGGACTTCGCGCTCGCCTGCTGTTTTTGATCTGACCTTTGCTGTGGTCTGAGGGTAGGCTACGACAGCATTCGATTTTTTACATGGGGGTACAATAAAAATAAAGTTTGAAAACCGCTGAGTTAGGGCGTTCGGCCTCAAACGCGGATAGGAGTGGTTCGAGCCTCAGCCGAGAGGGACACTGTGTAGGGACCTCGAGCGAGTCCCTCACGCACAGTTCTTCAGCGCCATTGATTGTATTGTATTGTATTGTATTGTATTTGAACACTTGTTATAGCGCCCCTACCAGATTGCCCATTCAGAGGCGCTCCCGACTACTGCGCGGACGCTGAATCGGAGTTTCACGCCGAAGCGCATGAGCAATTGCGAGTGAAGGACTTGCCCAGGTCCCTACGCGGCGGCTTTGAGGTGGATTCGAACCCGCAACCCTCCAGCTGCAAGGCACCGAACATACCCCTATACCACCGCGCCCCAGTTGTATTTGTGTTGTGTTGTATTGTATTGTACTCCACGTTTATATTGCGACCGAGCCACCCGCAGTAAAGATCCGAGAAATTAATCTCTGGAATCGAACCCGGGCCGCCGTCGTGGCGAGCGGGCTACCAACCCAATCGACCACTCAGGATTGATCTTCTGTAGTATGGTCACGTGTGTACTTCTGAACTTTGAAGGATGGCAATATCAAATACAGTTGTATATTGTCGTATACCTTTGTCTGTGTAGAAACTTTCGATCAAATTGCAATCTCGGTAACAAAACAACCATCTCTAACTACTGCCTGACATCAAATTGCCAGTTTCACGTGACTCAAAAGGAATCGAAACCGTCAAACGGTAAATTGTTTAATTAAAGGTAGCGCGTTAAAAATAGGCCGTTATGGAGATATAATAGTCAACTGAGTCCCTATGTAGTCTAACTATACTAGACTTGCGGAATCCACCTGAGGAGTAGGCTAGACATAGCAAGGATTGATACAATTTATGTCATATTAGACAATGTTATTTTATAATATTCTTTCATCACGCTTAAATGCAATATCAAATTAAGCTAACTTCAATGTTATATTATGCTTAGCTAAGTTATACTCTTCTAAGCTATGCTAACGAATGTAGGCTTTGTTAAGAATCTCAATGGAATTATTTGAATGTAGTCACCCATGGGATCTTGGAATATGATCGTAGAGTATTGCCGACTTCCGTTGAGCCTATCTTTTCCGATCAGTCCCTCTTGGACGTCTGTCCAGTAGACGACCATTTCGACTGGGTCATAGGCAACGGCCACTATTCCAGGTCTGGGCGTCGCGAGGAGGGAAATTATGGAACCCGAACCGAGGTCGATCTGGTAGAGATTTGGTCTCCCTGCTACGAGAAGGAAATTGTCCTGAACAGTACCTGAAACGTAACAAAATTGTCAACTATTATGGACACCTTCAATTTTGGAGTCACAACAAATTGCCTTGCATGCTAAGACTAACCTGATGAAATTACGGAAATTGAAGAAAATCGCAGAAAGGAAATCGATTTCTCCTTAAAATGTCTTTCTTGCATAGTGCGTGTAGACTATACTTCTTAGGTCGATAGCAGGTAAGCCTTCCTTAGACGTGTCGGGCAAATCGATAGCAGGCTCTCGCAGAGTTAGTTTTCTTTACAGAATTAGATGAGTCCATTTCGGCTGCTTAAACGATCACCGTACGTAAGCCATAATTTTACAGTGTACACAACGATTGCCACCAAGATAGTGTCAACCGTTGCCACAAGTTCGGGCCTCGAGCCCTCAACTGCTCTGATCGTACAGCAAATCAACACAAGATACAAACTGCGAGCTTATGCTTATTATTAAACTGACCCAATACCATATTCGTATAACAACGATTCCTAACACAACACTCATATTTCCAGCTCAACATTATCAACAGAGCGCATGAGTGACTCCTGCCATTCGACCTCTGTGCTCCGTTACTAAGTTCATCTAAAACTGCACCTGTCTCATGACACAAACACGAGACGCTCTAAAAGATTTCTCAACCGCTCCAAAAGTTTCACAAAGTCATTGCCACTGTACAGCGCGACAACCATTCTACCCTTACACTACCCTTAACTATAGTTTAAACCCTCGAGAAGTTTTGCGAAGAAGACGAGCAAAACATTTTGTTTTTGCCTTTGCTTATCAATACTATAAAAGCCAATATAAGAATTAGAGTCCTCAATGCATTCTTACGTAGTCTCTGCCACAGCCTACCAGGATCTAATTACAGCTTTCGACCTACAAAGTTTGTTGCTTTGATGCAGTTCCAGCTTAAAACAAGGATAACGTTACCGCAAACGCGTCATAAAAGCATTGCTTTCTTTCTACCTGCCACTGCCAGGACAGCCATGTTTATTGGACCAACAGCAGGCCTGCATTGTGCTACCGGCGCTGAGTAGCTGTCAGATAACAGGGCTAAGGTGAGACCAACTAACAATGGTTTTGTTACCACACAGTGGTCGTTAAACAGTAAACAAGCAAGCAACCAACTAACGTGAATGTAAAAGCGGAAGTAACGCTTTTTCGGAAGAGGTGATTCAATTGTTATTCTGACATTTCCCCTGGACGTCTCCACCCGAACATTTTCCCCGACATTCTCCCCGACATTTCTTCCCTAGGACAATTCCTACGGACATTTCCCCCTCTTTGATCACTTACACGGTAAGTAGGCTATGCAGCCTACCTACCAATGTCCACAATAACTGTCTTCAATCGAACTTCTATTTACGCAAAGAATTTCTTTCACCAATCCAACTTCTAATTAAGTAAACAATTTCTTCCATCAATTCAACTTCTATTTAAGTAAAGAATTTCTTCCATCGATTCAACTTCTATTTTAAGCAAAGAAGAATTATTAGTTGAATCAATCCAACTTTTCTTTCAGATTGAGAGCGCGTGATATGTGCAAGAAAATGGCTTTAATTATATAATTTAGCCTACCAACCTTAACTATGGTTTAACAAAGATTGTTATGCGCGCATATTAAACACACTTTTTGATTAAAAAAATTAATAATGAATAAGTAGTTGAAATGGCCAATATAATGCACTTTTTCATAAATAGTTATGCTGAGTAAGTGATAAAAGGTGGGAAATGTCCGGGAAATTCGTACGGGAATGTCGGGGGGGGGGTCCAGAGGGAAATATGCTAGACCCGATTCATTCATTCATTCATTCATTCGGGAATTTATATAGCGCCCCTTCAAGAAAACTACTCAGAGGCGCTCCCGACTCCAACGCGCCCAAAAAGAACAGTTTTTAGTTTAGCAAGGAAAGTTTCAGGCAGACTCCCAGGGTGTAGACGCAGCTCTAGAGGAAGACCATTCCAAATCATTGGTCCTGCCACAGAAAAAGCTCGGTTCTGCATTGTTGCAGTACGAGCAAAAGGAACCATATTAAGAACTCCTTTTTCTGCGGAGCGTAGGAGGCGACGCCCTGGGACAACCGAAATCAAACAGCAGAGCTCACGGAGGTAAGTTGGGGCGAGGCTCTGGAGACAGCGCAAAACCAAGGCAGCTACCCTGTACTCGATGCGCTGGCAGACAGGGAGCCAGTGGAGGACCTCCAGCATGTAGCTGGAGACGTGTCCATACTTTGGAATTTGCCCAATGAGTCGCGCTGCAGAGCGCAAGACTCGGTCCAAGCATGCTATGCGGCTAGATGTGAGGCCAAAGTAGAGCGATGAGCAATAGTCAAGACGAGCTGTGATGAAGGAATGCACTAGAGTAAGTTTGGCAGCAGACGTAAGCGAGCGGGTAACAGTACGAAGCTGGCGCAGCTGGCAATAGCAGTCCCGAGCAAGACGATGAAGATGTGGAGTAAAAGTGAGCTCTTGGTCCAGCTGGACGCCGAGGTCACGAACCGTGGTTGAAAAGACATAATGAGGGAATTCAGACGTAAGGGTAGTAAAGTCAAGTTTAGCAACCTGTTTCCGAGTGCCTAACCAGATGAATTTAGTCTTGGACGGGTTCAAGCGCAGTCGATTAGACGACATCCACGCTTCTAGAGCATCCATAGTCCCGCTCATGACCCGAACTGCAGAGATTGCGTTAGATGGTAGGCAGTGAGTGTACGCTTGCACGTCGTCAGCATATAGCTGACCTAAAACCGCATGCGCCCTCAAAAGTTGTGCAACACCTGATGTGTAGATAATATATAGGATGGGCCCAAGAACTGAGCCCTGGGGCAGACCACATTGCGCAGTTGATTCAGTTGAGGAAGCGCTCAGCAGCAGTGGAATTTTGACTTAAATATAAAACTATGACTAGGTCTAGTCATTTGAACAACAAAGCAACCCGAATTAATATCATATTTTTGTCTTTTCAATTAGAAGTGAACGTTAAAAGGTGCTATTTACCTTGTGAGAGACATTGCTGAACGAAAATCGTGGCTGTGAAAAACAAAACAGCTATCAGACTGCGCTTTATAAAAGATGCAATCATTTTCTTCTTTTGAAAACGTTACCTGTATCTGGATATATCTATATATTGCTTATCGGAGGCTTTAAGCGGGTCTAAAAACTAATACTTCTATAAAGGTAGATCTACTACATGTAGCCTAAGTAATTTCGGTTCCTCTCCTCAGATAGCCTACTGAGTTGACAAATGTCGCATATTTTGCTGCGGCTTCGCTTCAAGCGAAATCAGGAAGTGCAGTATCAGCCAATCAAACCGTGCCGCAGGCTATTTGTACTACTTTTTTGTAGGCACGGTAAACCCAAAATTGGCGTCGTAAGCTGTGTAAGAGCCGATCTAAAGTCCTTAGCCATGCATGAGCTATTCCAAGCAGCCAAAATATGGTTGGCACTAACACGCGAACTCAATTTCACAATATAATATGTTGTAAACATCATATGCTCATGGGCGCATTTAGGGGTGGTTTACAGGTTCAACCTCACAAATAAGTGCATTACTATTATTAAACACTAAAAATGTAGAAAAATACGAAACCCCGAGAACTTAAAACCCCTCCGAATATTTTTCCTGGCTACGCCCCTGCATATGCTGCACTTTCATAGTTTACCTTCAGATCGAATAAGAAGATAGGCGTATTTAATATGTCTCAAACAACGAGAAAGCTGTGCATAACCCAGTGGTTAGCCTCCTGAATATCAATATAGAGGTCGATGATTCACATTGTCGAGATTAGGCCTACTGCTCTAGGCAGCAAGAGGACAGAACACTCATCTTTACATGTTTAGGCTTAGAGGAATTAAGTCACTAGCGCTTCTTACTTATGGCTGCTTCTCGAACCAGTTCGCAATCATAACGGTGAGATTTTGTACAGCAACCAAAAGCTAATTCGCGAGAACCAGTTTATTACAGGCGCTCAGTCAAACAAATCGATAGGCATGTAATGTTCCTCCTCAAACCCGCAAATGTTCGGTTCCTCCATCATCATTGCCAATCATCCACCATCATTTTGCCTCAGGCTCCATTATCTATCACTACTCGGGCTTTCCACTCAAAACTGAAGTCTCACCTATTCTAGAATTTAAGCCCCAACTAATCTAATCCTCCACCTTCCAGTTTTCGACCTAAACGACACCCACGTTGACAGTTACTCTGCCCCTTTGACCCTCTGGCAACCGGATTCGGGCCTCCCTCTAACTACATTTTGGACAACTCCTCTGACTGCGATTGGCTTTCGAGTGGCGCTTTAGAAGTTCAGAGTTTACGATTACGATTACGAAGGTTAGAATCGGTTTCAGGTCAGGAAGCAAGTGTCAGTCAAGCAGACAGTCAGACGGCTACGGTACACGTCTTTTAAAATTGAAGCTGTAAAAGAGGTAAGAGGAAGAGGAGGAAGTGTAGTATCAGCCAATCAAACCGTGTCCGCAGGCTATTTATAGGCACGATACACCATAAATGAACGTCGTCAGTTGTGTAAGAGCCAATCTAAAGTCATATGCTCTCTCCCCATGGTCCATGGCTCAACTAGGTCTCGGTGGGTTCCTGCCCCGTATGGTCTGCCACAGGGCTCGGTCCTTGGGCCTCTCTTATTCATTATTATACTTCCGGTCTTGCCCTTTTCCTTGTGAAACATGGCGCCTTGGGATAACTTTATGCAGATGACACGCAGTCGTACGTGCGCTGTCTGTCAAAGGTCGGGTTCAATCCCGCCAGGGCTGTAAGTTGTTTCGGAGTTTTGCTCCTCTTGCGCTCCCTAGTGAACGCGGCTATAAAATAAATTAATTGACCGTGCACTGTCGGTGGGAAGATCAGACGGCGAGGAACACTGACTGCATTCTTGTGATCTTGGCTTCTAATATCTCCACTACGGATGCAGAATTAGATCATATTAGCACCTGGTCTCTTAAATGTAATCTCCAATTGAACCACTGAAAATCCTGTGAGATTGTAATTTCCAAACCAAAAGTGAATCTTATACAGGCCCCTCCAGTCCTGCCTGGCATTTAAAAGGTTGTGTCATTGAATATACTGGGCGTCAAGATTACCGAAAAGTTCGGTTTTTCCCCCGTATGTTCAGAGACTTTGCATTCGGGCCAAAGAATCTCTCCATGCCCATCGTAATTTGATCTCACATGGGCTTTTGGGGTCAGGCAACTTGATTCGGAAGCTGTATGTAATGATTTCGTACTTGTAAAGGCATGACATGCGTCTAAAAGTCTTCGCCTTGTTTAGTGACGAACTTGGACTGGAAACTGTTTTTAACGAAGATCGGATGAATAACAATGATTGACGAACGATGACAATCAAGTCTAGCTCTGGCTCTGAGTTTCTGAAACTGAATGACCAGATCCCATGCCCCCCCCAATATTTTGGAAAAGTCTGCGCCAGTGCATACAGCGGTGGAGAACACTGATTTCATATGCCGAGACTAAGAAAAACGAAGTCGCAAACATTTCATTCATTTATTCATTATTCGTTTATTGATTCACAAAAAGTCAGCAAAAGAAAATACAGACATGAAACATACCTACAGTTTCCTGTTGGGGCTTTTCTTGTTCTTGTAGTTTGCAAAGACCGTCACATAACTTTGAAATATATGTCCTTTTTGCGTAATGCTACTTACGCGTATAATATTGTCTCATTTCGATTAAATGTGTTTAACTTCTTGTCGAATGCATTCGCTTGACTTCCTGTCATAACTCTAACAACCGTTCAGTCTATGGCTAACTTATTTTTTCAGGTACTATACAGGGGGCCCGATAGCGCATTGGATAACATCTGGCGTAGAGAGCGAGAGGTACCGAGTTCGAACCCCGTAGGAGAGATATGCTTTGTAGGCTGCTATTAGCGCCGTGTATTGCAGGCTGTCGGTTCTGTTCGTAGTTAAGATTTATGTATTCTGTCATTTGCGTTCTTGTGAACTGTTTCAACTGCATAACTGTAAACTGTACCGGTTGCGATGTGTCAACCGGATTGTTTCAATAAAGGAATTATTATTATTGTAACGCCGCCCCTCGCCTCAACAGATGTCGCCCACATCGTTTCATCGACTGAGGGAACTTCGTGTCGCTGTGGAAGGTCCTGAGAGTAAGTAAGAGGAAAGGCGGTGCTAGGCTTCGGGTTCAAATCCTCTTTGCTCTGGCGCGGCCATATATGTCTACTGCCTATGTCCTTATAAGGAACTTTAGCCTTACAAGACAATCGCTCGCTACGTCTAAGAGTACCAGGAACTACAAAAGCTGTAGGGGTTTTCAGTCGAGCACCCCCACCTTCTTCCAGGCCGATGGTCGAGTGGTAAGGCGCGTCTACCTGTTCGGTAGTGGCCGTAGGTCCAGGGTTCAATTCTGCTTTCACAACGAACTTTGGACTAGGCGAACCCTCTAAGCGGTCTAATCGCTTCGAAACTTCTGAAAGCGCTTCCTTAGTTTCCATAACATTCGACTGCAATGTTGATTGAAACGAAGCTATTGCCTCGTTAGTTTTCCTATCATTCGACTGCAAAGTTGAATGCATCGAGGTTATCGCCTCCATCACTAATTCCAAGGATGAGGGAGGGCGGCTTAAGCGTACAGCTGGGCTATCCCTTCCTTCGTCCATGGCGCTACATCAATCAATAGCAATAACTAGAGAAAGAAATCACTGAGATGAACTAATCTTTAGTATTAAACAGAAATTAATATTAACTCAATTACAGCTCTTTATAAGTACATTCGTCACTTATATTGGAGTTAAGGTTCCCTTTTTACTTAAGAACCCGGGCCATGGGATGCAAGACCACGTAAGGAAGCACCCGACTCAAAGAAAGAAATACCTTCGACAATTCTCGCAGCTCGGAGAATGGCGACGGAAGATTTCGATAGCGACGACAAGGTATCGTAGGACAAGGTAATCCAACGCAGTTAATCGACGACGACAATAAATGGCGTATTAACTAATCGAATCAGATCCAACTATCGACGAGCAGATATCCGACGGTAAGATATCCAGACGCAGAGAAATACGGCGACATTTCGTGAAACATGAATATACATCCCACTTCACGAGAACCAGAATCGCAAATTTGTATAGCGCCAACACAGCAACCAGATACACAACTTTGTCGAATATGAAAGCTTATATCCAGATAACTGTCGAATAAGACGCTTCCTAACCGAATCACGTAGAAACGGGCACTAATTTCGCCACTTCTATTAGATTTCTAGAGCGCCATCGAACTATATCTATAATCGACGGCCTCAACGACGACAGACATTTGCGACGTTTCTCTAACTCTGAATATCGCCTCCGTTGCGACCTAACTCCTCGACAGCTGGATACCGACTGACGGTCTGCTCACCACGGAATCTAACTATCAACTGCGCGTGTGGCCGCTCTCGTGAGAACCGAACTACTCTAAGTGTGGGAAAATCGACATCAAAGGAAACTACGGCCGTCGCAGCCCACCCGGAAAGTCGGCGTCGCTGTCATAGGACCGTCTCCTTGTACGCCTAACTGTCTGTCTTTCTACTTGTCGCTAATATGTGTCGGTACCTCTCCCTCTTCTCAACCTACCAGCGACACCTGGTGAGGACGCGTGAGAAACACGCTTTAGCACTCGACATCTGACAAGTCGGTCTCCCTTTGAAGTGTGGCCGACGACAGCGGCCTGTGTCCCTATGCCTGTCTGTCCGTGTCAATGACAGCGCGTTTCTATGTGTCGCTCTCTGTCGCGATCCTTTTAAGTACTTCTCTCCCCTCTCCTTTAGTCGTCACCTACCGCAGTAGACCGTGGGACCGAGGCGAACTGTACTAAGGGGACCCTCGTCGCGACAGCGACATCGAGCCGGTCGTCAAGCGACGCGTCGGTCGCGTCGGGAAATGGCGGCGATCCAAGATGGCCGACACCGGCGCGTCGGTCGCGTCGGGAAATGGCGGCGATCCAAGATGGCCGACACCGGACGTAACCCCGAGTTATACGCGGGCGTTACATTATTATTATTATTATTATTATTATTATTATTATTATTATTATTATTATTATTATTATTCACGCACGCACTGTTGACCAAATAATTACGTCCTTGTATACAGATAGAGTAACTAATGAAAGACGTTTTATAAAACACACTCATGCAGAGTAAATAGAGGTTTCTTAAAGAACATACAACTAATTTGCCACTCTGTAAAATTTATATCTATAACTATATTGAGTTTGAGTTTGAGTTTATTGAACCATTTTGCATTCAAAATTACAAGTATATAAACAGCAATCCGATTAAACAACTAAATTAACTAACAGCATGTTATAGATTAACAGTACGTAAGCAAAAAGAATGTGAGTATGCGAGTCAAGTTGCAAATGATTCATGGGGAGATGAAGCTGGGACAGCTTATTTATTTATCCAATGTTTAATGACATCTTTTAGCAACAAAGGCCGTTGACGTCTTTAAAGTTTTTGACGCATTTCAGTTCATTTTCGTGTAGTGTTTTCATCAGTTTTCTTTATCTTTTTTCCGTCTTGAATTCTATTTCTGATAGGATATTGACGACTTTAAAGTTTTTGACGTATTTAAGTTCATTTTCGAATAATGTTTTCATCAGAAATCTTTCTCTTTTCTTATCTTTGCTTCTTTTCTGACAGGAAGTTGCAACAATGAAATTTGACAGGTGGTTGTTCTTTTTTCTATTTTTTTCCTTCTTTTTTGATATTAAAAAGAAACAAAATTAATCTTCTAGCCGTACAGGCTTTTCATTAATTTTTTTGGCGGCCATATAGGCTCTATTAATAACTGTTTTCTCCTAAATTTTAATCTAATTCTTATTCTTAGTTACAATATTTCCAGAGCATCACATCTATCTCTCTAAATTAACATCAAGCTATCAATTTTACATTTACAATCAATCAATGTTCAATATTCTTAGTCCATCAAGAATAGTACAAACAGATTCAATAATCAATATCAACATGACAATCAAAGCATCAATATTATTAAATGTTGATTTTATCAATTACAATTAACTCAAAATGAATCCTATACATAAACATTTCCAAACTAGTTTTAAGTAATAACTAAAGACCAAGAATATTAAAAACATTGTTAAGCATCAGTTCTATCCAATAAAAAAACACATTCAAATTAGAAACCCATACATTTATCACCATAAACAAACCAATTCAATTGCTATAATCATAGACCATTATTCTGAAGCAAGTTATGATGTTCTACTCCAGCAACCGTTATCCAGCCGCATTAGTCAATATTTATTGCCGTTATCTAAGTTATGTAGTTACACATATTACCTGCAGAGAGTATTTTCAGATAATATTTACACTATTTATTAATAATCTCTACATAATTTTCCCATTAGTTATAATCATGAGTATGCTATATACTTCGAGATAAATATCTGGAATAGACAATATATTTTCAACAGTGCATTCCACTTTTTTCTTTGCACATTTTTCAAGTATTAATTTTGATATGTCGTGTTTTTTACAAGTAATTAATATATGATGAATAGTGTCAGGCACCTGACATTCAGCACATAAGTCCGTTAGGCTTTTACCTATATGTTTCAACCATGTATTACTTAAGATATGTCCCATTCTAAGTCTGGTAATTTGAACTTCACGTTTCCTTGGAGAGTCTATAATTTTTATATTTGTGGACACCAAAGGTTGAATAGATTTATAGAATCTTCCTTTTGATTCAAGGTTATATTCAATTTGCCATTTATTAATTACATAATTCCTTATTAAGGAATAGATTTCTTTTAATTCTAAATAATTTGTTGAATTAATCACAGATATTTCCAGCCCCTTCTTTGCCAGCGTGTCTGCCATTTCATTTCCAGATAAACCAATATGGCTAGGAATCCATGCTATGAGAACAGTACTATGTTTTAGTTTATTAATATTATCTAAAAATTCAAGAAATAGATTAGGCCGTTAACAAGACCTATTCTCTTTTATTGATGTGGCTACACTTAATGAATCAGTGAATATTATATATTTATTTGCTTCTTCATTTTCATTTTCAACAATCCATTTAATTGCTTCAGTTATTGCTGTTAATTCGGCTGAATAAATCGAGGAGTCATTTGCTATTCTATAAATATTATGGATCTGCATAGAAGGTATACAGAAAGCTGCTGAAACTTTATGTTCAAGTTTAGATCCATCTGTATAGACGGATACATAGTCAACATATTTATTAATTAATTCTAATGACAAGGATGACATAATATCAGGGGAGTCTGTCTTTTTATTGATATGTCTTTTCAAGGATAGATCGACTTTAATGGTTTTGTTCAGCCACGGAGCTGTTGACTGATAAAATGGTGAATTAAATGGCTGAGAATTTAAGGAGAAAAAATCTTATCTAGTCTTCCCCACTGGTTACCGGTCACAGAAATACAACAACAAAATGTATTGGGTTAACAGGCTAAGGCAGCCGTACAGTTAGTAACAGTATTCATAGTCCAACGATAATAGACAGCATCACACTCCAAGTTATAAGTTGCTGAATTAGTACAGGTCAATCAGAGAAGTTTTATATACACACTTGAATGCAATCAACGAGCGTATATATAGGCCTATGAAAAGCGTGTAATTAATCAGCAGGGTATGACCTTTTACTGTAGAACATTTTAATTTTGTTGAATAATCCTCGATTAGATATAGTCGTCTTCAATGGTCTCATATGGATTAAGGTTGATATATGCCTCAGATGCCTTATCACCGGATGATTGGCTGCTGGTCACGGTAGTCATGTAATGCGGCTCTTCGACAACAGGAGCTCTGTCAAGTATATCACCACAAATTAAAGCACTTTGAAATTTATTTAATTTTGTTAAAATTTTTATATCATAACACACTGTGACGAAACAGCAGTAGTTTACTGACTGTGTTCACTGATCATCATTTGCATCTACGGTAGGATCAACCATCATTGATTTCACATCGACTTATCCTGGGTCTGCTTTATATTATACATGTAGGGCATTGTAGGCCCCTATATATTTATCAAATTGTTGTTGTATCTTCAGTCAACATATTTATCAATTCAGTGTGCAGATGATCGGTAGTGAGGTTTGGAAAGTACTGGCGCTTAATATGCTTAATATCTGGTGATTTTGCGTGTGCAAATCTAACTTATTCATTCTTCAACTGTGAAATTTTGCATATTAATATCAAGTCTAGCTCTGGCTCTGAGTTTCTGAAACTGAATGACCAGATCCCATGCCCCCCCCAATATTTTGGAAAAGTCTGCGCCAGTGCATACAGCGGTGGAGAACACTGATTTCATATGCCGAGACTAAGAAAAACGAAGTCGCAAACATTTCATTCATTTATTCATTATTCGTTTATTGATTCACAAAAAGTCAGCAAAAGAAAATACAGACATGAAACATACCTACAGTTTCCTGTTGGGGCTTTTCTTGTTCTTGTAGTTTGCAAAGATCGTCACATAACTTTGAAATATATGTCCTTTTTGCGTAATGCTACTTACGCGTATAATATTGTCTCATTTCGATTAAATGTGTTTAACTTCTTGTCGAATGCATTCGCTTGACTTCCTGTCATAACTCTAACAACCGTTCAGTCTATGGCTAACTTATTTTTTCAGGTACTATACAGGGGGCCCGATAGCGCATTGGATAACATCTGGCGTAGAGAGCGAGAGGTACCGAGTTCGAACCCCGTAGGAGAGATATGCTTTGTAGGCTGCTATTAGCGCCGTGTATTGCAGGCTGTCTGTTCTGTTCGTAGTTAAGATTTATGTATTCTGTCATTTGCGTTCTTGTGAACTGTTTCAACTGCATAACTGTAAACTGTACCGGTTGCGATGTGTCAACCGGATTGTTTCAATAAAGGAATTATTATTATTATTATTATTATTATTATTATTATTATTATTATTCACGCACGCACTGTTGACCAAATAATTACGTCCTTGTATACAGATAGAGTAACTAATGAAAGACGTTTTATAAACACACTCATGCAGAGTAAATAGAGGTTTCTTAAAGAACATACAACTAATTTGCCACTCTGTAAAATTTATATCTATAACTATATTGAGTTTGAGTTTGAGTTTATTGAACCATTTTGCATTAAAAATTACAAGTATATAAACAGCAATCCGATTAAACAACTAAATTAACTAACAGCATGTTATAGATTAACAGTACGTAAGCCAAAAGAATGTGAGTATGCGAGTCAAGTTGCAAATGATTCATGGGGAGATGAAGCTGGGACAGCTTATCTAGTCTTCCCCACTGGTTACCGGTCACAGAAATACAACAACAAAATGTATTGGGTTAACAGGCTAAGGCAGCCGTACAGTTAGTAACAGTAGCCTATTCATAGTCCAACGATAATAGACAGCATCACACTCCAAGTTATAAGTTGCTGAATTAGTACAGGTCAATCAGAGAAGTTTTATATACACACTTGAATGCAATCAACGAGCGTATATATAGACCTATGAAAAGCGTGTAATTAATCAGCAGGGTATGACCTTTTACTGTAGAACATTTTAATTTTGTTGAATAATCCTCGATTAGATATAGTCGTCTTCAATGGTCTCATATGGATTAAGGTTGATATATGCCTCAGATGCCTTATCACCGGATGATTGGCTGCTGGTCACGGTAGTCATGTAATGCGGCTCTTCGACAACAGGAGCTCTGTCAAGTATATCACCACAAAAGCACTTTGAAATTTATTTAATTTTGTTAAAATTTTTATATCATAATACACTGTGACGAAACAGCAATAGTTTACTGACTGTGTTCACTGATCATCATTTGCATCTACGGTAGGATCAACCATCATTGATTTCACATCGACTTATCCTGGGTCTGCTTTATATTATACATGTAGGGCATTGTAGGCCCCTATATATTTATCAAATTGTTGTTGTATCTTCAGTCGACATATTTATCAATTCAGTGTGCAGTTGATCGGTAGTGAGGTTTGGAAAGTACTGGCGCTTAATATGCTTAATATCTGGTGATTTACGTGTGCAAATCTAACACTCATTCATTCTTCAACTGTGAAATTTTGCATATTAATACTATTGGCCCTGCTAGCAATTGATCCAGAGATGAATCACTAATAAGCATTTATAACATCCTTTCCTGTCGTAATAGGCCTAATATTTCAGTATTACGGATAAACTAAGCATTCATAGTTAGTCTTCTTATTGTTAAAAGTTTGATATTGCTCAACAGCGGTGTTATTAGATGATTTCTTTATTGAGCAGCTGTAGCTGCTCAATAAAGAAAGTAATGCAATGCGATGCGATAAACTTATTATGTTATTAAACCTGCAGGCGCCCTTGTAGCGGTATGGCCGCGTTACGGCGCCACATAAATTGTCGTTATTATTATTATTATTATTTATTTATTTTTTATTATTATTATTTTTTGTTTCGCCCGAGGTAGAAGAGATCCCTCAGGCTCTAAGAAACTAAACTGTTATTATTATTAGTATTATTATTATTATTATTATTATTATTATTATTATTATTATTATTATTATTATTATTATTATTATTATTATTATTATTATTATTATTATTATTATTATTATTTTATTATTATTATTATTATTATTATTATTATTATTATTATTATTATTATTATTATTATTATTATTATTAAACCTATAGTGTGTCTAAGAGATTCTCCAAAGGACATAAAATTCTACAGCAGATAACTTTTGCAGAGTAAGAAGGATTTATTCGAATCGACCTATTCATACCTTTTTCGTTTTGTAATACAGCAGACTGTGAGCATTATCATTCCCGTAATCAGGACGACTCCGCTTGCTACTGTAGCTGCTATTATAATTGTTGTACTTTCTGAGAAGAGAAACAAAATAAGCCACTTCAATTCAATTCGGGATCCTCCTACTGGAAGCGCCTCACTTGAGGGAACCGCACCAGTAACTTGAGTTTGAGTTTGAATTTCTTGCATACTGTACATTAGGGTGCGCTGTGTTCCAGTGACGGGTCAGCCGAATAGGTGACCCTAATCTCGAGATAGCTCCATCGCTCAGAAAAGTTAAGTCGTGGGAAGCAGTGAAAAATCGATACGCATGCTAGATGAAAATGGGTTCCAGATCAGGATCCAAGGGGCAGAGAGATAAACAGGCAGGCAGGCAGGCAGGCAGGCAGGCAGGCAGGCAGGCAGGCAGGCAGGCAGGCAGGCAGGCAGGCAGGCAGGCAGGCAGGCAGGCAGTGGATGGTGTTTATTACTGATGAGGGGACGAGGAAAATCGGGATTTGTGGACAAGGCGAATTTGAGTTAATAACCTACGCAGAGATTGCAAGCGAAGCAATTTGAGTGAGTCTATACAGGATGGTTGCGTTCGGCTATCCGTGCGGAATGTAGCACCTCAACTCAAGCCCATTGTCTTCTTCTGATTAGCTATTTTCTTCTATGTGAAAAGTTGCGGTCTGTCAACTTTCTATTTTCAATAAACGAAATTATATAATTAGACAACGGTTCGTTGTGTTCTAATTTAAATCTGCAAAGCGCATTTGAATCATTTTGCTCGAAATGATAAGACTTTGATACAAATTACTTCCCATTCACTAGCACTTAAAACTAACACGAGCTTTGTTAGAGTTGAAGTGTTTATGAAATAGTCTATTAGTCATTATTATCATAAAAAAACAATCTACCGATCTGGGGTGCAGAGCTGTTTTTGTATGTTGCTCCATCTCCTGGTTTCTTTGTATCTGCAAAAGCAGTTGAAAGACTGATGTAAGATTCCGATTCTCAGACATTAATGAGTTGTCTTTGTGACTGTTTCGCTTGATGTAAAATGTAGGTGCTGTTCTTGGACATTAAACATTTTTTTATATCACCGAGAAGAGCCTATTCGCCATAGGCTGATTTATTATTATCATGAGAGTTTATTATTATAATTATTATCATAAAAAGAAAAACAATCTATACCGTTCGGGGTCGCGGAGCTGTATCTGTCTGGTTGAAGTGTTGTTCCATCTGCAAAAGCAGTTCAAAGACTGACGAAGTGACCATTTTGTATTATTCCAATACTCTGCATATTCGCATTAATCTGCATTTAATGCGATGTTAATTGCACCGGTTTAGGATGATAAAGTCATGGAATATGGACATCAATGAGTTGATTTTGTGACTGTTTCGCTGGATGAAAGATGTACCGTAGGTGCTGTTCTTGGAATCTTGGACATTGAATATCTAGACTATATTTATGAACGTTTGTCTGTAAGTATGTGCACATATAGGCCTATATGTATTTGTCTGCCCCGCTAAAGACTCGGAATGCGAGACACTGTAGCTATTATTTAGGCCTATGAAGTTTTCACAGAACTTTCTCCTGCGAATTTCTAGGTTAAATCAACTGTTCTCAGGTATTTCGCATTCATCTGCATTAAATGTCAGTTTGACTGCCTAGGTTTTACGATGAGGGACTAGTCATTGAATATGGACATCATGGATGTAAAATAAAGGTAGGCCTACTGTTCTTGAATATTGAATATTTTATAATAACCGTGAAGACCCTATTCGTCATAAGTTAATTTCGTATAACCATCTGTTTCTCTTGTGTGTGATGTAGGTAATGTAAAGTGGTCGAGCATAAGAGCATAAGTTAGTAGTCATAGCTAACTCATCACCTTTTGTTGCTTCAGCTCGGATCGTCCATTTATATTATTCATTGTCATAAAAATTTATTGCCTTTATCATTATTGTCATAACAAGAAAAATAATCTACCGTTCTGGGACGTAGATTTGTAGCTTTCTGGTTCAAGTGTTGTTCCACCTGTGGGTTTCTTTGTACCTGGAGAAGCAGTTCAAAGACTTCTGAAATGACCATTTTGTAAGATTCCAATTCTCCGTGTATTCGCATTCAACTGCATTAAATGTGAATTTGATTGCATAGGTTTACGGATGATAGATTTGTCATAGAACGTGGACATTAATGAGTCGTCTGTTGTAACCATTTCACTGTCAGTGAGGGGCAAAAATTAACTAAAAAGTTGCAAACTTTTAGTTTAACTAACATTTTTCAGTTAAGGCAAAAGTTTAACTAAAAAATTTAGTTTAGTCAAAACCAAAGTCTAACTAATACTTTTAAGTTATTAACTAAAAAGTTCTACTACTAATTTTTTAAATTATTTGCTAGAACGTGTAAGTAGCAAAATCAACAACTATCTTCCGCAATGATTGTCATGAGTAACTGATTTTATTACTCAAGTCAAGTGGACTGCATTTCGTTGCACGATTAGCGACTTTCTTCATTCATTTTCTTGTATCTAGAACTGCACTAGGACTATTAGTCTAGTATACATTACATAGTTTGAAAGTAAATTTTCATCGATGTGTGTAAAAGAAAGTTTGTTTAAAGGTTAAAATGTTTAACTAAATATTTTTAGTTTAGTTAACTTATTTACAAAATCAGTTGCCAACGTTTAGTTAAACTTTTAATTTTAGTTTAAAAAAGTTATAGTTTAACTAACAAAATTAGTTAGTACCCAACTGTATGTCAAATGTAGGTGCTGTTCTTAGACACTGAATATTTTATTGATAGCCGAGAAGCCTATTCGTCATGAACTAACATAACATAACATAACATAACATTTTATTCGGTAACCAACTTAATACAAGTCGCAATTACATCATGTTTATTCAATTATTGTTGGTTTACCCAGGAGACCCAAAAGGGGCCGAAGGTCCCGCCAGCCAGGGCCACCTGAGATCACTAGGTTAGAAAGATGCTTCATGGCCATCTGAGTGGTGTAAAAAAGAACTGAAACAGTAAATGCTTAACTAACATAAAAATAATTATACATAAACGTGGAAGGAGGTAGGAAAACAAGGTACATACAGTGCAACGACAAGAAAAGTAAATAATAAGTGCACAATAAGTGCATAATAAGTGCATTATAACTGATTTCGTATTGGATATAATTGGAGGTAACCGCCTGTTCCTCTAGTTTATAAATGTTACAATATAAAGTAGTCGAGCAGAAGATGAACTGTTAATAGTCATAGTTAACTTGTCACCTCTTGTAGTTTCAGTTCATATCGTCCATTTATACTGTTTTGCTTACCACGAATTTCGAGAACATCTTATGTTCAGTGCCTTTTGATTTCTTAGACATCGGAATAAAAGTAGGATCAAAGGAATTACCAAATTAAAGAAAAATAAGCTGAAATATTTTCCTAAAATAAAAGTAAGATCAAAATAGCTCAATGTAACCGTATTCTTTTATCACGAATTATAGGCCAAACATTGTCGTCATATGATTACTAGATTTCTTAAACTAGTCCTTCTCAGAATCGACTTTCCTTGATTGACAAAGAAAGTCGGTCAATAAGAGGCCACTGTTGATAATCGGACAGAAAGTTGCAAATTATCATCATGTAGCTCTTACCTCTGGCGAAACTGGAGTTGTAGTAAACTATTCCATAAAGTTGCCCCGTTACGTTTGGCATCTGTTCCGACGTAGCATAAGTCTTTCTGTCCAGTCTCTTTACGGCACTATAAACACATACACGAATCATTGGAAAAACTTTGAGAGGAGATGGAGACATCGTAAATCCTTGAATACAAACAGGACACTGGCATATGAAACAAAGCCAAGATCAGTGCAGTAGCTCACAGAGTGACCGTCAGTCAATAACATACAGAAATGAACTACGACGACGACGACGAAGCCGACGATGACGACGATGATGATGATGACTGTAAATACACTTATGACTTATATGGGGTCGTCGGTAGCAAGCTACTTCTAGGATGTTTTACAAAACTGTCTACTGTCAGTGCAAATTCTAATGCTCTGGATTACATAACCAGTACCGTTTAAAATGTTTTTTGAATAAAGAAAGGCTTTTGGTTCCTGAATTGTTGCATGAAGACAGTTCCGGGCACGTGGACCAGCGACCCGAAAGGCACGATCACCCGTTTTAGTTTTAATTACTGGCACAAAGACATCAGCGGACTTTGATGATCGCAGAAGCGACCTGTTACGATCATCCGAGAGTGGCCTGATCGTGTCTGCGAGATAGCGTGGTGCGCAGTTGTTCAGACATTTATGAACCAGGATGACAGAGTTTCAATTTGATGCGTTCGCCTATTCTGAACCACTGAAGCTGATCTTGCATCGCGGTTGAAATGTGGTCGAACATTTTTAATTGAACAGTCAAGGGGCGTCAGCGTTGATGACTGCCTGAAGCCCGAACGATACTGCGCTGTGACATGCCAGCAAAGGCGACATTGCAGTGATCGAATCGGTTCAGGATTCAACTTTGCACGAGATGGCGAATCGCATCCTGGGTGAAAGACTAAGAAACAGACCTCAACTGTCTTAGGATTGCGATAATGGTGTGGATGATGATGCCAATGATGATCGAGATTATAATGAGAGTGATGGTAATGAATATAATTAAAGCGACCATGTTAACTGATATGAGTGTTAGGTATACGGCTGCTCCTTACTTATGATACCAGTCTGTGATGTAGAGGTATTGGGAACTGAGTGCCATGGCATAATAGTGTGCACTCGGATCATTGACCAGCATCACTCGTCCACTTCCGTCTAGGTTGGCCATCTCTACGCGATGTAAGGCTGCATCTGCCCAGTACATCACGCGCTCTGTGAATTTAACACAACCGAAATTTATCGCTGAAACAATCGAATAGGTGGAAATGATTAAAAGACTCTGTCCGTGTGCTGTCTGTAGTCAGGGATCTACAATGCCTCCTTCTACTCTCAACTTCTTCGAGGTAACAGATATGAAGGGTTGTATTTTACAGTTGAGTTAGCCCCACCTACTCAGCACCCACTTGGTAAAGTTTAGCCCCATTATGTTCATGTTCACATACAACTATGAAGAATCCTCACAAATGGTTCAAGAAGAACTAAAGCAGTGAGTGACCTTTATTTGTCAACAGGAAGAATCAAAGGTCGTGAACATCAAGCAGCATGGTTTCAGTAGAATGCCACCTCTGAGAGACTAACTGAGAAGAAAAGAATTACTTACTATAGGTGTCTTTTAAGCACTGAACAAGTGAACATACATTTTGCAGACTATGGCATTTTTATCCTAAACTTGAGGCCATCATATGTACGAAAATCGTTCGAGACGGCAACGCAGTCTACCAGAATGCCAGGAAAGTACGTGCGATGTTGTGTTTGCAAGAGAGAATGATAGTGCCGATACTAGGTAATCAGTTTAAAAGCTCGAAACCTGAAAATTACCAAGTGCGGAAGATGATGCCAGGTGGCAGTTCGGTGACATGGAAGAGTTATGAGGTAGTACAGAAAGTCTGTCGCGGCTCTGTATGGACATGTGGAGGGAACACGAAGTCGAGGAAGACAAAGAAAGACCTGAATGGACAATATAATGGAGGATTTGAGGGCACAAAACATGGACATGAGGGAAGCCATGGATAAAATCAGAGACAGAACGATTTGGAGATGTCATGTTAAGGACTCATCGTTGGCGCACGCCTGACGGAGGAGAGAGAAGAAGAAGAAGAAGAAGAAGACAGACAACGTGGTATGGTAGACTGGATATACTTTTATAAAAAAATATGTTTCAAAATAATGTGTAGCAGGTTAGTTTATTAGGAGATCTAGTGCATGGCCCATGGAAATAGATGGAGAGAAATATGGCTGCTTCAAGTCAAAGCCACAGAGATTGCTCTGGAATTTAGAATTATTATCTCAAATATCCATGTATATGTGGACGTTTGCAAATGTCATGCGCTCTAAAGGAGAGGATCCTAAGAATTCGAAAGTGTAGAATTTCAGTCTCCATCGAGCGGCACTAAAAAGTAAATAATACCATATATCGGTACTCATCAGTTTCATTTTTCGGCTTGATGAAGGTGTCATTTTATGTTAACTAAGGTTTGCCAGCTACGATCAAAAGCAGGAGTTGCTAGAAACCATTTTCAAACACCCTGGAGGTTGAATTGACAGAGTAAAACTAGCCAGCCTAGATAGAAGGCAGCTTCTAACTCACCAGTCGTCGAAGCTGGCTGCAAAAAGAAGAATGAAGACAATTCTTGGCAATTTGTCATGTAGCTTACCATAAACTACCATATTTTTTATATAAATATCTTCAATTTAACAATGAAATTGCAATTATATTAAGACAATGACTACAAACACCTACCTGCGAAATCGATTGCCAGTGCATTTGGCCAGACCAAGTTGTAGGTCAGAATCGTTGTGTTTTGATGTGTACTGAGATTGATAACATAAATTCCAGGTTGATCTCCCCAGTCAGTGTAGTATAGGTCTCTGCGAACGAGAAAATCGGTTCGATTCTACTATTCATAATGTTGATATACTTCTGAATAATCGTCGATCATATAACATAACCTAACAAGGGTTTTAAGTGGTTCAGAAGACGTTTAGTCTGTGTTAGAACTTAGAACCACTGCAATTAACCTGGAACATGATTAATAGCCCAATTTTCCTAGCTTCTTCTTAAAAGCTGTGTTAGTGTCCACTGAGACAGTACTATCATCCAAACTATTCCACAAATCTACAACTCTTACACTGAAGAATTTCTGCCCTAATGTCCCTTTTGGTTTCTTAAATAATTTATACTTATGTCCCCGAGTTGCCTTGTTTGTATTCCAACTGTGGCCTAACCAGTGATTTGTATAACCTCAATATTGTATCCTTGTCTCGGGTGACTATTGTCCTTCTTATCATACCTAAAGTCGAGTTAGACTTTTTTGATGCTTCAGCACATTGCCTTGAGGGTTTTGCACTCTTGTGCATAATCACTTCCAAGTCCCTTTCTTCCTCACTCACTTTCAACACCATACCCCCCATTTCATATGACAACTCGCTGTTTCTCTTCCCAATATGCATCACTGAGCACTTTTCCACATTAAAGAGCTCTGTTTACTTAGTTTCGAGAGTTAAATTTGATATTTTGCATATTCAGTAAAGTACTTTAAGCGTAGGCTACTGCGCTACTGATAACCTAATTCATTTGGTTAAGATTTCAATGTCGGAAATGTCGAAGATGCTAATGAATGAAATGTTGAAGATGTTAATGAATGAAATGTTGAAGATGTTAATGAATTAAATGTTGAATATTTTAATGAATGCAAGGTTGAAGATTTTAATGAATGAAATGTTGAAGATGTTAATGAACATTTGGAAATTTGAGATAATAATTGTGTCAAATAATGGCTCTTTCCGATGATTAACCTCACTAGGGTTTACAAACATTGTAGACCTACAGACGTCATCAAGCCGCAAGAACTATAATTAGAAGTTCAAAGACGCACACACCTTTTTTCTGTGTCCAAAATCAAGGCCCGCGGTTTCATTCCGGCGCCGTTGACAATAGTCACTGGTCGACTTCCGTCCTGGTTCATCTCAACGATCTTCGGATAAAAATCTCCTGCATCCGCATAGTACAGCTTTCTGTTTTCAATGTCCAGTTCCAATCCATCGAGCGGCACCGAACCTCCATTGAGCAAATTAAGATTAAAGTAAAGTAAGGGAAGGAAACTGAAACAGGTAAAGTAGTCACTTGATGTCTACGAACAGCATCAATGTATTGCAAAGTAGCCGTCTAGTTAGAGCAGGGGTTTTCAAACTGTGGTACGCGTACCCCTGGGGGTACACCATGTGTCGCTAAGGGGTACGCGAAAAAAATCAAAATTTAAATTTCCTATGAGTTTATGGACTTTATGCACATCTTTCTTTGATTAACTATAGTGTACGTATTTGCTATTCTACGTTCCGCATTAGCTTCTTTTCTTTAAATTTTTTATGTGTTTATGCCCATCTTTCTTTGATTAAGCCCAGCTATTCTACGTCCGCCATACGCTTCTTTTTGAAACTGGTTTTCAACCATGCTTGCAATAAAAAAAAACAAATACAGAACAAAGCTTGAACTCGATCCAGATTTGCGTTTCAAATTGAAAAATATTAAACCATATAAAATTATTGTAAATCTGTTCTTGTCGCAACAAGCCCACAGCTCACATTAACACCTTCTAACAGACTAGTGATTTTATTTTCCCCTTTTGCTGATATGATTACATTCTTAAAATTATATATTAATTTTTAAATTTGTCTACCTACGACTAAAACCCGTCACGGACCCTGCAAGTGAACTTACTATATTCCCCTTATAATTAATTGCAAGAGGACTTCGCGCTCGCCTGCTGTTTTTGATCTGACCTTTGCTGTGGTCTGAGGGTAGGCTACGACAGCATTCGATTTTTTACATGGGGGTACAATAAAAATAAAGTTTGAAAACCGCTGAGTTAGGGCGTTCGGCCTCAAACGCGGATAGGAGTGGTTCGAGCCTCAGCCGAGAGGGACACTGTGTAGGGACCTCGAGCGAGTCCCTCACGCACAGTTCTTCAGCGCCATTGATTGTATTGTATTGTATTGTATTGTATAGCGCCCCTACCAGATTGCCCTCCCGACTACTGCGCGGACGCTGAATCGGAGTTTCACGCCGAAGCGCATGAGCAATTGCGAGTGAAGGACTTGCCCAGGGTCCCTACGCGGCGGCTTTGAGGTGGATTCGAACCCGCAACCCTCCAGCTGCAAGGCACCCAGTAACAGTACACTAAGGTAAGGGAACAGAAACAGGTAAAGTAGTCTCCTTATGTATATAAACACTATTGTGTTGTAGCCGTGTAGTTGTATTCGGCCTCAAACGCGTTAGGATTGCTGCACAGTGACCGTCTCGGTCACTGTAGTGACCTTCACGCACAGAGCTCCAATGATGCTCTGTAGTATTGTCGTTTGTGTACTTCTGATTGTGAAAGTAATGGCGAGCAGTTGTATTGTATATTGTCGTAACCCAATCTGTGTAGAATCTTACGAGGATTGCAATCTTCTGTATTCTACTGATCAAAATGTTGTACTTCTGAAAATTGTCGACCATATTTAGACTGTCTACTAGCTTCGAGAGTAAAATGCGATATTCTGTAGCCTATATTCCTTTAAGAGTCTGCTGCGCAGATCCTTTCTGATGACATAATTCATTTGGTTGACATTTCAATGACTGAAAAAAAACCATCTCTAAATACTGCCTGACATCAAATTGCCAGTTTCACGTGACGCAAAAGGATTCGAACCCGTCAAACGGTTATTAATGGTAACGCGTTCACAATAGGCCATTATGGAGCCATAATTAGTCAATTGAGTCCCTATGTAGTCCAGCTAAACGAGACCTGCGGAATCCACCAGAGAAGACATAACAAGGATTGAAAAGAAATTATGTCATACAAGGCAATGTTATTTTATATTAGGCTGTTATCAAGCTTACGTTATGCTATGCCAAACTGAATTAATTTAAATCTTATATAACGCTATGCTACGTAATCCTCTTGTATGATATGTTCATGAACGTAGGTCTGGTTAAGAATCTCCATCGAATTATTTGAATGTAGTCACCCATGGGATTTTGGAATATAATCGTAGAGTATTGCCAACTTCCGTTGAGTCTATCTTTTCCGATCAGTCCCTCTTCGACGTCGGTCCAGTAGACGACCATTTCGACGGGGTCATAGGCAACGGCCACTATTCCATATCTGGGCGTCGCGAGGAGGGAAACTATGGCACCGGAAGCGAGGTCGATCTGGTAGAGATTTGGTTTCGCTGCTACCAGAAGGAAATTGTCCTGAACAGTACCTAGAACGTCACAAAAATGTCAACTATTATGGACACCTTCAATTTTGAATCACAAATTGCCTTACATGCTAAGTCTAACCTGATGAAATTACAGAAATTACAAAATTCTTTTTACGGGGACAAAGTATGACCATTTAACTACAGTCCTCAAACTATTGCATTCTTTTATGAAAGAGCGGCAAATTATGGATATTCAAAACGCAATTTAACTGATTTATCGAAAAACGTCGCAATTTTAAACCACATGAAATTTAACACAAAATATTTGAGTATCAGACGGATGACCCTTAGAATATCTGTAAGCCCGCAAGTAGGCCCTATGCAACCTTATCGACCTTTTCCACGTCAACTGATAAGTTTAATGCGTCGTGGTAAAACTTCACCATCCAGGTTGAATCAGTTGATTCGCTTAAAGTATCAAACAGAGTCCATGAAGAGAGAAGCGGACAAGAACAATCTTTAACTAAGACCCGGCAGTTCCGCTCTTATATAGAATCAATACTAAATGTGTAACCAGATGAAACAATCAAAATTCAGGAGGCAGATCTCAAGTTCCGTGGAATCTAGCATAAGAGAAGGCGTGTAATTAAATATTCATTTAGTGGTAGTTTGGCGAGTCAGTCACTTGTAGGCTCGCCAGACAGTACTGTAGATATTATGGCTTTCTAAACTGTAGAATCTATACCATTATGTCTGATTGTATCTTGATATAGATTACCGGTACTGACAGTAGATATTGTGGCTTTCAAAACTGTAAAGTCTATACCATTAAGTCTTATGTCTGATTTTATCTTGATATAGATTACAGGTATACTCTATGTAATGTAATTTACTCCTTCCAGCTCAGTTTGGCGAGACTACAATTATATTGATTTTATTAAGCAATTCACAGTTACAATACTAAACCTATGAAAGCGGCGTAAGACTTAGACTATACAACTAGCTTTAAAACATTTTTATCTTATATGACTTTTCATATCATAACAGAATACTGTCCCGCAGTTGAAGAAAATCGCAGAAAGGAATTCGATTTCTCCTTAAAATGTCTTTCTTATGTAGTGCGTATATAATAGGCTATTCTTAGGTCGATAGCATGTAAGCCTTCCTTTGACGTGTCGGACAAATCAATAGCAGACTTACCCAGGCTCTCGCAGAATTAGTTTTCTTTACGGAATTACATAAGTTCACTTCAGCTGCCTAAATTATCACTATGCCTAAACTATCACCTAATTCATTTGGTTGAGATTTCAATGACTGAAATGTTGAACTCTTCGGAGGCCATAATTTGACAGTTTACACTACGATGGCTAGCAAGATAATGTCAACCGTTGCCACAAGTTCGGGCTTCAACTTCCTTGATCGGAAGCATAGCGCAACTCAACACAAAAATACAGACTGCGAGTTTATGCTAATTTTTAAACTGATCCAACACCTAATTCGTGTAACTTACGATTTCTAGCACAGGAACCCATCACTCATATATCCAGCTCAACATTATCAACAGAGCGCTTGATAGACCCCCGCCATTCGATCTCTGTCCTCCATCAAAATACTAAGTTAATCTAAAATTGCAGTCACCCGAGTTTTAAACGTTTGCTAATTCATTCGCCTGAACCTGTCTCAGGACACAAACACGAGACGCTCCAAAAGATTTCGCAACCGCTCCAAAAGTTTCACAAAGTCATTGCCACTGTACAGCGCACCAACCATTCTACGCTTACACTACCCTTAACTACAGTTTAAACCCTAGAGAATTTTTGCGAAGAAGATGAACAAAACAGTTTGTTATTGCCTTTGGTTATCAATATCCTACATGACCAATATAACAATTAGAGTCCTCAATGCATTTTAAGTAAGTAAGTGTATCCTTTATTATTTCAATTGCTAACCGCGTTTTGGTTTACAAAGCAGTCACTTTTGTGGTTTAAGGAAGCCTAACATACCATTAAAGTCGAAATATACAGCTATCCCTGGCGTTAAACTACATCATAAATCATCCGAATTATAAATGTTTTTCGTGCCGAACTGTCAGCATGCGGTATTACCCGATTGTGGGCTTTTGGTCGCAGTGAGTACGGGGTCTATTTGATCGGGGGTAATAGCCCGTACAATCTTACGTAGTCTCTGCCACAGGTTACGAGGGCCCAATTACAGCTATCGACCTACGAGGCTTTTTGCTTTGATTCAGTTCCAGCTTAAAACAGGGATAACGTTACCGCCAATATAGCCGATGCAAAACACCTTTCTCCATATAACACAACCCAAAGCATGTGTTTCACCAACTCCAACCTCCACTACGACCTTTCTCCTTTCACCAATTAAGACCTAGAGCACACGACCATACTCTCCAACCCAAAGACAGCTCTCTCTCAATTTGTACCCAGATCATTACAGTATATAAAAAGAGCACACAACTATACTTTCCAACCCAAAGGCAGCTCTCTCAATTTATACCCAGATCATTACAGTTTATAAAAATATTTACTGGTTTTAATTTTAAAATTTCTGATTACTTTTAATTATGGAGTATCTACAGTTCTACATACATGCATACATACATACAAACATACATACATATAGCACATACGTATATAATACATATATACCTTAAAAATATACACAAATACATGCATGCATTTCATACACACATGCATATATAAATACATCATACATAGGCCTACATGCAAACAAAGTGCATACATAAGAACGTACGCATACATGCAGACGTGGGAAGTTTCTAAAGCGATGATTGAATATAGTATTTTCCAGCATATAACCATAATCACTCATGATAGCATTTCTGCGCTTTTGTCAGATTGCTATTTGTTATCAATAAAACGAATATGGAAGAAAAAAGGCAAATCATCTAAATCATTTTTTTCTTGCTAATGTAAAGCTACTGCTCAGACAGCCATGTTCATTGGACCAAGAGCAGGCTCTTTGTGCTACCGGCGCTGTGTGGTTGTCAGATATAGGGCCAATGTGAAGCCAACTAACGTGACTGTAAAAGCGGAAGTAAAAGGGATTCAGTTGGTATCCGGACATTTCCCATGGACATTTCCCCTGGACATTCCTCCGGACATTCCCCTAGGACAATTCCTGCGGACATTGCCCCCTCTTTGACCATTACACAGTAAGTAGGCAGTCCACCAATATCCATAATAATTGTCATCAATCCACCTTCTATTTAAGCAAAGAATGTCTTTCGTCAATCCACGTTCTATTTAAGCATAATAATAGGTTAATTAGTTTCATCAAGCCAACTTCTATTTAAACAACAAATTAGTTTAATCAATCCAATTTCTATTTAAGTAAAGAATTATTTTCATCAATCCAACTTCCATTTCAAATTGAGAGCGCGTTATATGTGCAAGAAAAGGGCTCTAAGCATATAATTTACTAACCTTAACCTTTGCAGGACCAAGCGGGGTAAATAATTACTCCAGCGGTTTTTCGATGTTGATTTGATGTTTCATGTGTTTACAAGTTAAGACCCCAGACATATTCTGACAGCATAACCACCATGATGTCATGTTGTGGGGAAAAGATATTTAAGTCCAAAGTGTCATGGGGTATGTCCTGGGGTAAAAATTTACCCCTTTTGGTCCTCGACGTCGTTATTTTTCATACATTACATAGGGCAAATATATTTTTTAAATATATAAGCTCAGAAGTAACTTAAAATCATAAATAAAGTATTGAATCTAACAAAGAATTAAGTTTTAATAGTTGCATAAATGTGAAGAGTTTAATTTCCAAGATGGCGCCAATATGGCCGCCCAAACACAAAAATATGCATATTCCAGCTCATAGGCAAGCTAGAATAACAAACGAAGCGTCGAATTTAATATTTCCAAGGGCAGGGATTCGATCTGTGGTAGAGGCAATAGTATGGGAATGTTACTTACCAAGATGGCTGCCAATATGTCCGCCAAAACACAAAAATATGCATATTCCAGCTCATAGGCAAGCTAGAATAACAAACGAAGTATCGAATTTAATATTTTCAAGGTCAGGGATTCGATCGAGGTAATAGTATGGGAGTGCTACTTTCCAAGATGGCGGCCAATATGGCCGCCAAATCACAAAACTATGTGCATCTCAGCTCACAGGTAAGATACATTAACAAATGAAGTGTAAAATTTAATACAGTCAAGGTCAAGGAATTGATTTATCGTAGTGGCAATAGTGCGTGAGTGTGGCGGTTAATATGGCGCCAGAACACATAAATTTGTATATCTCGGCTCATATTTTGCTTTTAGCCGTCATATTAGACGCCATCTTGGATAGTAACGTTCCCATACTATTGCCACTTCGAGAAATCGATTCCTTGATCTTGGAACTATTAAATTTGATACTTCATTTGTTATTGAAGCTTATTTTGATCTGAGATATATTATATATCTGTGTGTTGGCGGCCATTTTGTCCGTCATCTTGGATAGAGGCATTCCCACACTATTGCTACTATGAGAAATCGATTGATTGACCTTAAAATTATTAAATTCGACACTTCATTTGTTACTGTAGCTTGCCTATGAACTGAGATATACATTTTGTGTGCGATTACGGCCATATTGGCCGCCATCTTATAAAGTAACACTCGCACACAATTGACACTACGAGAAATGGACTTCTTGACCTTGAAACTATTTAATTAGACACTCTATTTGTTATGATAACTTAACTATGAGCTGAGAAATGCATTTATTTGTGTTTTGGCGGCCATATTGGCCGCCGTCTTGGAAAATAGAAGTCGCACAGTATTGGCACTACGTGAAATGGATTCCTTGACCTTGAAATTAGTAAATTTGGCAGTTTATTTGTTACTGTAGCTTACCTATAAGCTGAGATATGCATTTTGTGTGTGTAATGGCGGCCAATATGGCCGCCATCTTGGAAAGTAACACTCATACACTATTGGCACTACAAGAAATCGATTCGCTTACCTTGAATCTATTTAATTAGACACTCTATTTGTTATGGTAACTTAACTATGAGCTGCGATATACATTAATTTGTGGGTTGGCGGCCATGTTGGCCGCCATCTTGGAAAGTAACATACGCACACTATTGGCACTACGAGAAATGGATTCCTTGACCTTGAAACTATGTAATTCGATACTTCATTTGTTAATGTAGCTTACCTGTGAGCTGAGATATTACAAATTTTAATGGGGTAAAAAATTACCCCGCTTGGACCTCGACGTATCGTAAAATGTTTTTGTCCTGCGAAAGTTAACTACGGTTTAACCAAGGTTGTTATGCGCGCATATTAAACATAGTTTTTTTAAATTTAAATAATGAATAATGACTATTTGTTTAAATAGCCAATATAATGCACTTTCTCATCAATATTTATGCTGGGTACGTGATTAAACGGGGAAATGTCCGGGAGGGAAATAATAATAATATAATAATAATCTTTTCTTTAATAAGCGCCTGACAAACGCACTGCGCTGTACATTTACATGTTATGAAATTTAAATCTTAACTACTAACAGAACAGACAGCTTGCAATACAACAGCGCTAATAGCAGCCTACAAAGCATATCCGCCCAACGGGGGCTCGAACTCGGTACCTCTCGGTCTCTGTGCCAGATGTTATCCAATGCGCTATCGGGCCCCCGATAAATGTCGGAGGAATGTCTGGGACCGGGAGATATGTATAGAGGGGAAAGTCCTAGACCCGATTCAGTTAAAGAAGAATTCAGGAGCAGTGGAATTTTAACTTATATGTATACAAATATGACTAGGTCTAGTCATTTAAACAATAAAATAACGCGAATGCATTAATATCATGTTTTTGTCTTTTCAATTATGAGTGAACATTAAAAAGTGCTATTTACCCTCTGAGAGACATTGCTGAACGAAAATCGTGGCTGTGAAAAACAAAACAGCAATCAGACTGTGCTTTATCACGGATGCCATCATTTTCTTCTTCTTTCGAAAATGTTACCTGTACCGGTATCTGGATATCTATATATCGCCTATCGGAGGCTTTAGGCGGGTCTAAAATTACTATTTTTATACATGTACTAAGTAATTTATGTTCCTTTCCACAGTTAGCCTACAAAGTTGACGAATGTCGCGTATTTCGCTGTGGCTTCGCTTCGAGCACAGTCAAGAAGTTCTTTCACGCATGACGCTGCAGTATCATCCAATCAAACCGTGGCCGCAGGCTATTTATAGGCACGGTTAACCGTAAATTACCGTCGTAAGCTATATCGAGCCGATCTAAAGTCCTTAGCCATGCATGAGCTATTCCAGGCAACCAAAATATGGTTGGTTCTAACACATGAGCTCAATCTCACAATATGATATGTTGTAAACATCATGTGCTCTTGGGCGTATTTAGGGGTGGTTTTAGATCTACGTGTTCAAACCTCCAAATAAGAGCATTACTGTTATTAAACACTAAGAATGTAGAAAAATATGATCACTTCCAATGCAAACTCCGAAAACTTGAAACCCCTTCGAATTTTTTCCTGGCTACGCCTCTGTTTATGCTGCACTTGTATAGTTTGCCTACAGATTGAATAAGAGGATAGGCGTATTTAATGTGTTTCAAACAACTAAAAAGTTGTGCATAACCCAGTGGTTTGCGAACTGAGTATCACTTTAGAGGTCGAGGATTCACATTGTCGCCAGGGCGTAAAAGCCTAGGTATCGAGATTAGGCCTACTGCTCTAGGCAGCAAGAGGACAGAACACTCGTCTTTACATGTTTAGGCTTAGAGGAATTAAGTCATTAACACTTCTTACTTATGGCTGCTTCTCGAACCAGTTCGCAATCATAACAGCGAGATTTTGTACAGCAACAAAAAGCTAATTCGCGAGAAACAGTTTATTACAGGAGCTCAGTCAAACAAATCGATAGGAATTGTAAGGTTCTTCCTCAAACCCGAAAATGTTCGGTTCCTCCATCATCATTGCCAATCATCCACCATCATGTTGTCTCAGGCTCCATTATCTATCACTACTCGGGCTTTCCACTCAAAACTGAAGTCTCACCTATTCTAGAATTTATGCCCCAACGCATCTAACTATAACCTACCCTGCCGGATATCCTTTTTCACTGTTAGTTAAGGTTTTCGGTTTTTTAAAATATATTTTCATAGTGTTTTGAATCGAGTTAACCATTTACTGTGTAATATGTACTATACTGTTTTGCATTGCTGTACGAAACTTGATGTTGCACTGTTTATCAAGGATTTAGCTAATTCATATTTCTGAAATGTTGTTCTAGGTGTCCCTAGTTAGCGGGATCTTGATCCCTTTTGGGACTCCTCTTGCGGCCAATCCTGATAATTATTTTATGTTGAAATGTTATGTGTTTTTATTTGGCTTCAATAAAAGAGTTTTGATTAATTGATTAATTGATCTGATCCTCCAACTTCCAATTTTCGACCTAAACGACACCCACGTTGACAGTTTCTCTGCCCCTTGACCCTCTGGCAACCGGACTCGGACCTCCTTCTAACTACATTTTGGACAACTCCTCTGACTGCGCTTGGCTTTCGAGTGGCGCTTTAGAAGTTCAGAGTTTACGATTACGATTACGAAGGATAGAATCGGTTTCAGGTCAGGAAGCAAGTGTCAGTCAGGCAAACAGTCAGACGGCTACGGTACACGTCTTTTAAAATTGAAGCTGTAAGAGAGGTAAGAGGTAGAGGAGGAAGTGTAGTATCAGCCAATCAAACCGTGTCCGCAGGCTATTTATAGGCACGATACACCCGAAATAAACGTCGTCGGTTGTGTAAGAGCCAATCCAAAGTCATAATATGCTCTTTTCTCCATGGGCGTTTTTTCAGTGTGGTCCATGGCTCAACTAGGTCTCGGTGGGTTCCTGCCCCGTATGGTCTGCCACAGGGTTCTGTCCTTGGGCCTCTCTCATACATTATTTATACCTCCGATCTTGCCCTACTCCTTGTGGAACATGGTGCCTTGGCCCAACTTTATGCAGATGACACACAGGCGTACATGCACTGTCTGTCATCTAACGCTGCCTCTACTGTCTACTATGGGTCAGAAACTGACTGCGCTAGAAGCATGGATGGCATCAAACCGTCTCTGCCTAAACCCTGAAAAACCCACATTCCTGTGGCTAGGCTCCGGGCAGCAGCTGGCTAAGCTTTACTTGATAGACCTCTCTACTGCATTTCCTAGTTTTACTTTTTGCACCTCGGTCCGAGACCTTGGTAGTCTATTGGACCAGGAACTAACTTTTGCACCTCACCTCCATCGCCTCAGTGGCGACTGCTTCTATCAATAATTAGTGCCACAGCTTCGCACTGTCGCTCTCTGTCTTCCAATTGGCGCTGCAACTACACTTGTGCATGCTTTCGTCGCGGCTCGCATCGAATTTGCTTATCCCTTTATTCTGGCTTACCATCTATACGGCTGGCCTGTCTTGACCGTATTCTACGCTCTGCAGCGCGACTTATTGGCCAAATACCCAAATTCAGTCATGTGTCAAATTGCATGCTTGGGGTTCTGCATTGGCTCCCTGTCCGTCAGCGTATAGAGTACAGGGTAGCCTCCTTGGAATGGCGATGCCATCTAGGCCTCGCTGCAACTTACCTACTTGACCTTTGTCGGCCTGGGTTGGGTACTCGGAGTACTCGCTCCCTACGCTCATTGGAGAAGGGGGTGCTTTCAGTTCCATTTGCCCGTACCTCTATCATGCAGAGTCGTGCTTTTTCTGTGATAGGCCCGTCGGTATGGAATGGCCTCCCTCTTGAGCTGCGCCTGTTCCCTAGATCACTCTCTGACACATTCAATAATCGTTTGAAAACTGTTCTTTTTGACCGTGCTGGAGTCGAGAGCACCTATGATTAGTTTCCTTGAAGAGGTGTTTATATAAATTCCTGAATGAATGAGTGAATGAATGAATGAATCAGGATGGGATTTGCGTAAGCGGAGTGTTATCAGTTTTTAAGCGACAGACCTGTTGAGATATAGCGAGCGCTGTATTTTAGGTGAGCTCGTAGTATCATAATGGATCTTCTAATTGTCATAATTCGAAGGAAAATGAATTCAAAGGGGAACAGGTGTGGTTCTGAAGCGATTTCCAACTTTTCGCGATAAGCTGGATGACGGAAGGGCGGAGATGCTCAGGTATTTTAAGCAATTAAAGTAATTTGAGAACAGTAGTGATGTAGTAGTGTTTGAAGGTTTTAGTGATAGTACTAGCGAGAGAATTCTTGATCGTTTGAAGGTGGTTTATTTGAGCGGTGGCTGTGTTCAGGAAACGTTAATTGCAGTAGTCTGGTTATTCTTAAATTCTCAAATTATTTTAAGAAAACAGGTTTCTTGTTGCCTTTTGCTATCAATGTAGATGATTAGACGAGTCGATGCATGCGATACCTTAGCCACAACTTATCAGATTCCAACTGCAGCGCTTTATATACACTTTTTCGTTGTGTGTCTGAGTACCAGCTTAAAACAAGCATAAGATAACCACAAACGGAAATATTCTTAATTAAACTAGAACTACTGTTCGGCCACGTTCTTTGAGCAAATAGCAGGCCTGAATCTTGTTAATGGTGTAAGGTTTTCGCCAGGTATACAGTCTAAATAAGAGCCCAAAGAACGCCTGTCTGCCTGACTCTACGGATCTTGACCCTCTGCTAAACCGATTTTGTATTAAGAGCCTGTGAATAAGATGGTTCTCGTGACTTCGCTCTTGTAGGCACTGTAGAAATTTCGAGTCTACGATTACGATTATGTAGCTGCTATTTCAAACAAAGGCTTGTTTGGGAAAGATCGATTCATTTGATCATGCGTTCGGAACCATGGGATGAATGATAAACAATAAAACTAGGCCTAGGTTATTCATTTACCCAACAAAGCAGCGTTGTGGTTTGATTAAAAACTACTCTTATCTTGTTCCTTGCACATTCTCCTTAAATAATCCTTATTTAGTAGGCTTTACTATCACGCTGTGTTCCCTGGTTGGTAAAACGATTAAATTTTGCACTAAGTCTTCCTAATCACCTGCTACTCAATCAATCAATCAATCAATCAATCGTTTATTGTTAACCCTTTCGAACAGTTTTCGTCGAAAGGGTAACAAGGGGGCCATGAAGGGATAAGACAGTATCCCGCTAAATTAGGGTCACCTATTACCAGAGAGTAAAACCTAGAGGCAGTTGCGATTGCTATCTAGTTCAAGATATCTCGATTGACTAACGAACAGTTCAGGAAAATAAACTTAATTTGTTTACCATATTCAGCATTATCCATTGAAGCTTAATTAATAACTTAACTAATAACTTAACTAATAAGATCGGTTTGCTTACTTATTAGATGGGCGCGTAGCATCTTTTTAAACATATACAGATTGGTCGTTTGGCATACTTCAGTGGGAATCTTATTCCATACGGAGGAACCTATATGCTTGGCTGAGAATTTGCGTGAGTTTGAATGTGCAAACGCCGGGCGGTAGTTGCTCGAGCTCCTGGTGTAGTGGGTGTGAATATCTTACCCACGCTGAAAGTAATCGCTAAAGTTAGAGGGTATGAGATTATGGGTAAAACCAAACATAGGAGTACCTATTTGTAGAGTTTTTATTTGATGTAGATTGGATAAATTGAGTTCGGTAAATAAGTCTCTCCTGTTTAACCTAGGGGGTGCAGCTTTGGTTATAACCCGTAATGCTAGTCTCTGAAGTGAGATCAATTTTCTTAATCGTGAGTTATATGTGGAGGCCCAGCCCATCGTGCATCAATTAAGGTAGGGGTATATCAGTGAATAATATAATTTTAGGCGAATATCAACTGGCAGGAGATGGGAAGCACGTGATATTATACCTATGTTCTTTGCTATTTTTGCAGTAATGGATTTTATATGGACGTTCCAAGTCATGTGCTGGTCAACTTGTGTGATGGGAGCGTCGTTAAGTAGTAGCCTTAGGGATTCTGTGGGAGGAGCCAATATCCTATGAGAGCTGAATAGTATAGAGGAGGTTTTATCGCAATTTAGTGAAAGCATATTGGCGCTGAACCAATCGAATACTACTATCAGTTCAGAGTTGATGATCTGTGTTAAGGTGTCATAGGAGATGTGGAAGCAGAAAATATTTGTTTCGTCTGCTAATAAAATAAAGGAGAGAATGTCAGATACATTTGGTAGGTCGTTAATAAATAGGAGGAATTATTAGTAGGGGGCCTAAGTTCGATCCCTGTGGTAGGCCTACTCCGTGCTTAACAGTTCTTAGTTCTGATTCGGCAACATTACAAGTAACACATTGGAGTCGATTCTCAAAGTAGCTAATAAGCCAATCTAATTGAACTCCTCTGATACCATATGTGGATAATTTCTCCATTTAATAAGTGCCGTAGAATATGAATTGTGTGGTAAAGACACATTCTACTATACAGTAAACCTTCAAATACATACAAATATCAATTGAGCGACTCTTCGTAAAATGGCAAACGCATGTAGATTATGTTTACGTTCAAAGACAACAAAAGCGAAGTGTGGGTGTGTGGGGTAGAACGGTATGTAAGTCGATCACTTTTGGACAATAATTCTAGCATATGCACTTGAGAATCAGTGACAACCTGTCACTAACCAACGTTTAGCTAACTTATGTGCGTACTGTCCAAGCATAAACTGAAAGCAGAACCAATACGGTCTTACAGGAGCAATAAAACAGGCGTTTAACATGAAACAGTAGGCCTACTGAATGAGCTAAACCAACATCATAGTCTGTATAGAAAAGATAACATAATAGCTTATACATAAGATTTTACATAAAAGACATTACATCGAAACTATCGTAGATTAGACATATTAGACAAATTAAGGTAATTATCGCTGAACATTTTAAATGTCGTTGCATTTGCATAATCCTATATTAGAATTATTAGACAAATTAAGGTCATTATCGCTGAACATTTTAAATTTCGTTGCATAATCCTAGATTAGAATTACTAAACATATTAAGGTCATTATCGCTGAACATTTTAAATTTCGTAGCAAGATCCTAGATTAAACATATAAAAGTCATTATCACTGAATATTCTATATTTTGTTGCATAATTCTGGATTAGCCATATTAGACATATTAAGATCATTATCGTTAAATTGTTGCATAATTCTGATTAGACATAATATAAGGCATATTAAGGTCATTTAAGAGTTCAATGTAATCCTCGATAAGACATAATAAGATATATTAAGGTCATTAAAGCCTGTTGCATAGTATACGGCTGGATTATGCGTGTAAGATCAAGAGGGTAGATTCGAGTACTTCCTTCCGCAGATTATGGAAGTATTGAAGTGGTATCGAATGTCAGTATGCACTCGTCGTCATCTGGTATGCGCTGGTCACGGGCGCCGCTAGGCGTTCACACGTACGTACGGCACTGAAAGGCTAGGAAATTAAACATTGCAAATGAAAAAGTGAAATATTATTAAGTTATGTATGCATGCATGCATGCATGCATGCATGCATGCATGCATGTATGTATGTATGTATGTATGTATGTATGTATGTATGTATGTATGTATGTATGTATGTATGTATGTATGTATGTATGTATGTATGTATGTATGTATGTATGTATGTATGTATGTATGTATGTATGTATGTATATATGTATGCAACTATGCATCTATGTATGTATGTATGTATGTATGTATGTATGTATGCATGTATGTATGTATGTATGTATATTTTGTATGCATGCATGTATGCATGCATGTATGCATGTTTGTATGTATGTATGCATGTATGTATCTATGTATGCACATTGCACATGTATGTATGTATGTTTGTGATTCTCGCAAATAGTTCGAGACGTGCGAGAGATAGACTACAATTCTGGCAACGGAGTTGAGAACAAACTTGTAGCTGATCAAGGAAATATTTCGAACCCTTCTTACTGGTCTGTAAGGACAGCATAGCAACGCAGTCACATATATACGGTGAATTCGTTCATTTTAGGATACTTATATAGCACCACTTCCAGGGAACTACTCAGAGGTGATCCCGACTCCAGCACGGCCAAAAAGAACAATTTTCAGGTTAGCATAGAATGTGTCAGAGAGCGTTCTGGAAGCAGGCGCAATTCCAAGGGCAGCCCATTCCAGACAGTCCACCACTGAGAAAAACCGTTTTGCATGGTAGCTGTGCTGGCTAACGGGACTTTGAGCACCCCCTCTCAGAGGAGCGAAGGGAACGCTGAACATAATTATTAATGCTCTGAACATATTATTAATGCGTTATAGGAGGAAAACTTCGTATTTTAAGGATGATGGAATGAGCCTTCGCCAAACATTAGGTCTACATTAGGTGAAATTTCTTTAGCTAATTCTTTCTCGATAAATGTAAAGGGAACTGAGTAAATGCAATAAATTAATCCGATGCAATATTAGTAAGGAAGTATGTAAGTAGGTAAGTAAGTATATTCTTTAATATAACCAGCTGCCAAACAGCACTCTGGTGAATAAGCATGAGCAATATAAGTTCACATAAACATCAAAATTTATCCATGACCAGTGAGATCACGAGACCAAATATAATTAGTATGCGAACAACATTCATCACTAGGATGATATATATTATATAAGGTCTGATCAACATTGGCTAACTTCTTAGATATATGCGGGACTATAATGATTGTGCGCCAAGGTGCTGTTGATTTATTAAGGGATATTGTCACTAACTTAATGCGAAAAACATTTATTGTCTGGATACTTTATCCTTTTTTTAAACTGCATGTATAAGATATCTGTACACCAAAGTGCGATTAGCAATTGGTTAATAAAGAATATACTTACTTACTTACTTACTTATTCTGACTATAAGTGTTTTCCTCATTTGGTTATCAGCTTTTTATCAGCACCCGGTCATGGCGTCTGGGGCGTATATTGGTAACGTTATGTGATGTAACGTATTCAGTGTGAGGAGAATCTCAAAGGAAATGTAATTATTAGCTTCATTGATCACCAACCAAAATACAAATTTATGTACATTTTTTGCATTAAAAAGCATTACATTACATTAAAAAGCAGGTCGCCTTTATCGCAGAGCATGGATATAATCTAGAGTAGACATCGGATTCGTACCTTCGTCGTCTAGCAATTCTGACTGCTACTATTCCTGTAATCGAAACGATTGCGCCGATTGGTACAAATACGATTAAGACCTTATGATCTTAGGAGACAGAAAACAACAAAAATGTATGTAAAGCACATTTATCTGCTATCTAAAGCCCAATAATCATCGAACAAGTAGCTAAGGATAGCTAAGAGGTTGCTGGGGAGCTAAACGTCCCAATAATAATAATAATCGAACAAGTAGCTAAGCGTAGCTAAGAGGTTGATGGGTAGCTAAAAGTCCCAGTAATCATCGAACAAGTAGCTAAAAGTAGCTAATGTGTTGCTGGGTAGCTAAAAGTCCCAATAATCATCGAACAAGTAGCTAAAAGTAGCTAAGAGGTTGCTGGGTAGCTAAAAGTCCCAATAATCATCGAACAAGTAGCTAAAAGTAGCTAATGTGTTGCTGGGTAGCTAAAAGTCCCAATAATCATCGAACGAGTAGCTAAGGGTAGCTAAGAGGTTGCTAGGTAACTAAAAGTCACATGTTAGCTAAGAAAAAATCCCTGGTAGCTAATGAGTTCTAGCGTACTCCAGGTAGCTAACTGTAGCTTGAAGATGTAGGGCCTACAGGGTATCGGAAAGTAGGAAAGATAACCTACGGGTCTGGAGCGAGGAGCTGTATCTGTTTGGTCCAAGTGTTTTGTCGTCTCCGGGTTTCCTTGTGTCTGTAAAGACAGTTGAAACAAAGACTTATGAAATAATTATTTTCCTAACTCATCGACTATTGTAAGTTTTGTTCTCATCTTCAAATGCTTTTTTTGCTTCTATACTATTACGCCCAAACTTTACTTTCAGTGCTTGCGATTCATTTTCAACGCAATCAAAGTAACCAACTTAAGGAAAACACTTTTAATTATTTTATTAAATGAATTTCGACGCAATTGTGATCATTTGCGTCGAAATTCATTTAATAAAATGAATTTCGACGCAAATGATCACAATTGCTATTTGATCAGAAATGCAAAGCATGTGCAGTTGTGCAGCAATTTAGTTACTAGAGATGGTGTATCAGAGAAATCGACTCTCGCTGATTGCCCTCTGAAGAAATAGATCATCTAGAGGATCTACAATTTCATGATCATGTGTCCTACCTTTGGCGAAGCTGGAGTTGTAGAAAACTATTCCATAGAGACCATCTTTTCCCATTACTGTTGGTAGTTTTCCCGCCACAGTATGAGTCCTTCTGTCAAGTCTGTTGATCGAACTATAACAAAGTAAATGAATGCCTTAGAATCTGTGATGACCAAATAAGCGCTGTGAGAGTAGAAAGAGGAACACTGAATCCTTGACTTACACAGAGCAAAGTGGCAAATGAAAACGGTACTCAAATGCAATATAGCTCACTGAGTGACCGCTAGCTAATATCATATGCAAAATGGCGATGATGATGATGATGATGATGATGATGATGATGATGATGATGATGATGATGATGATGATGATGATGATGATGTTGCTGATGATAACGAGGAGGACGAGGAGGAGGAGGAGGAGGAGTATTGCAATGATCTTAATGATGACGATGACGATGTTGAAGCTGGTGAGAGTGATGTGAATATACCAGCGAGTATGATCGTAATTTGCTAAATTAATTGATCCTAGCACATAGTACATTAATTATGTCACCCTCTACCTACTCCTGTGCCGTGAAATTGAGGTAAAGAGCTCCTTACGTATTATTCCAGATTGTGAAATAAAGGTAGTCTGGACTGAGTGCAAAATAGCGTGCGTGTGTTCCTGTCATCAGCGTCACTCGTCCACTTCCGTCCAGATTGGCCATCTCTATGCGACCGAATTTTTCATCTGCCCAGTACATCACGCGCTCTGTGAAAATTGCGCAACAGAAGTAAATGGGACTAAGCAAAAGTCTTGAAGCGAAAAATTATCTTGAGGTAAGACGCAGCCAGCATTTTATTTTTTCTAAGAGTTATGTTTCTATCCGCGGTCATAGGTTAACCCTGCCTAGTGCCTACACATTTGGTGAAATTCAATCTAATCGATTATCATTATGTTAGCATTCTAGAGTGAAGAATCACGTCAGCAAGGGTAAGTTCAGGAGCGGAGGATTGCAGACTTTCCTGAAAGTCAAACAAGTGTTAAAGACGACGAAGAAGTAAATCATGATCAATGGTTACAGCAGATTGCTGAGTAGTAGAGGAAATGGCAACATAGACCTTTGTCTGAGTTTTTTATCGTGTCAAAGCGCCCTTGTAACGGCATGTGCCGTGTTACGGCGCTGTAGAAATTGTCGTATTCATCATCATCATCATCATCATCATCCTTTGTCCATAGGTCACCAAACAGCATAGCTGCAGTGCCAGCAGTGGAATCGTCTTTGCGGACACTCTGACATTGTTTTCTATTCTTGGTCGATTAGAGGGCAAGCAGCCATTTGTCGGGCCCGCAGCGCATGCTCCGAGCGGCAACAACTTCAGAATTATACTATTATTGTGCTCTGCGTGCAAAAGGTCTCTTAGCTCTGCTTGGAATATGTTTGCCTAGGAAGTTAGATAAAGAAAATAAGTCTCTGTGGGACGTTTCAATGCTGTCTGAACAGAGGAAACCAAATGATCAACGCAACGAAATTAAGTTTAAAATTGTGCTTTACGGCAGAGCATACAGGACCTTGATTATTAAAAGATTTAGTAACGGGATCCAAGGAATTATCCCTGAACTGGAAATAAAGTTAAATGGATTCCAGAAACGGGGTAGCCATGTTGAGTCGGGGACGGCATGAAAATGCTTGTTATATACTGAATATTAATCCCTCAAATAATTTTGCAGCTTAACTCCATGTCTTACGACACAACGCTTCATGACCCAGGGCATTAGTTGGACAGCAGACTGGTAGCTCTATTTCGACGTCGAAGAGGACGTTCTAGAATGTTCGTGAGTCATTATTTAGGGTATCAAAATCTATACTGAACTAGACAGTTATTAAAAGCTGTAAAAGTGCTTTCCGATAGATACTTGAAAGTTTGTATAATTATGTAGATTCTCTAATTTTTATTTTGTAGCTTGGTGATTTTTTAAAATATATTTTTTACTAAGTAAGGTTATCCGCGTATATCCCAAAATCAAGAGTTGCAGCAAGGCATTCAAATCAGTGAGAATATGGAAGAAGCGCAACAGCTTGAGGTAAGAAAGGTTGCATCTTGTTCTCTCCGTTAAGAAGAGGCAATTTGTGGTAAACTGCTGTTTACCAGAAATAGTCGCATTTTAATGGAACTTGCCTCTAAGTTTACAAAGAAAATGTCAAGACACTTGCCTTCAAAATCAATTGCCAATGCATTCGGCCACACCATGTTCTCCGTTAGAATCGTCCTGTGTTGCCACGTAGTGAGACTGATTACATGTATTCCAGGCTGAACGCCTCTGTCAGTGTAATAAAGGTCTCTGCAGAGAACAAAACAATGCGAAATGCATAATATTACTGTGGTTGCTTTATTTCGAGTTCACAGTTCACCGTTTGCTTTGGGTGTGCAGGTCTGCATCGATATGAAGCTCAAAGCTTATGTACTGTTACTACTGTATTGTATTTAAGCAGTTGTAAAGCGCCCCTAGTAGGGTTAACCGTTCAGAAGCGCTCCCAGTGCTCAAGGTCCTGCGAAAAATAGCAGGTTTTGAGAAAAGCGAAAGAAGAAGAGAGACTGCTACATGTAGATAGAATTGTAGAGGTATGGTATTAGGTATTGAGATTCTACCGATCAAAGAACTTGGTTGATGACCTTAATTAAGTTCTTATTTTACATTAAATGAAAATCCAACGATCGAGTTGCTCGTGTAGGCCTAATGTTTGCTGGCGCTTTTCCTCTACGCATCGGACTTTCTTTGGTCGTCAGATGTCAAAATGTCAGATCAGTGGTCGCTGATGCTCGGCTTGGCTCAACTGTTTTGCCCTTATTAATATCGTAAGCCTATTTACATCACACATGCCACGTTTACTATTGAAGCAAACAAATGCGCACCTGTTTATTGCGTCTACAACCAGAGCTTCCGGCTGCATACCACTTGTAGGGGTAAGGAAAATTCGTCGACTTCCGTCGAGGTTCATCTCATGAATCCTCGAATTTCCTGGATCCGCGCAGTATAGTTTTCTGCTTTTAATGTCCAGCGCCAATCCACGGAGCTTCAAAGTTCCTATAATTACATTAGGTAATGCTAGGTCAAGTCAGGTGTAAGGCAAGTGAAGGCAGGCCAAGGAACGAGGTAATCGATGACTAAAATAAAATGGCGACAGCAAATTTCTATTAGTCCTCCCCTTGCAAGATTACCCTGTTAGATGAAAGGTCAACGCTATAATGCTACAGAAGAAGAAGAAGAGGAGGAGAGCCGTGCGTTGAGCTAGCCTGAGAGGCAGCCATGGGTATGAAGTTTTAGAGACTTCATTCTCTCAGCCTCGGCATACAAGGGCGGGTGATCAGTCCGCCCCTCGCCTTCTCATCTTCCCACCGACAGTGTACGGTCAGTGTACTCATTGTAGCTGAGTTGACACGGGGGTGCAGGTGGAGCAGAAATCTCGAAATAAATTTCTGTCCTGGCGAGTATATTAACGCCCGAACTCTCGCTTAATAATATTATTAATACGTGTCATTTTTAATTACCGCTGTTTGGACGGGAATCTGTTGGCTTGTTCCGAGTGTGCGCGTCGGCCAGTCACTGGTGACCGTCATAGCCTTCTGTGCATTGTTTCAAATGGTGACTTATAAACTCCTGTCCTTAATGACATTTAACATCATACAGACTAGTGCAGAGAGCGTCGCTGTTTAGTTTCCTTTAAAGTGGCTCTATATATAACTGTTCAGTTGCAATTACAAAATAATATGTATGCGTATATTAAGCATGCGTAACAAAAAGTGTAATATATTATAATAATTAATTGCTACTGTTCCTGACGCGTGTTGTTTGAATGACGTACCGGTTGAGTCTTTTAATATGACCATGGAGTTTCTCTGATATCCGTCGACGCATGTCTTTCCAATCAGTCGCCGTTCGACGTCGGTCCAGTAGACGACCATTTCAACTGAGTCGAAGGCAACAGCCACTGGTCTGACTGCACTCGTTGTTAGAAGAGGATTCATGGCACCGGATCGAAGGTCGATCTGATAGAGGGTCCCTTTGTCTCCATTGGCGACCGCTACCACGAGGAAGTTGTCCTGAACGAGGTCTAAAGACGTAACAGAAAAAGGCATCCATTATTAGAACTTTGGTTGGCAGAGTCGAAGAAGATCATCCTGCATACTAAATGTTACTTTATCAAATTGCAGAGAAATCAAAACTTTTTAGTAAAATCTCAAAGAGTGTAAAAAATTATTACAAACTGCAGAGAAATCAAAACAAAACTCTTTAGTAAAATCTCAAAAAGTGTAAAAATATTATTACAAATTGCAGAGAAATCAAAACTCTTTAGTAAAATCTCAAAAAGTGTAAAAATATTATTACAAATTGCAGAGAAATCAAAACTCTTTAGTAAAATCTCAAAAAGTGTAACAATATTCCTGGTCCTCAAGCCATTGAATGGACTTACAAAGCAGCAGCGAATAACTGAGTTTAGCAGTTAAGTTAAAATGATTTATCGACCACAGAGACTGTTAAAATCAGCACAAATATATTATATTCATTCAGCTCATATTTTATGTTCTGCTATGGAGGTAGGAAGGATTACTCTAATGGATTTTTATACCTGCTTAGTGCAGGGCTCTCTAAAAAGTGTTTTAGGCGGACATATAAATTTACAGAATTATGCGAATATTTATACGTGAATAATTTGATGATGTTCCATGTCCAAGGCACAGAACCAGTGACAGTGATCTGTGAATTAATTTCCTTTAACTGATTGTTTCTTGGCAACAAGTTCGCTGTGTATTTGTGCATTCAAAAGTAGACACCGCTAGATCCTGACTGAGACTTTTCGTCTGCAGCAACCATAAAGCTGGCTAAGGTGGAAGCATTGAGGTGCCTGCGGATGAAGCCAAATGGCAGATTGTGAGGATGCATGTCTTATGCCAAGATCACAGTTCTTGAAGGTATACGTGAAGCTTGATGGTAATGCATAAGTATAATCGTTATAGACCTAAATTCATAACAGGAAGTGACGCTTGAACGTAGTGCATAACTATATGATATGGTTAAATTCAAAGTGTCTGTTGGCTGCAGGGTAAGATCAATTCTCCGCAGTAGTGGTGTTCCACGTTAGGGGCACATCTGAGCGTGTGAAGCAGAGTAGGTAAACTCAGGGAGCAAGAGAGGAAGACAAGGTATTCTTGTATACTTATGGATGTTAATCGTGATATCCAAACTGCAAATTCGTAGCGTCTGGTGTTCACCGCAGACTTGAAGGCCATACCAAATGGAATCCGAGGAGGCAGTCGTCCTCCGGAAAGTTTGTTGCAAAGCAGGTCAGTGGATCGGTAGAGTAATATTTGTACTTTGTTAGATGGCCTTGCGTTTGTCTAAGTTAAAGGACAATCCCAACAAGCTAGGGTTCACTCCACATCGCTTGCTACAATAGAAGCCTTTTCATCCAGTGAGAGATCCTCTAGCTATAGTCTAAAACAAGGGCAGAGCACATGCAATAAAGCAGTGGCTGCAAGGCTAAGCAGAATAGGAGAAATCCTGGCCTTGTCGAAATGCAAGGCTGATACATAAATCATGGACCCTTCCACCTTTTCACCACAATAGCCTCAGCATGTGCTTGCGGCTGAGGCTATTGGATGCGTTCATAAAGTCCAGCTTTACAAGGACTAAAACCTGTGGCAGGAATGTGACGAACCGTTAGGTTGCATGTATAATGCATCGCATCCCCAATGGATGTTGACGTCAAGTTGCAGTGGCGACAATTAACACCTATACAGCCAGGTGGCTCCAGAAATGACGAATAGCATTAGGGTGAATTCAACCTGAGTTCTCAAGGCCAATATAGTGACTTAGACCAGGACCGAAGCACACACTTAGGGCGAAACTCTACCAACACGAAGTTGATAAGAAAGTCACGGAGGAAAGGATAATCGCGAGCTTCCTATGTTTGACAACCTGACTTAGAAATGCTTCCTTGCCCGGATGCTATACAAATAAACAATATTTTCCCTAGATCAGTCTATTTAAGCTCTTCATTTTCCCTCTATGACTAGCCCTAACTCTTCCTCCCTAGGTTCCTCTGATATACAATAACTTCTCCCATTCAATTCTTTGCTTGTATATATAAATGTGTTTATTTGTTTGAATGTATGAATCTTGCCATGTACAGTGCTGTGCGTTTGCTAGTGCTTCTCAATAAAGAATATTCTTACTTACTTAATTAGCAACCTCCATGACACTGTTTTCTTATACACAAGATAGCAACCGATGACGCACCGTCTGAGTTTTCGAGAGATGTCGTATATCTGTCAGTTGTCTAGCCATTATTGGTTTAATAATTTATATGCTCGTGTGTTTAGGGCTGTGTATACGCCTAATACTGAAAGTAAACTTATTCTAAAGACTATGCGTAAAATTGCGCTGTGTTTGATTAGAAATTTGCCCATGTTTGTTAACTCTGTCGTAAAACATTCTGCAAAGCACACACTCACTAACATCAAGACACAATTAAGGGTAATAATTACGGGATATCGTAGTACATTAGCTATATTTAGTCCTTTATGACAGAGTCGAAAGTTCGTGTGCAAGTGCATTTCATAAGCCAACAACGAACTCAACCGCGTCGTTAGTGCGCATGTTCGTCATGAGTCAAGGTAACGTTAGGAATGAGAAATCCAGTCGGTAACGACTAACGACCGACGCTGAATAAAACCAGAATGAAGTCAGCTAATTGATGTGAAGTTCCGTTACTTTAGATAGCAGAACTTGTAATGACTATCATAAATATTCTTAACATTTATCAGTGTCCTTCTGTTTCTAGGAAAACAGTAGGTTCTAATGACTAAAGCTTTATATCTGCTGACGCATTTATAGAGAGCCTGGTTCTAGCTGTAATTAATACCTTTTGGGCTGGGTTTTTAGAGGAGCTCTAAAGGTCAAGAGAGACGCTGAATGTTTGCTGGAAGACCGTCCCAGAGTCTGGGTCTAGCAACCAAATAGGCAAGCCCACCAAGCGCATTCCATGTCCTCCGTACGAAGAAGCGCCAGCGAATAAACTTATCTATAGGGGCTTAGTCAGAAAAAAATCTGTAAAACATGTATGGTCGGATTCGGTTCCAAATTCAAATTCAGAGATCAGGGAGGCAAACAGTAACAGCAGATGTCGGTTAGAGTTAGAGGGCATGAAAGCTTAGAAGAAGAGGAGAGGCAGGCTATGATTTTTGAAATATGATTTTCAAAATCACTGCTTCTGTTTTTGAATGAAAAACCTGAGCATAAGTTGCAAGAGAAGCAGGATAGGAGAGCTGACGACATGCATCAAACAGTTGCCATAGTTCTTGTAGCAGTAAGGAAATGGCCAATAAGAAAACGCCCTTGATTATATGGGCGACTTCAACTACCATATTGATTGGGGAAAATAAGAAGGGATGAGATAAAAAGATAGGATATTCTTGGATTTTATTGACGCCAGCTTTATACAACATCATATAATGATGCCCACCAGAGGGGACAATATTTTGGACTTAGTGATAACAATGAGAATATGGCAGAGAATGTGAGTGTGGAGAGTATTTTAGTAAGTACGTAAGTATACATTCTTTTATATAACCAGCTGCCAATCAAGCATGAGCAATATAAGTTCACATAAACATTAAAATCTATCCATGACCATTGAGATTACGAGACAAATCTAATTAGTATGCGAAAAACATTCTGACAATAAATGTTTTCCTCATTTTGGTTGTCAGCTTTTCGCAGCACCCGGTCATGACGTCTGGGGTGGGTGGGGGGGGCAACCCATGGAGGACATGTCATGGTGTACCAAGAACTGACAAAAACAGAACGGTATCGGCAAGGTTGTTCGATCTTCTATCACCAGGGATATATCGCTGAAATGTTTTTGAAAATAATTCGTTAAACTGTAAAACGTCTTCGAGTCGTCTTCTCATCGAAGTATTGACTGTGCATCGACGGTGATGCCAAGTAAAACCCTCTTCCAGACAACGGAGGTCGAACAGAGTTGGCATCAGAAGGAAGAAGGGAAGATTCCATACTCGCCATCCAGGGTACCAGAAGAGAGAGAAAGAGAGCGAAGGACACACCTAAGCAGATCCCTGTCGAACCTCAAACCTGGGTTTGTCACACCAACATGGGGGGTCCGGTGGCGCGTTGGATAACATCTGGCGAAGAGTGCGAGAGGTACCGAGTTCGAGCCCCGTTAGGGCGGACATGCTTTGTAGGCTGCTATTAGCGCCGTGTATTACAGGCTGTCTGTTCTGTTAGTAGTTAACTAGTTAAGATTGTTTCAATTGCATACCATGTATATGTACAGCGCAGTGCGTTTGTCAGGCGCTAAATTAAAGAAAAGATATTATTATTATTATTATTATTATTATTATTATTATTATTATTATTATTAGTATTATTATTATTATTATTATTATTATTATTATTATATTAGATATTATTAAAGCTGGCTATCAGGTAGACGATTAAAGGTGGGCATAGGCAGTGTTGTTGAGTAATTGAAATACATGTAATTGAATTACGTAATTGAATTACAAGTTCTGTAATTGTAATTGTAATTGAATTACATTTTAAGTCCTGCAATTGTAATTGTATTTCAATTACAATTTTGCATGTAATTTGTAATTGAATGAAGTGTAAATTACTAATTACTTTCATAAAGTCAGAAAAGATGACAGTCTGCCAGGTTGACCCAGGCCACCCGTTTAATTGAATAAACTGCTCTGCATTATGTTTGCATGACAACATAATTGTCAACAGTATTCTTTCCTTACACCCCTCTTACAATCTTACAGCACACTTTGATAGACCTCAGGGGTAAGGGCTGACCTTCATAATCGGACTATTCATTCAGTCATGCACTCATTCTTAGCTAGCCTGCTGCGGCTGCCTACAGAAAAACACAGCTTCCATCGTCAGCTCCAGCGTCTCTTTAGCACTGGTGGACAAATTGACTCACTCTTCCAGGCGCAGTCAACTGAGTTCTCTAACAGACTATCAGTTTGAAAAACTTCTACTAAAAACCAAATAAACTCTAATTTGTTTTAATGGATCATAATTGCAAATCGTATTTTGGATACCTGACAAACTTATAATACAATTAAATGTATATATTATTACAATTTACAGGCCTTTGGTCCACTGGATGTTTTAGTTTTAAAATAGAGTAAATTAAAAATTGTCGAAAAATTCTAAATCATTTGCCAATTTTAAAGGAATAATTGAAAAGTAATTGGTAATTGAATTACAATCAAAATGTAATTGTAATTCAATTACTTTCACAATCAAGTAATTGTAATTGTAGTTCAATTACATTTACAGGCATGTAATTGCAATTATAATTGAATTACATTTAGTATGTAATTGATACAACACTGGGCATAGGAAATAAATAGCCTACTCTAGCGGGACGACAGTGCTGAATGGGGTGCCACAGGATCAGTGCTTGGGCCACTGCTGTCTATAATTGTAATTAATGACATGGATGATGGAATTGTATCGCAAATTTCTAAGTTTGCAGATGACACAAAACTCTGTAGAGCGGGGAGGGGGGTAATGAACAGGAAGCGGAGAAACTGCAAGAAGACCTAAGAAAAAGAATTATTCAGATGGCCGCAGGATTGGCAGATGCTTCTTAGTTTGGAGAAGTGCTCAGCAATGCCTATGGGGAAGAGAAGCAAAGAGTTTTCATATCAAATTAGATATGCTAAGTGAGTGAGGAAGAAAGTGACTTGGGAGTGATTATGCAAATGGATGCAAAACGTTCATGGCAATATGCTGAAGCAGGATAAAAAGGCTAACTCAACTTTTTATGACAAGAAGGACAATAGTCACCAGAGACAAGGATGCAATACTAAGGTTATACAAATAACTGGTTATGCCACAGTTGGAATACTGCATCCAGGTATGCTTTACTTAATCTCCCTTTAAGTTGCTCTCTTCCACTCACATAACTTATGCAGGGTGAGAATTGCCCCTAGTCTTTTTTAGGCTCCCAGTGTAGAGTCTACATTTCACACCCAAACTGCACATAAATCAACGTCTAACCCCCCCAGTTATTTTTTACAATTCCCATACTGCACTTATGCACATTATGTGTACGTCCCAAGTGTCTATAACTGACGTGCTTAAATAAATCGCGAATTATACAAATACCTATGCAATTTATGTCACACATTATTATTAAAAGAGATATAGCAATCTCAGTAACCCTGGGTCTCATTTCATGTACTAACATATCTCAATGTAGTTAAGTAGGCTAAAAAAGCGCATGTTTCCCCTCTCATCTTTGGCTTGTAATTGATAGTCCTACAAAATCAATCGAAACTAAGTATCAAAATATTTAAGCCTGCATAGCACCAGGTCAGGCACCTTCCAAAAGTCTTGCTCGGATCTTAACTGGTCTAAACAGAGAAGGTACGTTGAGCTGAATCAATTGAAACAGTATTTATCTAATATACTTAAATGACTTCTATAGCACCGTTATCACAATGCGCAAGGAATCGCCCGATTGTCGCTTTAATTGAAGTCGTCATAGTAGAATATCATTAGCCGTTGGAGAATAACGATCCAAGACGCATCCTTATGCAAAATCTATTTCGAGGATATCATGGCTGGAACCAGAGAACCTTAGGGGTATACCAGTTTCTCATCCACGCCCTTATAATCACTGACATTATATCTATAATTGAAATTTAAAAAGAAGTCCGAGTTTCGATGGGTATTGTTGGTATTATTGGTGTCATCTTCTTCTTCTTCCTCTTGTTTTTTATATTCTATTAGCCCCTAGGTATATATGATCCCACAGGAATTTAAAAAAGAAATGAAAGTTGAAGTAATAAAAAATGTCTGCAAAATCAGGAGGTTCCTTTAGCTGCAATATCATTGCAGCTCTAGACATAGATGCATTGGAAAGTAGAATTCACTGCTGGTGACCAACAGACGGAGAATAAACTCAAAAGCCATCAGCAGTTCTACTCATTGAGTATCCATAAGAAACCACAGAGTCACACAGTCCACAAAGATGGCTGATTAGAGTTCTTGGGTAGTCGCAGCTGAAGTCAAGGTTAGCAAGATTAGACTGATTAAGCCAGCGACATAACCCTTCTTATACCAAATCCAAACTCATGCATGGAGAATGTGGGTTGCTTCTTTCGGAGAGAGTGTTACTTCAGACTTATTAGCTTATTCAGTTGATCCAGAACATGGTGACTGAGCTATGAGGAGCAGCGAATAAGTTGGCTGATATTTAGAGCCTCAAACGATGATCGTAAAAGGATTAAGGCACTTTATGATGGTCACCAACACAAATTATCCTAGTTAAAGGCGTTAAAGACGAGAGCCATAAGCAAGGTTAGCAACTGCTTCTGCTACTAATACTACTACTGCTGCTGCTACTACTGCCACCACTTCAACCATCAGTACTCTTACTGCTATCATTACTATTGCTATCAGTACAAAGTAACATCTTTGTAACTAACTGGTAAATAAAGTGTGCAGTTTAATAATTAGTCTACGTATAAAATAACTGTTGGTGAAACCGAAAACAGGAGACAATAAACTCACCCTGAGCGGACACCTGTGACATGTACGAACCCAGTAAGATAACGCAGCTGATCAGGCAATGCATCTTTGTAGTTGAACTGCACTTCTAAGCTGTTGTATTGTGTATTAATAACGATTCTAAACGGTGTCTATGTTCATAAATGCAGATGTTAATAAAAGATTGTGCTTGCAGTCGGCAGCGACTCATCTAAAAAGGTCCTTCTTCAGACAGTGCAGACGACCGACTGTCAAAGGATTATCTGAACGTCATCTTTAGGCGCCGCGGAGCTGCACAGTTGACTGTAGGCCTAAGTAGTAGTCGTTTCAGTTTAATGACACTGTGATAACAAAGATCATTAGCGTCGCCCTCCTCTGTGTGCAGGCCCAGTAAGATAACGTTGACGATATTGATAAGTTGACAATAACGAGCACTTGTTTCTATTTAACCAGTTGGGATAGGCCTAATTGCAAGTTTGCAAATTGATCCACCAGTTAATTGTCGCAAAATTTCCGCACTTGCACTTTCAGTAACGAAAAAAGTAAACAGTCCGGATATATACAATGCATGCATACATACATGCATGCATACATACAATGTCATACATACATACATACATACATACATACATACATACATACATACATACATACATACATACACAGGGCCTATTTTAACGTGCCGACAGGCACGTCCGTGCTTTGAGATTACAAAAACGTGCCTGAGGAATTGACGGTCCGTGCTTGATCGCTCAGGCACGCCTGGCACGGCACTTACTGAACTTGTTTAAAGTTGTTTTAAAAAACACCGCCAATATATTTTATTTTTTTAGGAAAGTTCGAACGGCGTTCCATACATCTATTTGGGCTCATGACGTCATGCAGCGCGTTAAACTTGTTTACAAACAGCACCGAGAGAACGGGACGCGCAATTTTGTGACTGATGTAAAAATAATATTTAGGCTACAGTTGAGTTTTCGTTATAATTCATAATTGTTTATTGACATTTATTATTACGATATTAGGACTATTAGGCCTTTCGGTCAGTTCAGTTGTTTTAGTTCATTCATTTGCGAATTTCACGATGAGTAAAAAACGGGTTGCGTCGTCACCTGGAAACGACATACAGGCCATGTTTAAACGAATGACGAAGAGGAACGCGCACGCAGGTTAGTTGCTTTGGTCCTCAACACAGCTGTAAAATTATAAATTGTTGCAGTATGTTAACTTAAAAATTAAGAAACGATTACATTGATAAATGTAGCTAAGTAAATGATGAACTGTACCAAGTGACCTGTCAAACAGTCTATATCATTATTGTCATATAGTATTATATTAAAGGTAAAGGTCTCCCTCAGTCTCCCTCAGGACTTCCGTGACTCTGTGTCATCATTGAAGATATGTAATTATGAATAGATATAAGCTACTAGCATCTGATATATAGCCTACAATAATAGTAGTTTAGTAAGAGTTATAGCATAAGCAAGTTCTTTAAAGTGGGTGTCATTTTTTCGACCATCTAACATTCTTTGGCATACTTGTGTACTTTGCAATTTCAGATTCGTTTGAGCCGAGACAGTTGACGGAAATGGATAAGTTGAAATCATTAGCTGCACAGAGGAATATGATGGTTGTCAATGTGGCTGCAGATGGAAACTGTTTATTTAGTTCACTCGCCAGACAGTTGACTCAGCTTGGACGCGGAAGCTCAGCGACAGCGACAACTGCTCATGATGTACGCATGGAACTGGTTGAATGTCTGCAGTCGCACTCACAGTCGCAGATGATCTTGGACAGTGGAGCTATGACAGAGCAGGAATTGCAAGTATATATCGACAACATGAAGAAATGTGGCACATGGGGTGATGGTGTAATTCTTTCTGTAGCAGTCAATCTGTATCGACGACCTATCATCATTTTAACTGTGGAGGGGGAACAGCGTATTGATATGGCAACATTACCTACCTCATCTCAAGCATCGTCATGTGAGACTGAGTCTTACGCTATATATCTGGGGTTGGTTGGCACAAATCACTATGTAAGTATTGAAAAACAGAATAGTCAACACACAGCGGAATCAGACACAAACATTTCTGATGACGAATGTGGCACTGGTCATTCAATTTCAACAAGTACTGCAGCTAGTAATAGTACCACAACCGAAGAGCAGTCAAGCACATCCGCACAGTTAACATGTTCAGCGTCAACCATAAGTGTGACAGCTTCGCTATCTCCAGCTGGAAGTAAACCGGTGGATGTGAAAGTCGATGAGTTTGAGGAAAAGGTTCACGAGGCAATTGAATTTCAAGGGGTTGTACAGTCAAGCAAAAATCAGTCAGGACGCAAACAGAAGGTTGAGGCTGAGCATTGGGCAGAGTACAGAAGTGAAGCTCGTGGTGGGTCTGGTAGAAGGAGGATTGTGCATTGCAAAATCTGTTGTGCACATCCTGATCTGGTGAAGATCCACTGTCAAAGGATCCCAGCCATATGCACTGCAAATGGTGCAGTGTTCAGGCAGCAGATGTATGATGAACACTGTGGATCGACAGTACACAATGCTTGTTTGACACGTAGTCGACAACAGAAGGCTCTTGCCGAGGGTCGGATACATGAGGGAGAAACTGTGTTGGAGAAACAACTGCGATTTGCTAACACTGCATTGGAACAAAAGATAGCAAGAATCATGATTAAGGTATACATGGATGCCAAACGCGGGACACTATCTGCGTGGTCATTTCCAGCTAGATACGTGGCGTCATTGATGGCTGAAAGATTAGACTTGAACAACCCTGAAATTCCGTTTTCTCCTACTGACACAGATCTACAGTATGTCACTCCTGCAAGCCATCGCGACATGCTACTGACAATCGCAGAAACGGACCGTAAGGCATTTGCACTCCGATTTAAAGATATCCTTGCGCTTTCTCTCAGAGTTGATGGTGCTGTTGACAAGCAGCGAATAGACAACAAGCATGTTATGGCGCAGGTTGTAACGGCGGTTGGAGACATGGAGACTTGGTACATGGGCTTGGCTGAAAGCGAGAAGCGAGGTAGCGAGGGGTTATTGGAGGCACTCAGGAAGGCGTCTGCAAAGTGTGGAGCAACATGGCCAGAGATATTTAAGCAAACAACCTCTATTGTCACAGACGGCGCGTCAGAAAATACTGGAAGACATCATTCGCTATGGACACTGCTCGAGCAAGAACGCAAAGACAACACCACTAAGGACACGTCAAGTCCATGTAAGGGCCCTAGCCCTCTCCTCAAAATATGGTGCAGTGTTCACCGTTCTCAGTTAGTGTTCAAAGACATGACTACAGGTGTTCCTGAAGCACGGCGTGTTATAGATGACTGTAAAGCAGTTACGCGTTTCTATAACAGTTCAGCATGTAGAACAAAGGAATTCAAGAAGCATGCGGAAGAACTTGGCGTCACAGTCAGACAGTATCCATCAGTAATCGACATAAGATTCACACAATATTCTAACAGTCTTCTGTCATCCATTCTGGACAACTACAGACCGATGATGCGACATCTGCAGACTTTCTCCCTGAAAGACGCTGAAGAATATGGCATGCTGAAGAAGTGGATTAATGCTGACACTGTTCACATTGCAGCGATCTTGTGTGACGCGCTGTACATCTACTCTAGATTTCAGAAGAAGTTGCAGGGCAACCAAGTGACTCTGTTTGACGTCGAAAGTGATCGTGATAAATGTGTGGAGGACCTAAGGAAATTATTACAGCGTCCGCACCCAGGTGGATATGAGGAGAAAGTAACAATTACAGGGAATGAGGAACAAGCCGATGAAGTTATCAAGAGTTACGACACTGTTAAGCTCACAGTCGTCCAATTAAGGCACTGTAAGAGAGAGCACTCTCTCGTTAGCAGTTGCGGTCGCGATGTGTATGCCATCAAGACTGAGATTATTTGTTCGCTGTGCAACTTTCTGACCAGTCGACTCGGAACTGACAAAGGTGCCAGTGATCTTCGCTATGCACTGGAGTTTCAGGCGCTTTCTCCACCAATGCTTCTGAACGGCAATGCATCTGATGAAGACATTGAACGGGTGTACACTGGCCTCGCATCAGACTTTGCGAAGCGTGACTTCTACAGTAGCTACGGAGAGCTGGTGAACGCTGCAAAGAAAGCGCAGATGTCCAACACAAGCACATTGCAGGATTTCCTTAAGATCAGTCTGACTAATGCAGACTGGCGTTCTGTTTCTGTAGCTGTCGCCAGACTACTCGCAGCAAAGCCTCATTCATGTGACGTGGAGAGACTTGTTAGTGCATACAATCTCATGAAGGATGATGATAGAAGCAGCCTCAATGCAGAGACAGTTGATGCACATTTACATGTCCGAATGAATATGCCGGTTACATCAAAATTTGATGTACGCCCAGCACTGCGAGCATGGTTACAAGCTTGTAACCGACGTTCGCGACCAACTGTGAAGGCCAAATCCCAGGAATGGTTCAAGGACGTGTTTTAATTATCTGACTGCGACTCAAACTGACCAGCCGCAAGACGGCGCCAGTAACTGTTAGTCTGTTAGCTTAGCTATAAACTTTGCCTTTGTCTTGAAGATTTGACCCATGATCAATGATACTGTTAAGACATGTGTCGTCCATTTCGTAACTAATAATTATAATGACAGTGTTAGAATTGTATAAGAAACTATTTGGTTCATGCAAAAATTGGAATGTTATCAAATTCAATATCAAATTATCATGTCGTTTGACTCATTTCAAGTTTTCAGCTAATTTGAAAATTTTCATAATCTAACTCATACTGGAGAGAGACCTTACAAGTGTGATAGATGTGCTAAACCATTTACTTATTAATATAAGCTAGAAACGCATAATCAAACTCATACTGGAGAAAGACCTTACAAGTGTGATAGATGTGCTAAAGCATTTAGTTATTAATAAACAGGCATTTGCAATTTCACAATTTTTTCTTAGGGGGGGGACGTGCTTGGTGAAAAATTCTTTAAAATAGGCCCTGTACATACATACATACATACATACATAACCATAACCATAACCATAACGACGCTTTTTATTGAAACCAGTTGAACAAAAAGTTTGACAAGAGCGATGATAAACAATGATGATGTTGGTTCAAAGGGGGAGTCCTAAAAGGGCCTAAGCCCCGCTGACAAGGGTCACCCTAAAGTAAAGTAATGCTAAATAATCAGGTGGTCGGACATACTTTCATACATACATACAAACGTACATACATGTATACATAAGTACGTATATACATGCATACATACGTACAACGTCGTACATACATATATATATATATACAACTACATGTGAGCTCAATGTTCAGGATATATTCGTCACAGATGCTGGTAGGCCTTACTAACATAATACGGAATTTTAGGGTTAGGCTAACTGAAGATGTATCCGCCTTTATTGTGTAGCTGCTGGCTTATAGGCCTAATTATTTTTGCGCTGGTACCGCCAGACGATGCCTGCTAATTTTATTGCTTTAGAATATTGGACACACTGTGCTGCGCTGTTATTAATAGTCAAATTTCTTCGTCGAACTAGGCCAATGGACACAGTCACAATAGTGTAATATCCTGCTTTATAAACTCCAGTTATTTATGCAGAACTTTATCAATTATATTTTAAAAACCAAACAGTTTAAGGTTCAATGTATGAGCAATTACTAACTACCTAAGAGCGGCGTTAAATGCTAAATATGTTTTTTATCAGCCTATCTGATCTTTCTCAGAGTAGTTGACAACAGTTCTCTCTCGTATCCTACAGAGTGACCATAGACCTCTTAAATGACTAGGACAGTAGGCGCTCAGCTTTGAGACTTGGAACTTGGGTCCATTCTTAATTTACTCTTTTATCACAAGAAATGAAGAGTCCGATTTGAATGAACTTTGTTGTTTCTTGTTTGCCTCCACAAGCGCTACATCTGGGAAAATATTGACACTGAATTCTAGGTCATTCAAAGTCATGTGAAGGTCAGAAAAAATGTAATCTAGCAAAATCAGATAAAAATGACCAGATCTCGGCTAATAGGCCTAATTATTGTTGATTCGGCTAAATCTTTCTTGTGTTTCTAGTTTTGATAGAGGTTAGCTGTGATATGAAACAAGGTACTAAATGAAAGAACATCCAAGGTCATTTTAAGTTCAAAAAGGTCAATTTCAGAGAAAAATCTATGGTAATGACCATAAGCCCATAACTCAGCCAAATATTGTTCTAGTTGGGGAATTCTTTAAGCTGTTTGCTTGGGCCGACAAGGGCTACATTCGGGAAAACTAAAAACTAACACATTCCTAGATTATGTGAAGGTCAAAATGTCAAAATCAAAGAAAAATGGTCAATACTCAGCCAAATAATGTTCTACTTGGATGATACTTGGACCAGTCCAGTTGTATAGTCCCTTTACTGTTCCCAGTTGCGGTGTGTCAATTGGTTTTCCTATTAAACGAATAATTTATACGTGATACTCCTGTTGATCGCTTTAACGTCTCAATTCAACACTCAGTGTGCCAACTTCCTGCGGTTTCGACTGCCACTGGGCAGTGGCGTAACTAAGACTTTTCGTTTGGGGGGGCTTTAAGCCCTGAACTTGGCGAGTACAGTAGCCCGAGCCCATATTGAAGCCGGGGCTTGATTCATTTTTAGGGGGCTTCAGCTTCGTTTGGGGGGGCTTAAGCCCCCCCAAGCCCAACGCTAGTTACGTCCCTGCCACTGGGACGAAATGGCGTGACTGTGAGATAACAGCATATTTGCATATCTTATTACTATCTCTTTTTTCCGCTTCTAAACTTACGTTTTGCGGTGCTATATGCCGGCATGATGTTGCGAATGTATTCCGCAACGTGAAGTCATCTCAAGCAACGCTTTGTGACCCTAGGTATAACGGTGACTCTGTCAAGCCTTTTACCGTCAGATCTGGAGAGGCCAGTGAGCATCTTGATGGCAGGTATTTTGGCTGTACTGACTACTGAAGCCCGCCAAATCATGTCATCGACCATGCCATTGTTGCCTTCTTACTTATTTGAAGCAACCAAATAGAGAGCGATTGCGAAATAATAACAAAACATCACAGAGGAAATGCCATGACCTATAGTGAATGACCTATCCAGATAATTACTATTACTGCTGTTACTATTTACACAAGGCAGAAAAGATCATTCAGAAAGAAAAAAATTAGGTAATGAGTAGAAAATAATTTATCAATGAATAATTAGGCTTCATCTACAAACGAGTCTCTGAAAGCATTGGCACGCGTGGCGCTGCACACAGATGGAAAGACGCTGGAAGAATTGAGTCTTACATCTGTCTCCAAATACAGCTCAGATGCGACGTCCCAACTCGGAGAGAAAAATTATCAACCTCAGTATTCACAGGTCCAATGGTTTCAGAAGCAAATAGGAGAAAACATGTGGGTTATAAGCAACAGAGCATATTTGGCAGGACTGCTTCCTGTTCAGCTGAAGAACTACTAATTTACTACTACATAGGCGTAGACTCTGCCGGGGCAGCCGGGGCACGTGCCCCCAATAATTGAGATGTAGGGGCATTACCCCCCAAAATCCAGAGGAGAATTTATACTTTTTAAGGAGTGGGATTATCCTTTTTCAAACCAAACAACTTTGTCCTTCTGGGCCACCGTACTTACGTATGCTTTCTTCATTTGGTTACTCTCAAGGAATCTGCATTTAGTATATAACATGTAGTATATATTATATATATATAGGTATATATAATGTATATATATATATAGTGTATAATAGGTCCTTGGTTGCTCTGACAGTCTTATCGACAGCTATTCTAATTTCCTTGCATTGAGCGTTATCGGGTATTTTGCGTGATTTAGTCTCGTCGGCAGTTGTTCTTTTTATGGAAAAAGAGGCGAGTTAGCAATCGACAAAACAATAATTCTAGTTTCTACAAGCGTCCTAACACCAGGAGGTAAGTGTAGCCTACGTGTATATAGCCCTACCCTGTAGCATAATCTAGATGTAAAACAAACGTTTGCACTTTTAAGTAAATACATTGATGCCACATAGCCTAATAACACACTGCATAAATGAGGGATTTAAAATCTGATGTTTTGCTACCAGGTACTGAATTTTGATACGCTTTGTTGCCAGTTATTTAGATATACCGGTACGAATCTTTTCCTTTACATGCTAAGAAAACGTTGAAAACGCGTGTTTATCAAGAAATAAGAAATGTAAATTTTTTGCATCTAAGGTCTGTAGACTGTGATAATAATAAATCTCCAGGTTTACTTATTTTAATTATCTTATTGAGCAGTGCCGTACTGCTACCCAGCGTGCACGTGTGCGAACGGCTTTTCAAACTAGCGCGCAGTGTACGGAGTTCAAAAGGCCTGTGTACAGTATTATGTCTCAGCACTCAGCCTCTGCAGTCTGATCTGTAGCCTGTATATGACGGATGTTCCATGATACATGATACTATAGGGTCACAGACTTCATATGTGTGATGTCTGTCTAGGTCAGCTGATTGTCGAACGAACACTCAGTTGTACATTAAGATTTATCGTGGTTGTGCAATGTGCATGTGCACTTGGAGGATGCACACAGCAATATACAGCCAACCTGAGCCCGGCTGCAGGCATGATTTTCCCTTGCAGGCTTACTTCCACTGCATGCCCTTTGACCCTTCAGCTGGAGAATTTAAGAAATGCCTGAAATAATACCTGCCTTGTTCCTCTGTCTCTCTCTGTCTCTCACTGCGTCTGTCTGTCTCTCGCTCGCTGTCTCTCTGTGTCTCTCTTAATGTTTCTCTAATTTAAGGTAGTATTGTTAAAGACATTGACTTTGACGATGTAGTGTCCTGTATACACACGGAAGCCCATAAGGGAGATGCGATTATTTCTTATTTTTCTAGTGATTATGTACTTGAAAATGAAGACTAGCATTCGAGCGATTGTAGCCAACTATGACGAAGACAAAAAGCTTCAAACAGACAAACAGTCGCAGAAGTACTGAAACTGACCAACTTGATTTTGAATCTGTGTGTAATTATTTCGTACAAAGGAATGACATGCGTCGAAAGGTCTTCGCTTTGTTTCATGCCCGGATTGTTTAGTGAAGAACTTGGACTGGAAACTGTTTTAACGAAGATCGGATGAATAACATTGATTGATGAACGATGACAATCAAGTCTAGCTCTGGCTCTAACTTAAGTTTCTGAGACTGAATGTCCAGATCCCATGCCCCCCCAATATTTTGGACAAGTCTACGCCAGTGTACTACTACCATTTCTACTACTACTACCCCGTCTTCTAGCTGTACTACTACTATTAGTAATATATTCATAACTTACTGGCAAATGATAAGAAGACTAGCTAAAAGTAGTTAGTAAACCCAAAGTAGCAGACAAAACTCACCCTGGGCGGTCGTCTGTTGAATTTGCATGAGAAACGGAGGGACAATTCTGCCCAGTAAGATGATGCACCCGATCAGGTAACGCATCCTTCTGATTGAACTTCACTGTTAAACTACAATCTCTGGGATGATCAATCAATAGAATATCTTTTAACAGGCTCTTCCTTCAGACAATGAAGAGGACCAACTGCCTGCCATAGAGAACCTTGACTATCCGGTTTAGGCGGTACTGAGTTGATAGCCAACATCGCTTGTTTCTTTTTACCCAGTAACCACACTCGCGAGTTTGTTAGGCCACATGTTATCATAGGCAGCGAAGAAGTTTTCGATATCTATATTTAGAACTAACGCGGAAGAAACTTCAGTGTTATGCTAAACTTAAAGCGCTCAACTGAAATCTGCCCTTGTTGCATATGCTAGTTGTTGGCATATATAATTTCTGCTGCTGCTGCCCTCCTATGCTTTACTAATTTTAATTGTTTCCAAATGTGGGCACACTAGGAGTGGTATTTTGAATATAATTATTATAATGCTAATTTGGGCAAAATCTGCTGCAAAAGAGTCTGTTTGAGTAAAGTATTGTTAATACTTAGAACAGAAGAAAGATTTGTAAAAATGTCGGTTTCTGTAAATGACTGTGTGATAGGTATCCTAAGTAAAATGCACAACTCGGCAAGGTAGTTTTCTTCTGGGCCATCAATACCTGAAACTTGCCAATACCTGAATCTTGTTATAAACGGTTTTCGAACTGTATAGGCCTACATTCTGATTTGGACATTTAGTCACGTACACATTGCCTTCATGGAATCTCTGATGTCTAGATGATTGTGGAACAGAGAACTGCAGATTATTACCTATCTCGGCGCTCGTGTATGAAGATCGCAAAATTTCCAAACCACCTTACTGTTCCAGCGGTTAGGTTTGAAAAGTTTTCTCTCTTTGGAGTATTACCATTCGTTTATATGCGAAAACGATTCGAGTTAAGACCTTAAAGCTCATGCGAAATTGTCTTAAATGCTGTGCTCCACCTTATCTCAAGGACTCGTGTCTCAGTACATCACGCATTCCAGGCCGCAGATCCTTTCCCTCTGATATGCAAGATGACCCGGTTCTCCCGCTGATCCGTCGATCAGAATTTCACTGTGCAGTGTAGAAGTTTTGCTGAAGTTTACCCTTCGTCTTGAAATTGTCAAGACGAAGGGTTAACCTCAGCAAAACTTCTTCGCTGCACAGTGAAATTCTGACCAATGACCAAGACCATGTCGTAGGTTGTTAAACAAGTTATTTAATAACTTGTCTAACAACCTACGTCATGGTCTTGGTCATTGGTCTTTCTCTGCCTCCATTGCGTGAGCGCTTTAAAACCAGTCTGTTCAATCGTGTCATCAATCAATCAATCAATCAATGAAACTTGATATAGCGCCCCTTCAAGATATCTACTCAGAAGCGTTCCCGGCCCAACCACGGCTGAATAGAATAGTTTTCAGAGAAGAGTTTCATAGCAAGATGCGCTGTATAAATTTAAGACTGCAATTGCAGTTAAATATCAAGATCATAAGAGATGTTTGAAATCATAACTGAAATTTATTCTTAATCAACTAAACTGGAAATCGTACTTTATGAATAAAATTAGGCCTACGCCTGAAGAGCAGCACATTCGAACTGTTGCCAATTAAACGAAAAAGAAGGAAAAGCCCAAGCATTCCAAGCCTCATTACTTGTGCAGGAAGTAGATTGCGAATTGAACTTCAACTCTGAATTTTTAACATTCGTCGTAGGCTATTTGTCTAGTAATGTCCAATCGTTCCAAATCTTCAATAAGTAGGGCTATCAGTCTACATCTGGCCCTATAAAAACTATTTCTATTTGATTGAACGTTACTTAGAAAGCAAACAACGTTATAACATCCTAATTTCACCGAGGGAAAGACTTGCTCTTTCGAGATACATTTTTTCAGCTCTGCTCTGGAGTCAGAATAGAGCGTGAACCGGAAAAAATGACAAAATTACTGTCGAGTCATATTTCCCGTAATGAACATTGTCATATTGTCGACATGCTATCGTCTAGAATTAGTAGCAACGTAACGTTTGATAAAAAAAATGGTTGCTTGAAAGTATTTTGCCATTGGCGTCTGATTCTTTATGGCATCGTATAGCCTAGGCCTACATAGAGAACAAACCCATATTTGCGTAACACTGGCCTACAGGATGTTTGAAGGCAATTAACCCGTATGTTATATTGTTATACTGTAAATACGGTCAAATACCGTGTGAGTCAGATGAAATTAGGCCTACTTCCCGCCAGACTAGCTTAGTGTAAATACGAGCAATATTGACATGCATGACATAAAGTGTAAGCTAAAGTTTCACAATTTCACGATCAAAATCATGACAATAATCGTCATGGCTATATATCGTCATCGTCATATTCATAATAAAAAATTAAAATGAATATCCATCTTGAAATTGCATGAACACTAAGTAAATATGTTTCAAATGTTACATTAGCAGCTAAACATATGGCTATGGAAAAGGCTATTGTTAACATAATTATATTGCCATGCGATTGTAGCCTTTTTACTTTTGAATTTTGTGCATGTTGGAACTGCAGTTGGTCCATCCTTCACTGATCTAAAAGAGACAGATTTGTCTGAACCAACAACCGAGCAGCAGCTGTTAGGATACCGCTTATAAATCGTGGGCCTAATAGAGGCCTAATTCTTCAGCCGAGAACAACAAACCAGCTACTCCCATGCACTGCTAAGTCCGCTTTCGTAAACGGAGGTCAGAGGTGATGACTCTTTGAAGAGAATCCCTCTAGCGGACTCATATTACTGAGAACATTTACTATCTCTCGTTTCAGCGTCGGCTACAAACTGAACAGCGTTTCCCGGAAGAAACTGTGACCAAATTAGACTTAATGCGGCTACAAATTGGACGACCGTTAATGTAAAGAAAATATAGAAAGTGTATTCGGCTGACGAGAACGTTATTAAACCCATGCTTTATTAGAGCAATAAAAGCGCAGTATCAATAGGCCTAATGGGAAAGCAAAAGCATTAGCCTACATCAGCCTATGGGATTGACACATTAGTCAGACGAAAACACTGGTTGTAACGATAGCTCCAGTATGAATGCTAGTGGTTTTTCTTTGAACAGAATGTAAAAGCTAGATTTGTGCACTGTTGTAAATGAGTCGTCCAAGCGGCCACGCTTCAGATGGCCCACGACGCTGATGTTTGATATATCATATTGCGTCATTTTTAAAAGTTAATTTCTGAAACGTTAATTACAGTTGTTTACTTTAGCATGGACTATGGATGTGGCGACTGTAGATGTGGTTTTAAGGTCAAACAGGTGGCTGATTCTGCGAAAATCGCGGATATGTATGAAACAAGATGGGTAGTCTGAGAAGCCGGGATTTTGATAAAAAAAACCCGCCTGTGGTGCTGACAAAAGAATTAGCACTGATGGTATAGGTCAATACAGGGTCCAGGTTGAGGGAAATAGGAGGATTGAGAATATTCTTGTGCTTGTCACGCAGACAAAGAAATACGGATTCACTTTTCGATGGGTTCAAGCATAGGCCATACAGAAATTGATTTTATGGGTAATCATATGAAAAAGACAATCTACAGAGTCGTTGAAACAGTTTGGAGAGGTGGATAATTATATGAATGGTTTCGTGTAATGTAATTGTAATGTAATGTAATGTAATGTAATGTAATTAGCAACTTCTATTGCGCCGGTGTCTAATGCACAAGGCATCAACCGATGGCGCATCAAAACAATCCGTAATCAGGTCATCATCCAGAAGATCAGTCCGTAAGAGACAGAAAGGCAGCCTAAGGTGGATAAGCAATTTGAAAGAGGTAAGTTTTCAGCAGAGAACGAAACGACACAAGCGACTGAGCACAGCGCACAGATACAGGAAGAGAGTTCCAAAAGGCAGGCCCAGCAACCGAAAAAAGCTCGTTCACCGAGAACAGTTCTTGATTTAGGTATGACCAGACAAAGACAATCAGATTACCTCATTGAATAATGATAAGTCAGAGGAATAAGAACAGATTTTAAATATTGCGGTTGGCTAGAGTTCAAAGTTTTATAAACTATGAGCCCCAGTTTGAAACGAATTCTTTCATGAACAGGAAGCCAATGCAGAGATTTAAGCAGATTTAAGCGGCCTGCGTGTCGTCAGCATAGAGGTGATGCTGAGGATACTTAAATAAGTGAGGTCTGAGAGCAGCGTCTTAAGAGACTCTGAAAGTCAGTGGATGATCTTACGAACTCACGGAAGCTGCACCTCATGCAATTCCAGCCCAGGTCTTTGCTATAAAGCTGATACACTCCGTTTCCACAATCTCCATCCGAATTCCTCTCTTCCACTGACCTCTCCGGGCGCTCAAATTATACACACCATCCACAGTAGCTGCTTGCCTGCCTGCCTTGGTTGTTGGTCTGGAACTGAATCAGACCCTACCTGCCTATCGATTTCGTGTTGATTGAACGCCTTGATTAAGCTAGTTTCCTTGGGTGCTGTAGAAATCTCGAGATTACTATTACGACTGCAGGTGATAACAACGGCAGATAGACAATATAGCTGAGAAGCCACTCAGAAACATACAACATAGGAAATCTGGCAGCGAGGGAGGAGGCATCGAGACTTGAAGCTAGGTCCGCCAGCGTATTGAATATAGTGTTGCCTCTCTAACGTGGCGGTGTCAGCTGGGTCTTGCCCAACTTACCTACTTGACCTCCGTTTGGCCTGTGTCGGGGGCTCAGGGCTGCCGGAGAGGAGGTGCTCTTGGTCCCGTTTGCCCGCACAGCTACCATGAAAATGGCACCTTTTAGTGGTGGATCCAACGGTATGGAACGGCCTCCCTCGGTTGATTTCATTTAGCGTCGGTTTATAAGTTGGTATCACTGGCACAGCTTTCATGTCGTATTGAAATATCTCCGAGATTTATATTACGTTAAAAGAAGTCAGTCCAAAAAAATTCTGACATGTCGTACAGGTAGTCAGTCAGGTGGATTGCGATCTTAATAAGAACACCGAGACAAATTAGTAGAAGGGCTTGAAACAGAACTTTAGAAATATGTTTGTTTTATTATGACAGGCCTGGGGGATCTTGCAAGAGGGACATGGTCACATGGTCTGCGCAGATCACAGCTGTTGCGCTTTAAAACCAGAAAGCATTATTTGTGTACGAGCTCTTCGGCCACAAGAGTCTGCTAGTTATTATCAGACATCTGTGGTCTACTTATATTATTTTTTACTACTTATTCTAGGTGCCACTAGCGTATTCTACAATATAAACGTGGAGTACAATACAACACAATACAACGCAACACAATATACTGGGGCGCGGTGGTATAGGGGTATGTTCGGTGCCTTGCAGCTGGAGGGTTGCGGGTTCGAATCCACCTCAAAGCCGCCGCGTAGGGACCCTGAGCAAGTCCTTCACTCGCAATTGCTCATGCGCTTCGGCGTGAAACTTCGATTCAGCGTCCGCGCAGTAGTCGGGAGCGCCTCTGAATGGGCAATCTGGTAGGGGCGCTATAACAAGTGTTCAAATACAATACTTGCAGTAGTCTAGCTCAGAGGTCAATAATACAAATGTAATGCATGGCAGAGTGTCGTCGAAAGTAACATTATATGCAATCCAGCTAACAGAACAAGAACAGCATGTGGTGCCTAGAACTACAGTAGAAGTTTGTTGACGTCCACAGGACCAATTATTCCCCATAAACATGTCAGAAGTGTAATTAGTAGAGAATGAAAAACTTCAGTAGAAGTATAACTCCTGTATTAACAGTTGCTACTGCATTCAGATTTATACTTTAGCATTAAACAGCGAAATTCAGTGCTTTGCATCTATAAATCAAGATTACTTGCTTATTATTTTACTTTTCACGTAAAAACGTGCTCTCAAAGGAATAATGTCCTTCTGTCCAAAACATCATAATAAAAGGAAGTCGCTAAATGTCAACAAATGTCAAGTTCTGTAATGCCGAGTAATAATAACGCAACGAAATGACTTTCGGAAAAAGACAGCCATTGTTTTAAACTGTCGCTCTGGGCAGAGTTGCATCATCTTTCATCGAATAGTAGACTAGTGCAATCCAAGCACTTAACTAATTAACAAACAATATAGGTGGCTATCTAGGAGGTGCCACTAGCGTAGCCTATTTACACCTAGTACTTTCAACTCGTATTCAGTGCCTGGATCTACTCCAGGGAATTCTACATGGCAATAAGCCTGACCCAAGTGAATGTTTCCCGGATGAATTGTGTGCCGTAGAATAGCATTTTTGTAATAAAGACACAAGCCAGCCAGAGTAAAGCAGCAAATGCACATGTAGGCTTTCATCTGGTTCAAAGATACCAAAAGCAAAAGTGTCCATGTGCGTATGGTTAGACGTATGGATGAGCTGAACCCTTTTGATCCTCGGTTATATTCAACCGAGTGTCATTAATATCCGTTCTAGTGGTCCTGATACTTATTTATTTTTCTACTGCCCACGTAAAACTGCCAGCAAAACAATACTATCCTGTAAATTAACGACAGGCGTCTAAAACGACAGCTTTGTTGAGCTAAACCAAGGTTGCAGCTTTAATCAAGAAACTAGCATAACACTTCATTCCGTATAACGCACACAACAATCAAACATAAGCAGAGTTACTCGCATACACATTGCTACACGCACGCATATGTAATATGTATGCATTTAATTAGCAAAGCTGAATTATAGATGAACATTTCTAATTTTGTGCATCATTTCAGATTAAACATAGTAAACACCATCAGGAGATTGTTTAAGACTTTTGTCAGTTGTCCAGGTGGATTTTAGTACTTTTCTTTATCATCAGCTTCTGAAGCCATTGTAGTGGTGTCAAATGGTGTTATGCACTCGTAGTGGTGTGAGGACCTATCACCAGTGAATTCGTTGGGGTTGGCCAGTGTGTGTTCCATGGGATTCATGTAGTGCAGTCCGGCGTTGACGCGTTCTCTGTCGAACATATCAACAAAAAACTTATGCTCATTTAACAGTGATAAATTCTTCTTCAGCACATGGTATCACCTTGAAATGAAAAACCTTGTTTTATTGACAATGTTTAGCAATTGGTCCAACTGCATTTAGTCAAGGTATAGCAGAGTTCAAAACGTGCTAGAATTTTTTCAAGTTTTCATAATTCAAGAAAGACTGTAGGCTTATATGTTCACGGCTCGACTAGGTCTCGGTGGATCGTCGCCCCTATGGCCTGCCGCAGGGCTCTGTCCTTGGCTCCCATACATACATCATACATACCTCCGGTCTTGCCCTGCTCCTAACGCAACACGACGCCTTGTTCCAACTCTACGCATGCAGATGACATTCAGGCTTTTGTTGTTAGGCCTATAATGGGTCAGACACAGACTGCGCTAGAGGCATAGATGGCATCAAACCGACTCTGCTTAAGCCCTTCAAAAATGAAATTCATATGGTTTGGCTCCAGGCAGCAGCTGGGTAAACTGAACCTCACAGCCCTCTCCCCCGAGTGTCCTAGCTATACTTTCTAAACCTCGGCCCGTGACCTTGGTATTCTACTAGATCAGGAACTTCCGTTTGCACCTGACCGCCATCGACTCAGTTGCGACTGTTTCTAACAGCTGCACCAGCTTCGCACTGTGTCGCTCGTCGTTCTCTTTCAGCTGGTGCTCCAGCTACACTTGTGCATTCTTTCGTCACAGCTCGCCTCGAGTACTGCCTATATACCATTTCTCTGGCTTATAGTCTGCACGGTTGGACTGCCTTGACCGTATTCTACGCGCTGCAACTCGCCTTATCGGCCAAATACATTTCGGTCATATGTCACATTACAGGCTGGAGTACCTGCGCTGGCTCCCTCTCCGTGAGCGTGTACATTACAGGATAGCCTCTCTGGTATGGCAGTGCCAGCTAGGCCTTGATCCGTCTGACATATTTGAGCTTTGTCGGGCTCCATCTCGAGCGCCATCTACCTGTGTCTTGACACAGTCTTGGGGCGTTGGCTAAGCCAGACTTTAGCGCCCTCTACCGGTGTCTGTAGCTCGTCTGCTCCGCGGGACTCGAGCCTGCGTGGTGCGTGACCCGAATGTTGACGTGACAACACACCGACAGACAGACAGACATATATTTTTAATCGTTTATATTATAAATGATAAAATTATTAGTCTTTGTCAAACATATGTTAGACTGAAATTTCTCTAGCGCATTCTGTCTCGATGTATATCAAAGCAACTGCATGATGATTGCAATAAAATCTGATTAAATGTGATGTCATGTTATGTGATTAAACTTCGATATAGTGTACTTGGGAAGATTTTATAATTACTCAAAAGCAGGTAACTTGGGCAGAGTAAGGATTTCATGAAAACTTTGGATTCATACCTTCTTCGTTTTGCAACATGATATGCATTGAGTGCTATCATTGCTGTAATCGAAACAAGTGCGCCGACCGTTACGGCTACGATCCAGACCATCGTATGATCTGAGAGGACAGCAAAATATATACTAGGATACAGTTCTATAATATTAGGCGCCTGCTGCCTAAGACCCAGCAATAAAAAAACACGGATGATTTTCAAACTTCTACAAGATTTCATAAATTAGGCCTTATAATATTTTTTATTAGAATCAAGGTCAGTTGATCTTTAACTCATTTTTGAAACTTAGTCAAATTAGTCGTTTTTACATTGCCTAGTTCATTACATAGGCTAATTAGTTAATTAATTGGGTAATTAATTAGCCAATTGCGCTTATTATGTGCGCAAAAGGTCACTGAGCTAAGACTTCTCGCTCCCAACCTAGCACCTGCGGAAAAGGTCAGTTTGAAAGTGTTTATCGAAAGTTCATAGTAGATTTGGCTGAGTGGCTAACAATATCTACCCTAAGTTGCCGGGTAGCGAAAGGCAACCGAGAGGTCATATATACTCCGGGTAGTTATTGGTACCTAAGAGGTGGCAAATTTTGCCAAGTAGCTAAGGGTAGAAAGGAGGTCTACGTGTATCAAAGAGGTCACCGGTTAGCTAAGTGGTCGCGGGGCGACAAAGAGATTACAGAGTGCGCCAGGTAGGTAATGAGGTCGCTGAGTGTAGACCTGGGAGTCGACCCCAATAAGTCGACCCCAGTCGACTTGGGCATCCCAAGTCGAGTCGAGTCGTTTCTGCTTAGCGCAACTGACCCCCAAGTCGAATTTGTACTGAAAAGTAACCTCAAGTTGTTTTCTACAGAAGTCGACTTAAACCGACTTGGGCACAAACAAATCTAAATTTATCTCGCCACACTAATGATCGTGAGGCCACGGCGGCGTTTAAGCAGTTGTATAGTGTTTTTAGCGTGAACAAGCGTTTTTAAGACCTATAGTGTGTTAGGGTTGTGTCATGACAATACACCTGTATATGATTATAGGCTATATTTATAAACATGATCTAGTTGAGCGGGCGGTCAGCGCCGCTTGTCCATTATGTAAACATTGACTGAATACGTGCTAATAGCGCTGGAAATGTTAGAAATGGCTGATTACAATCGATTTGAATAATGCAGTGGTCTTAATACAGTAGATTAGAGCTGTATATTGAGAGTGAAGTGTTAAGAAATATAGTTGATTTATGTTGACGATATATATTGAATTGAAGTGTTGAAGATAAAAGTTGATTTTCATCTCATTTGAAAGAGTAAGAAACGCAGAACGGTACTGCGATATTATTTTGTATTATCGACGCCGGTTGCGTCGGTTGGGCTAAGCAGTTACTTAGGCCTACTTATTTTTTATCGGTGTCGATTTATCTATATCATGATATCATGATTTGGCGCTACTTTGGTGCACTGCATTGGTCGTTTGCAGACGGAAAAACGGTTGTATTAGACAATGATCGACTATATTGTCGGTAAGTGGTAGTACTGAGGGATGATACGCATGCATTGCTATTTGAATGACGTTAGTGGCCAAATAATTATGACAACAGAATTAAACTGTGTCATTTTAACACGCCATTCAGTGCAACCAGTCCGCGGTCCACTGCAGATTCTTCTGTTAACCCATTAGAGCATTACAAAACTGTTCAAGCACAAACACAAACAGTTAAAATAGGCCTAATAAGCAATTTTATTCATCAGGTGTTGAGATCTCATTACTCATTAGTATATGAAATTAATGCTTGCCAGGCAAATTGGCATGACATTTTTGTATTATTAGCCTACGTAATCGTAATTACCATGTCAGAAGTCGACTTTAAGTCGAAAGTTGGTTGTTTTTCTACCAAGTCGGGTCAAGTCGTTTTGAGTCCAAGTTGTCGACTTCAAGTCGACCTCAAGTCACTTTAGGGTCAAGTGGGGTCAGATTGGCTGACCAAAGTGACTCCCAGGACTAGCTGAGTGCCATGCCATCAATAAGTAATTACAGAAAAACAGATCAGAGGTCAAACACAGGATGGCGCGTTTTGTTAAAACATATGCCTATGTCTCCTGTTTTGAACTTAAATAGATGATTCACAAGTTTTTTAACTAGCACATATAAAAGAAAAGGTAACTTACCAATCGGGATTGCAGAGTTGCATCTATCTGCAAATTAGTGGAAATTAAGATTAATTAAATATGCTTAATAATTTGTTGCTTCTTAAAACAACCTATGTAATTTTAATTCTTAGTGTTCGTACTATTTTACTTTAAAACATTTTAGGGCTGTTAGTTTTTTTGGCAACGCAATGAAAGATAAATCAAATTAAAGAAAACAATTTTAAAAACTGTTGAAATGAAATAAAAAATACAACTCAACTGAAACAAACCGTATTTCGATAAGCAATTCTGCGTATTTACCTTGACATAACTACCAGATGACTCAGAGATCATTCTTGCTAGAAATCGACTTTCTTTTACTGCCCTCAGAAGACATAGATCAAAGGTAGGCTAACAATTATCAGCAGAAATGAAATTACAGTTTTATAATCATGTAGCCTACCTCTGACGATACTGGAGTTGTAGTAAACTATTCCATAGAGTGTTCCCAGTACTTCTGGTTTTTGTTCCGACATAATATGCGTCTTTCTGTTAAGTCTCTTTAAGGCACTAGTATACCAAGTAAAATAATTACTTAAAATATGTGAAGAAAAGAATTTGAAAATAGAGAAATATTGAATCCCTGAATCATAAAAGGGAGCAGAGTGGCTTATAGAAAAGGAAGTACGAAATACGAAATGGTTTATAGAGTGACCGTCAGCTAATAACATGCACAATTTAATGACGACAAAGATGTCAATGCTGAAGCAAACAATGACGGCGACGACGTTGCTTATGTTTTGGTATATATACTGTATAATGTATATTCTTTTATTCAATCAATTCTCGTTTTAATTACACAACAATATGATGGAGATTATGTTTTTTATAAACATGGTTTGGACACATTAGACGACTATGACTATTTAAGCTAAAACATGTTTTCTAGTTCATACGCGCTAGCAAGTTCTTATTGTCTTTAGCTGGAAGAGCGAATGGATGAGATTTGGAGCGCAGATGGAGCCGTGTCTTCTGTCGTATTGGACATAGGCCTCCGCAGGACATGATTCTGGTCGTTGCTTATTGCCCTGAATAATAGTCCGCTTTTTCAACCATGCCATCGATTGTCGGGGCCTCTAGCGGAAGGAACCCAGCTCGCTTATCCCATTGGACGAATCGCTCCATGCGATCATGCTCTGCTCCGCTCAGCAGATCCCACCAGGCTGGGGACGCATTGTTGTTGTTGTTGCTGCTGCTGCTGACGATAATGGTGGTGGTGGTGGTGGTGGTGGTGATGATGATGATGATGATGATGATGATGATGATGATGATGATGATGATGATGATGATGATGATGATGAGAGTGATGTGAATGTACAGCAGAAATCATGATTATTAATAATACTAAATCAATTGATCATAATTGGATAATACATTTCTAGGATTCGATTCTATATATTCCAATATCGTGAACTTGAAGTAAAGAGCTGCATACTTGTGCTTCAAGTCTGTGATGTAAAGGTATTGGGGACTGAGCGCCATGGCAATATAGGTTGCGTTCCTTTCTGTTGCTAGAGTCACTCGTCCACTTCCGTCTAGATTGGCCATCTGTATGCTGTCGATTTGCGCGTCGGCCCAGTACATCACGCGCTCTGTGAAAATGACATAACCAAGGACATGGCAAGAACAATCGAATAAGTCGGAATAAGCCAGGCATAGACCTTAAAAGTTATGATATTATCTTGAAAGGGTTTGATTTGCCGAAAAGTTAAGTTGGAGGGTTAACCACACCTATCCATTTGATAAAGTTCAAAGCGATCGATAGGACTAATCAATGTAATCATCATTTTCACATTCCACAGCGAAGATTCACGTCTTTAAGACCACGTTCAATTACAGGCTACCTTAAAAGTCAAACAATTGTTCAAGAGAGTGAAGATTTATGTCATGATCGACCGTATTAAAGACTGCTGAGAAGTAAATATTGCAGATCGCAAATACCGGTAGTGCACTTCAGTAGAATGGTATTTGCAATAGCATAATTGAACGGAAGGAATGGAAGCAAAGAAGCAGTTGACAGGTTCTCATGAATTTTTGAAGAACCTGTTATAGAAGTAGATGAATTTAGTACAGAACGCGAATGTGTTACCCTAATACATTGTCTCCTAAAATAAAGGTGACGAGATGGCAAGCGGAAGCGCCACAAACATCTGCCTAGCTTCGTCAGGTTTGGTGACTATTCATCCCCGGAGAATTCATCCCCGGACGATTCATCCTGGACGATTCATCCCCGGACAATTCATCCCCGGACGATTCATCCCCGGACAATTCATCCCCGGACGATTCATCCTGGACCATTCATCACCGGACTGTTCATCCTGGACGATTCATCCTGGACGATGATTCATCCTGGAACATTCATCCCGGACGATTCATCCCGGACGATTCATCCTGGACAGTATTCTATGATTGTGGTTAGTAAGTGAATTATGAAGCTTTAACGCACCTTTCATGGTATGGTCATGGTATAAATAGGTTACTTCATGATTTTTTCGTTTTAGTACATTAAGTACCAAACTCGTTCTATTTTCAAATGAATTGTACTCGTGGATTCCACACTCGTAGAATTCATAAGAAAATAGAACTCGTGTGGTATTTCCGGTGTAAATACGACAGAAATCATGAAGTAACCAATACTTAGTTGTAAAACATTTACAAGGTTCGCCATTACACCACACATTTCATCTTACTTACTGAAATAATGACTCTTAGGTCAAAAAACATGACGTCACCAAAGTATGGGTTCAGTGTGAAGTGCGCAGGTTTTTCGAATCAGAAACGTTTCAATATCAAGAAATAAATAGGCTTATTTCTTAGTTAACGGAAAACATTGAATAAGAAACAATAAAATAAAACGTTATGACGACGGTAAACTTTGGAACATCGAAACGTGGAAAGCGAACGGTGATAGATCGAAACTACGAATACTGGAGAAAAGGAGAGAACGCACAAGGACAAACACAATGGCGCTGTTGCAAACACCAGGTTTTCAACTGCAAAGCATGACTGCTAACAGATGCAAACAACGTTGTGATCGGAGATCAGTCACCAGACCACACCCACAGCGGTAATGTCTCAACAGCACTTGCACGGGCCGCTATCGCAGATATGAAGAAGAAAATGACAGAAACTATAGCAACACCAAGTTCGTCTTCCGGTGCGGTCATGGTTGATCTGGGTCCACATGTGTTGATGGCCTTTCCCATGAAAACTTCTCTCAACCGTGTTCTGCGTCGTCATCGTCAAGTTGTATTGTCAAGCGGTGATAACCAGCAGACCTTACCACCAACACCAACTAACCTCAGCTTTCATTTCCCATCGAAATTTATCAATTTCCTATTATTTGATTCTGGATCGGGAGATGATCGGCTTATCATCTTGGGCGATAGAATGCTTCTTGGTGGTCTAGCCAGATCCGACATCTGGTTGGCTGATGGCACTTTCAAGGTGGTACCCTCCATCTTTTTCCAGATGTACAGTATACATTTCCAGTTCATGAACGGAATTAATCCTGCCGCAGTATTTTGTCTATTGCCGAACAAGACCCGAGCAACCTACGACCGTCTTATAACGGAATTGAAGAATCTGATGCCAAGTGCTGCACCAAAAACGATTTTAACCGATTTCGAGTCAGCGGCAATGGGAGCATTTTCCCATGCATTTCCCGGAGCTTCCATAACCGGATGTTACTTTCATCTCAACCAGAGTGTCCTTCGCAAGGTGAATGAATTGGGTATGAAGAACGATTACGAAACTGACGATGTGCTACGTGGAAGTGTTCGATGTTTATCAGCACTCGCACATGTACCGGTTGATGATGTTGCTGAATCATTCGACTTGCTAGCTGAAGACATGCCAGAACATGACAGAATGAACGAACTTCTATCCTACTTCGAACACACCTACATTAGAGGTCGACGACTCCGAGGCAGAGGCCACAATTATGGCCCAGCCATGTTTCCAATCCCGATGTGGAATCAGTACGAATCAGCTGGAGATGGTATAGCACGTACCACAAACATAGTGGAAGGCTGGCATCATGGCATACAATCACTGTTCATGTGCACTCACCCTTCACTATGGTTGATGATTGAAGGGCTGGAGAAAGATAGTCAAAAGCAGAAGGCAGCATTCATGCAAGCAACTACTGGTGCCCAGGAAATTGGTGTGAAGAAATACCGCGACTTGGTCGAAAGAGTTAGACGTGCTGTTGGTGGATACGGAGAAACAAATGTGTTATTGTACCTTCGTGCAATTGCGCATTTGTCGCACAATTAAAACTGTTACTACTGTAACTACATCTTATTATTAATAAATCGAAACTTAGTTGTAAACCAATTAGTAAAATAAATCATCGTGACTTTCGTGGTGGCTATGTGCTTTGTCGACATTATGAGTTTTGGAAGCCGAATACATGTCATCGTGGGGAGAATTGTCTTTTTGCCCATAACTATGAGGAACAACACCTTTGGACTCTGGAAAAAGATGGTTGCTTTGACATTGCTGAATTCATTGGTCAAAATCGTTCTCAGAGTGCGGCACCACTGTTCTCTGTTTATGGAATGCTGGAGTAAAACTTTGTCACAACTTAAAGTTAAATAAAATAATAGAAATTATTGAAATGCAACATTTGTTTTATTTCATTTGATAATGTGTATTAATACAAGGATATTTCTGTTACAGAAATGTAACAAGACCGATAGTACTACAACTTCACAGTCATTAACTGATACATGAAATTCTTCGCTTTTCAATGAACTAGTCCCTTCCCTACACCATCAGGACCTCTACACCTACTACTGCTGATAAATTTCAAATAGATGCTTCTTCATTAATTTCAATTCTTTCCGTTGCTTTACTTTATATCGTAATTTCTATTTCATTTGATTGAATGGTCCGGGATGAATGGTCCGGGATGAATGGTCCAGGATGAATGGTCAGGATGAATGGTCCAGGATGAATCGTCCAGGATGAATGGTCCAGGGATGAATGGTCCAGGATGAATCGTCCAGGATGAATGGTCCAGGATGAATGGTCCAGGATGAATGGTCCAGGATGAATCGTCCAGGATGAATCGTCCGGGGATCAATAGTCCGGGGATGAATCGTCCGGGATGAATCGTCCGGGGATGAATTGTCCGCATACCCTTTGTCAATATCAGAATTATTTTATAATTGCGTTGTGCATGCCAAAACTCTCTTCGCACTATTTTGAATGTAGGGCTTAGGGTTTGAGGTAAAGAAGTCTGTGCTGCGGGCTTCAGTGCTGTCTAAGCAGAGGGTCGATGTGGCCGAGGGTCAAAGATCAAATTTTGCCCTAAGCTTCTAATTATTTCGAAACAAGGAAGGCGATAAAAGTCAATCAATCAATCAATCAATGAAACTTAATATAGCGCCCCTTCAAGATATCTACTCAGAGGCGCTCCCGGCCCAACCACGGCTGAAAAGAATAGTTTTCAGAGAGGTATAAAATGCAGGTGAAGAGTTCCTAGGTAAGAGACGCAGCTCAAGAGGAAGCCCATTCCAGATAATCGGTCCCACAACCGAGAAGGCCCGATGTTGCATTGTAGAAGTGCGTGCAAATGGGACACTCAGGTCACCGCGGGCTGCAGAGCGAAGGGGTCGGCGGCCAATATTGGCAGAGATAGAGCGACATAGCTCCTGCAGATAAGCAGGTGCGGTTACCAACGAGGCTACGCCAAACGAAGGCAGAGACCCTAAATGAGATGCGTTGTGGTAGTGGCAGCCAGTGCAGGACATCCCGCATATAGTCGGATACATGACCCGACTTAGGAATGCCACCAATCAGTCGCGCAGCCGCGCGCAAAACTCGCTCCAAGCGCCCTATCCAACTCTGAGGAAGGCCAACATATAGAGAGGAACAATAGTCAAGGCGACTGGCAACGAAGGCGTGAACTAGAGTAGCTGCAGCGCTGGGGGTAAGTGTGCGAGATATTACTCGCAGTTGGCGCAGCTGGTAAAAACAGCTACGAGAGACAGTGTTGGCGGAATGTCGATTATGAGACAAAGATATTTATTACACATATAGGGGACCTAGTAAGGACAACATGGTATGATAGATTCGTTTTTCAAGGAAATATATTTTCACAACAGGATATAACATGACCTGTTCATCAGAGATCTAGTATCTGACCCAAGTCATTAGTTGGGAAAGAATCGGTATGCTTTAGCTCAATGTCTGGGATGTCCTAGAAAATAGTTATTATTATCATCCCAATAATCTAAATCTAAACTCAAGCGGCCAGTGATTATAATTGCCAAGAATACAATACGCAGGATTCGAGGAGAGATTTGAAAGTTTTGAGAAAGTCATACAATATGTCAATCCTATCACTTTTCGTCTATTGCTTGGTGATAGAGTCAAGACGACCACGGCTCTGTGACAGTGGCATCCCGGAAGCAGCGTCTTTTATCATCTGCAAAGAGCTGCTCGCTGCCGGGATCGTTGGTCGTCACTCCTCTTAGAAACTCCGAATATCGTGTCTCCTTTCTACTCTGAACAGGTATCCGTTGATTGGGCTCAGTGTGTCTCCGGCAGCTTGGCCGCTGTGATTTCTAATTATCTGAGCACTGCTTGCTTACTGATTAAGCTTTGTTCTTTTTTACTTTAACATCATTTAGTTTGGTGTAGGCAGCACTGCTTTTGTGAGACAATTAAAGGATACTGCAGTAAGCATCCAAATGCATACATGCAAAACAGAAATCCTCGTATTTTAATGACGATATCTGTAAGACACACGCTTGAAAAGTTTACAAAAAAACTACTTTGTTCTAAATAGAATGCAAGTAGGATATTTGCCTTCAAAATCGATTGCCAATGCAGTTGGCTGGCGCATTCTGTCCGTCAGAATCGCTGTGCGTTGGTATGTACTGAGATCGATTACATGTATTCCAGGCTGAACGCCCCAATCAGTGTAGTAAATGGCTCTACAGATAGACAACAGTGCAAAACAAATATTACCGTCTTTGATTTATTGCTAAATAAATGTTTCTATTATTGCTTAGTGTACATCGCTTCAAGCTTAAATTTTAATTTCAATTAAGTTATGTGGGTTAATTTCTTTTGTGGCCTTACTTCAACCGGTTTTGATTTTACACTTAGGCAAAAGCCTTCCAGGTGCTAATGCAATGTTTGCTGGCGCTGATCCTATCCGCAGTTGACCTACTTTCGATATCAGATTTTGCAACATATGCGATCCGTGGTTGTTGGTGCAGGGCGTTGCAGAACGTACTGTGCTTATGAATGTCACAAGCCTATTCACAGCACTAAGCCACGAGTAGTCCCTACTAATATGAGTAGTTTAAACATATGCACACCTTTTTTGTGTGTCTACAACCATAGCCCACGGTTTCATTCCGGTTTCATTGACGATAGAAAATTGTCCACTTCCGTCGAGGTTCATCTCAACAATCTTCGAAAAATTTCCTGAATCTGCGTAGTACAGTTTTCTGTTTTCAATGTCCAGCGTCAATCCATAAAGATCTGACTTTCCTATATCAAATAACAGATTATAGCAGCGTCATATGATGTAGACAGCAAGACAATGTAGTAAAAACTAGAGTCCAATCTCGAAGTTCTTTGGAAAAGCCAGGCCAAAGTCTACTAGTTAAAGGAAACTTAAGGTCTAAGCTTAAAACTTATCTCTTTCAACTTGAACAATGAACACCCACCGAAGCCTGGTTTCTCTGATCTATCTATCGGATTTCGACATGATTTTGGTTAGTTGCTGTTTAACAACACTGTGTCATAGAAAAAATAATTAGTCTCCCTCTTCCATTCTCCAGGCTTGGGGCTGGCACTACCACAGGTAGGGAAGTGGTCTGATTTTTATACTGGATTATGATTATAATTGACTGATTTCACCGGAAACGATCACTAACTGATATCTTATAGTAGGCAGTATGCTAACAGTAGCCTAACACTACTATTGATGTCATTACATTACACAGGAAGCAATCTAAAGTAACTTAAAAAGCTTAAACATTTTCATATTTGAAGTGTCATAAACCGTTTTCCTTTCATCTAAGTCAAGATAACAACTTGCGAGATTCTACTGCGTATCTTGATCGCATCGAAGTCGTCTTGGAGATTTCTTCAACTAGTCTTCGTCAACACGATGTTCCGGCAGCCATGACGAAGGACAACACCTCTCTGCTTACTTACTATCGCCATAAAACCATATGCATAATAATATGTGCATGCTGGTTTGTATATGTGTATGTATGTACGTATGAACGTATGTTTGTATTTATGTATGTATGATTGTATGTATGTATGTATGTAGGTCTATGCATGTACCTATTTACGTATGTTTGTATGCATGTATGCATGCATGCAAGTAAGAAAGCATGCGTGTGTATGTATGAAAGTATGTGTGTGTATGTACGTATGTATTTATGCATGCATTCATGTATGTATGTGTGTATGCTTTTTCGTTTGTTTTAATGCATGTGTGCGTGCATATATGTATGTATGTATGCATCTATGCATGTATACATGCATGCATAAATGTATTTATCTATGTATTCATGCATGCCTGCATTTATGCACACAATTAGGTGTGTAATGTCTATACTTAGAATTATAGGAAACTAAATCCCCTTGGGAAAATACTGCCAAATTGTCTAAAACTGGGAGTGTGCACTATTTTATTTTTTACAATGTATATACCTTGTTTGCTGAACTTTGTTTTGTATTTCTAATTGCTCTACGATAGTTAAGAAGTTATTGCATAGTCTTCTACTTCATAAAGCTGGCTGTATTACATCTTTCCAACTTAATTGTCTCATGTGGCCCTGGCTAGCGGGGCCTTCGGCCTCTTTTGGGTCTCCTGTGTAAACCGACTAAACTTGTAAACATCTCATGTGATTACGACCTGTTGGTTACCTAATAAACATTGTATGTTATGTTATGTTATGTTATGTCATGTTATGTTTAAGCATGTATTTATTGTATACATGCATGTATGCCCGTATGTTTGTATGTATCTATGTATATTATGTATGTATGTATGTATGTATGTATGTATGAATGTATGTATGTACGTACGTATGTATGTATGTATGTACGTATGTATATATACCTATTGAAAATTAAAGAACATAAAGAAACTAATATATTTTACAATTGTCTGACTTCTCATCAGCTCTTTCCAGCCATCACGAGACCTACTCGTATTACTCCAGGCTCATCAACTTTGATGGATAATAACTAGTGCATGGTCTAAACTGATTGAATCGACCATTATCATCTCAGACTTATCTGATCATCTACCGGTACTTGCATGTTTTGCGTTTAATAATAATAAGAAAAGGACCCCGAATTATTATGATTATCGCATAATCAATGACGACAGGTTAGAGCAATTCAAAACCTTACTTGCTGATAGTAATTGGGACCCTGTCACGACGACCAGCAAAGAAGGAGATGCTAACGGGGCGTATGAACTCTTTTTGAAAATATACAAAAATGCATATGATAAGGCGTTCCCATTAGCCTCCAAAAAAGCACCCTTAAGGTAACCAAGTTTAAACAGCCTTGGATGACTACTGGGCTTCTTAAATCCAGCAAAAAGAAAGCTTCATTGTACTTAATGTATCTTAAGAGCCCCAATATTCACAATAAAAATAAATTTACAGAATACAGGAATACATTTAAGGTGATTAGAATTAACCCTAGGGCTACCAAGCTTTTTTTGTAACACGGACTACCAAGGGGGGGTGGTTACACCCCCCTGGATTTCGTGTTTGGTTTCACATATCATAACTTGTAATATAGCAATGGATTCAGCATTCATTTCTGCACAGAATGGTATATTTAGTTGTACATTATGTGAATGCACCTCGAAATTACATCACTTTTAACAACGGAACCCATTAATTAGCAATATTGTATATTATTGCGTACATTTTGTACTTTTTCGATAAACAAATATAAGATTATGTGTGTTTTGAAACTAATCTATGTATAAAAGATACACAAAATCATCCCTACACATGTTTATATAGTATAAATGTACATCCATACATATATATCCATACATATAGGCCTATATCGGTTTACGTTGTAATGCTGTATTCGGCCATTTTCACACAGATTACGCGTATTATTATTTATTTTGATCACTTCCAGTATTCAAAAGACAAAGATGTTGGTATGGAAATGAAGCCCTTCATTCCCTCTAAAGAATGGTATCTTTGTTTCTCTTTCAGGAAGACAAATGAATACGCTACAGACAAAAAACTAAGGAGGGAGTCCTTCCATTCAGCCATTTTTCACGCATATTACGCGTATTATTATTATTTATTTTGAGCACTTCCGGTTGCCTCAGGTCAACTCAGTGACCAAAGAAATGTAGCCCCACATTCCCTCTATAGAATGGTATAATTTGTGTCTCTTAATATTAAATGACGGATAAGATATAGTCGAAAATCTAGGCGGTGGTATCCACCCCCTGGTGCCTCGGGTATATTGGGTATAACTTTTGAACGGTGTGAGATATCATCTCACATTTTACCTCAAAACGTGTGTAAATGAACCCCCTACAGCTACCTAAAAGGTCAAATTTTTATTCCATACGGAAAAAGTTTGAGATGAAAACAACCTAGGGGGGTGGCAACCACCCCCCCCCCTTGGTAGCCCGAGGGTTAAAGCCGAAAAAAGCTATTATGCAGCCGAATTCTGCAAACATAAAGATGACCTAAAAAGAACTTGGAAGCTCATTCGTTCTATAATGCAACTGGAGAATAGAGAGGCACAAATTGAGTCACTAAGAATTGACGGGGAGAATGTAAAGGATGCGCAAGAACTGGCAAATGGTTTTAATAGCTACTTCACTAGCATTGCTCTTTCGCTAGCTCAAAAAATACCGGATCCACCCCTTCCTTATTCTAGCTATCTGCAGGCCCCTCGTCAGAACTCCATGGGTCTCTTATTGGTCTCCCCAGAGGAAGTAATGGATATTAGTCGCGATATACGTTTAACACATAGCAAAGGGATTGATGACATCGACCCTTGTATAGCGACACCCAATCTCATCCTGGTTGCTAAACCTCTGGCGGAAATAATTAATTGCTCTTTTAATAGTGGGATTGCTCCACAGCCATACAAATAGCTAAAGTAGTACCAGTATTCAAAAAAGGCGAAAAGGATAATGTGACTAACTACAGACCTATTTCTATCCTCCCTTACTTTGCAAAATTTTATTAAAAACTTATGTACAACCGCCTTTATGGATATGTCAATAACTCGAATATTATATACCAATCTCAGCATGGATTTCAACCAGGTCACTCCCCTTACATGGCTTTGCTGAATATGCAGGACATGATTTCTAAGGCCATCGAAAATAATGAATACTCAGTGGGGTTTTTCTTCGATCTCGCTAAGGCGTTTGATACCGTCGATCATAATATACTGCTAAATAAACTAGAAAACTATGGGATTAGGGGGACACAGCTTAAATGGTTCGCCAGCTACTTTGAAAACCGTGCTCAGAGAGTCCTCTGTAATGGTGCTCTCTCTGAGCTGGGATTGATTAAATTTGGAGTGCCGCAAGGCTCCAATCTTGGACCACTCCTTTTTCTGCTCTACATTAACGATTTGGCCAGTATCTCCTCTACAATGTTTTTCATATTATTTGCTGATGATACCAACGTTTTTTACTCCAATGACTCTTGGCAGAAGCTGGTTCAAACTATCAACGTTGAGTTATCCAATATAGATAGCTGCTTGGTTCCATGCTAATAAACTCACCCTCAACTTAGACAAAACCAATTTTATTTAATTTAAATCCCACAGGAAAATTAACCCTAGCGGTGATTTATCTTTGCTTATTAATGATACTCCCATCACTCAAGTTGAGTCAACAAAATTTCTAGGTGTACATATAGATCAGCACTTGACCTGGAAGGTACATATCAATCAAATTGCAGCTAAAATTGATAAAAATGTGGGTATTCTAACTCGTATTGCACATATACTGCCAACGACAGTCAGATTAAATCTATATTATGCCCTCGTTTACCCCTATCTCATTTATTGCAACATGATTTGGGCATCGACGTACGAATCTAGGCTTCGTAAACTAGTAATCTTACAGAAGAGGGATATTCGCATAATTGCAGGTAGCCGGAAATGAGAACACACTGGCCCATCCTTTAGCGAGCTTAGGCTCTTGAGAATAGACCAGATTAAAGATCTCCAAATTGGTGAATTCTTCTATCGCCTAGACCATGGCCTCCTCCCACCTGTATTTAAGGAGTTCCTCCCACATGCCTCCGACATTCATACATACTTCACTAGGAATTCAAAAGCATATCGCCCTGTTAAAGCCCATTCTAACACTCGACGCTTTACCATCAAATCATACGGCACTGCAGTATGGAACGAATTGCCATTAGATATCCGTTTCTCCAGTACTCCGCAGGTCTTCAAAAAGAGATTACGTGCGTTTCTTCTCGCATCAATTTAAACAGCTACTGTCACTGGTGTTCGTGCATATAACCGCGCTTATTTAAAGTTCTAGTTAAGTTTGTAGTTAAGATCGTCCTATCACTTGTTTCTTAACAATTTATTGCTAGTTGCACCCAGTCACCAACTAGTTTTATTTTTATTTCTTCTATGCCTTACCTCATAATTGTTTTTGGGAAATTGCTATATGGGTGACCCTCCTTAGCGGGATCTCCATCCCTTTTGGGCCTCCCTTTGTTGCCAGTGTATTTTGTTTCTTCACATTCTCTGATTTACTGTAATAATTTGGTTGCAATAAAATAATTTGAATTTGAATATATATAGATATATATATGCATGTATGTATATACGACTATACGTATTACATATATTTATTATGTATGCATTATTGTTAGATCTGGCTATGCTTTAAGTATGGATAGTTATATTAGACTTAGGCCAAGGATCGTCGAGCTTAACATTAAAATTTTGATCTCATTTTGAAAACCGTTCTGTTAGCCCTGCAAATTAAGCAGGCGTAGTAAGAAAAGTTTTATATATTATCATATTTCATTGCTACTGGTTTTATCATTATGCAAACGAATCCCTGTAAAGCTGTTTAATTAATTAACTACCGCTTGGGTCGTCGAATATGATCGCTGGGTTTCTCCGACTACCGTCGACGCTTATCTTTCCAATCAGTCGCTGTTTGACGTCGGTCCAGTAGACGACCTTTTCCACAGGGTCGAAGGCAACAGCCGCTAGGTTGAATGTAGTCGACGTTAGAAGAGGATTCATGGCACCGGATTGGAGGTCGATCTTATAGAGGTTACTTCTGTGTTCGATGTCGGCCACTACCACGAGGAAGTTGTTCTGAACAAGGTCTATGGAAATGACAGAAAAGTCATCGATAATCGGAAATCTGATTTGCGGAGTGCATACAGATTGCTTTACATACTAAATCTAACTTGAAGAAATGGCAGAGATATCAAAACTCTTTGTAAACAGGCTCAAAAAGTTTTAGTGTATAACCCTCGTCCACCAGAACATTGCATCCGATGCGAAGGAACAGCTTCAGACTACCGAAACAATTCAAAGCAGCACTAGGTTTATAATATAAAACTTATGTCATGCATGATACTTTCGATCGACCCTTAAGAGTTGTTAAGCACAGGATTGTCTGCGTACAGTGTTTTAGGCGGACAAGTAAATGTACAGCATTGTGTGAATATATCTATCTATAGGCCTACTATAAGTCTGAAAGGTTTTCACTTTTCATTCAGTTTGCCAGGCTAAAGGCACCCGAAGGGAACGCTTTAGCGATACTTTTGTGCAAACCCTTTTTATAAGAATTTGTAGGTCAATGTTACTATTCTCAACTCACAATCAACTTTAAACTTCGATTTTTGGACATTTTAAGGTTCTAAATGGTGACATTCAACGAGGTAATATCAATGATGGCGGCCATTTGCTTAAAGTCATGCGAGGCTAAATATGCAAATCAGGTGCTTTCGAAATAAAATCACGACGCCGCCCTGAAAACTACGCTCGCTAATGGAACACTAAAAATTCAGGAATAAGAGTGCGAGCTCAACAAGGTAATAAAAGAACGGCCGAGTTTCGTCTACTATTATATTTAGCCCGGGGAACAAATGGCTAACAATTTACTTCAAATTCCGCTATAATTATGGACTTTTTAATTTCCATGTGGTCATTTATTCAAAAGCCTTAAAATTTAGGTGAAGCCCGTATTCTTGCAGCCAATGACGAGGCCCTATTTTCAAATCAGAAGTCAACATGGGCAGTTTTCTAGGTCAACGCAACTCGAAACTGACCAATGCAACACTTCAACGATGCGAAATTTTTGTAACGAACGTTCTGTTCCGAATTTCTATCTCAATCCAACTATTTTCCGCTCACAATTTACTTTCAATTCCGATATATGGAAAAAATTTTGATTTTCAAACCCAACAAGCGGCAATGATGGATTAGTAGGATTACGCTAGAGCTACACGGAAATGCGTTCGATAGGTGGCGCAGACGCATAGTATGAGGACATTAAATTCAAATGCGAAGCCGCTTAGCAAGAGCACCTTAAAATCAAATGCTAGACGGCGCAACCGCTAAGTCACAGGTAATTAAATTCAAATACACTGGCAAAGCAATAATTTTTACCTTTCAGATATCTGGACATCTTAAATATTTGAAGCCATCAGCATATATAGTAAGTAAGTAAGTATAAGTAAGTAAGTAGCCTTTATTTGAATCCGTTAAATATTACGCCGAGGGAAAACCCAGGCGAAGCCGGGTACAAATGCTAGTACGTAAATAAATTAAAAATGTTCCACGCGGAGTTGTTGCAGAGAATCATAGACCCCTTAAATTAGCAAGACAGTAGGCAGCCATGCTCGGGTCTTGGAACTCGAGCCCTTTCTCAATTTAAACTATTAAAAAAAAATTAGCGAAGAGACCGATTTGGATTAACTTTTTTCATTCTGTTTGCCTCAGCGAGGGCTACATCTGAGAGAAATACTGGCGCTAAATTTGGGTCATTCAAGAAGCAAAAATCTAAGAAAAATGGCCAGATCTTTTCAATTCTTTCTTGTGTTTCCCGCCTTTATAATGGTTTCCTGTGGTAAAAAGCAAGGCTATTAAATGAAAGACGATCAAAGGTTATTTTAAGGTGAAAAGGTCAATTCCAGAGGAAAATCAGGAAATTGGCCAGAGCTCAGTCAAATATTGCTACATTTTAATAGTTATTTTCATCTTTTTGCACAGGCCGATAAGGGCTACCTTTCCTAAAAAATATGACAAAATATCTAACACAGTTCAATGTTATTTCAAGGTCAAAAGGTCAAAATCAAGGAAAAGCCCATAACTCAGCCAAATATTACTCTATTTGAGTGTTTCTTTTACCTGTTTGTTTGGGTCGATAAGGGCTATATTAGATGGCATAGCATTAAAAGGCTAACATAATTCAAGGCCATTTCAAGGTCAAAGGTCAAAATCAAGGGATACTGTCATAACTCAGAAGCACCCAAATAAAGCAACATTTTGCTTAGCTATTGTCAAGGTCTTTTCAAGGTCAAAAGTCGATTAAGACACTTTGTGTTGGCCACTGACACAAATATCCTAGTTAAAGGCTTTACTACTTCTGCTGCTGCTGCTGCTACTGCTACTGCTACTACTACTACTACTTCTACATACTACCAATATTACTACTACCACCACTTCAACCAATACTACATCACTGCTATTATTACTACTACTGTCAGTATAAGTAACCTACACGTGTAACTTACTGGTAAACAAAGCGAACAGTATAATTAGCTACGTAAAAAATAACTTGGCAAAAGCGAAAACAGGAGACAATAAACTCACCCTGAGCGGACGCCTGTGACATGTACGAACCCAATAAGATAACGCAGCTGATCAGGCAATGCATCTTTGTGGTTGAACTACACTTCTAAGCTCTTTTCTTGTGTATTAATTACGATTCTAAACGGTGTATATGTTCACAAATGTAGATGCCAATAAAATATTGTACTTGCAGTCGGAAGCGCCTCGTCTAAAAAGTTCTTTCTTCAGACATTGCAGACGACCAACTGTCATCTGAACATCTGAACATCCTTTTTAGTCTCTACGAGGATGCACAGCTGACAATAAAAGGTTCCTGTTTCTATTTAAGTAGTTGGGATATTTGCGAGTTTCTAAATTGATCCACCCAGTTAGGCCTAATTGTCGTGAAATTTCCGCATTTGTAGTTTCATTAACAAATAAAAGTGTCACAGCAAGTGTCCGGCTGCATACATGCGTACATACATCCATGCATACATTACATACATACATACATACATACATACATACATACATACATATGTACATGCATACATACATACATACATACATACATAGATACCTACATACATACATACATACAAACATACATACATGCACACATACATACATACCTACATACCTACCTACATACATACATAAATACATACATACATACATACATACATACATACATACATACATACAATGTACATACCTACATACATACATACATACATACATACATACATACATACATACATACATACATACATACATACATACATACATACATACATACATACATACATACACACATACATACATAAATACATACATACATACATACATACATACATACATACATACATACATACATACATACATACATACATACATACATACATACATACATACATACATACATACATACATACATACATACACACATACACACATACATACATACATACATACATACATACATACATACATACATACATACATACATACATACATACATACATACATACATACATACATACATACATACATACATACATACATACATACATACATGTACATACATAACCATAACCATTCGTTTATTGTTCCCAGTACAACAAACAGATGACAATTAACACAGTAAACAGTAACGTTGGGATACAACAGGAAGACCCAGAAGGAACCATGGTTCCGCTTATTAGGGTCGCCCTTGTATCATGACACAAAGGGTAGAATGACAAATGATTGACCTTTATAAGTCCAACTGGACTGTGAAACACAAACAGAGCCGTAATGTAAAATAAAGACGAAAACCTTAAATAGTAAAGCAGAATATCATAGTATTTAATATACATAAATACATACATACATACATACATACATACATACATACATACATACATACATACATACATACATACATACATACATACATACATACATACATACATACATACATACATACATACATACATACATACATACATACATACAACTACATGTCAGTTGAGCCCCAGAGAATAACAGTGGACCAAGTCCTTATTTAATCCTATGGACTTGGTCCACTGTTATTCTAAGGGGCTCAGTTCATGTTCAGGAAATATTCGTCACTGATGATCTTTGGCCTTATTAATAGGACTATTATAAATAAGGAACTTTAGCTAACTGAAGATGTATCCGCCTTTATTGTTTAGCTGCTGGCATATAATTATTTTGTGCTGGTACCGCCATACGATGCTGCACGATGCTGACTAATTTAATTTGTTTCAAAATGTAAACACACCGTAGTGCTATTATTAAAAGTAAAATTCCTTCGTCGAGCTAGGCTGATGGAAATATTAACATTGCATAGAGTAATATTCTGTTTCATGAACACCAGATATTTCATGTAGAAATTTGTCAATTATCTTGAAAAAATGAAACAGTTCAAGTACAATAATTCCTAACTAGTTAGGAGCGGCGTTAATTGATATATTATATATTATTTTTATCAGCTTATCTGATCTTTGTGATAGTAGTTTGACGACAGTTTCTACCGTACATAGTGACGGAAAAGACAACGAATCCTGTTCCCCTTCTCAACGTCTTCTTCTCCCCAGTCCAATTCAAACTGTAAAAGGCACGCAGATCTTTCAATTCAAGCAGTGAAGCTATCGGTGTTTAAAAGATGCGTCGTTTCACTTGTAGAATGGAATGAGCTGAATCTATATCGTCAACATTTAGGTCATCGTATGGCATCTCAAAATATCACCATGCCTAACCATAAACCGCTGTGTGGTACTTATTTGGTCTTAACCATGCAGTAGTTCTTGGTTCAACGCGGTCTGATTGGTCATTGGTCTCACCTGGAATATTTCACAAAGTTGCATAGTAGCCCATATCTATATCTTCCTTATCGCCAATTTAAAAAGGAGGTGAAGAGGAGCCCGAAGCAGCCATGGGATGAAGTGTTAGGAGCCCGAGGCAGCCATGGGATGAAGTGTTAGGAGCCCGAGGCAGCCATGGGATGAAGTGTTAACGACCTCATTTCTTTAGCCTTGACATATATGGACGGATGGCCAGTCTTCTCCCTCGCCGTCTCATCTTCCCACCGACAGTGTACGCCCTGTGTACTCATAATACCGATCCCTTCAGGGACTCCATGTTACCTTAAGTATGAAAACTCTGTTAAATGCACTGTTCTATATTGGTTAACAATATATGTTGATTGATTAATAATTATAGGTAAGTTGGCCAATGTAAACCTGTTTTTCTTCTCTTTAGGGGGCTGCGAAACACCAACATGCTGATAGCTCAGACGTTCTCCTATAACCTGTGTGCAATTTATACAGCTTAATTTTTGTGCAGTGACCATATTTCAAATATTACTTACCTGTCGTCTCTGTTGTGAACATTCATCGCATTATTTGAAAAATTTACAATTGTTACAGCTCTATTCCAGTAAATATGGATAGCATTCATACTGCATACTCCTCGCTTTATAATCTCTTTATATTTAATTGGATATCTTAGTGAGTTCACAAGTTCCTAAGATGATAATTTAACCTAACGGTACGTTGGCTGATTGCTACGGGGTTCGAATCCGGTGTTCGATGAGAAGTTGATAAATCACTGTTGAGCCATGTTAATTGCAATTGACTTTGTCCTATTGTTGATTTGCTATCGTCTTAGGTGTGACTTAGCTGGACTATTCCAAAAAACCGCGAATTGTAGCTTGTCAGTGTTTTGGAGACTTTGGTGTCTTGTTTTTTTAGACATTCCGAATCAGTTTATTTCCTGAACCAACATAGTACAATATTAGCAGTGAGCAGTAATTTACATCAATTGTGGTTACCAAGGGGCAGACCCAGAAGGGATGAAGAATCCCGCTAATAGGGACATCTGGTAATTAAGAATAATATAAAGTCAAAATAATGCAGAAAATAAGCATTCAAGTAATTTGTTGAATCAGATAAAGGCGTAGTTTTTTTTAAAGATATGCAGACTTGGTAATTGACGATTAGATAACGGTATAAGTTACTGCTCCAAAAGTTAGCCCTTGCTGATAGAGAATAACCGAGTATTTTATGAGCAAAAGGTTGTCGATATAACTTAGAACTTCTTGTAGAGTCAGAATGAATTTCGCAGGCACGAAGGAAGAGTTGACCTTCGGCCCAGACGGCACCTGTTTGAGCTGCCCCTCAAAGACAATAAAAACTTCATACCTAGAGTCCTCTATGCTTGTGTTCAATGACTATGTCCATTCCTCATTTGAACATTAAGGTCAACTATGTAATGAGTAAAACAAACACCTATTATTTTCTATAAACTCTTTGACATTGTAACTGATTGCGGTGTGCCAATTAGAGTTGTCTTTCTCAAATAAACGAATATAATTATTAGTTGTCTATAAATTACTGATAACGAATTATGCTCGTAACGATACATAAATTCACAAATCTGTGCCGTCCTAATTTGTTCAATTTTTGTAACTTAAATTCGAGAAATAGTTGACTAGTATGAGAACCATAAGGATCACCAGCCACGCAACTAATAGCTCGTTTATGTAGAATGATCTTTGGTCACCCTTCGTAGATTAGATTTATAAGTTATTATATAAGTTACGATTTATAAGGTAGGCCTAGTAGAAGCCCATATTATATTGCAATAACAAAGGTATGGATAGATGAGGGTGTAGTAAAGGTTAACTGAACATGTGGTGGCAGTAGGTAAGCCTGTAATTAGCTACATCGCTCCTTTCACGTCTTTTAATAAATACAGCCCGTAAAAACAAAGTTTTTTTACTATATCCATCTACTATCCTATAATGCGTCTTACGAAGCAGTTACCTCTACAAATAGATAGTCCGCGTCATTTTACGCTATAGCGTGCGTTTAATCAGGCAGCGCGCCCGTTTTTGTTGCGGCCAATGACAACGCTGCGTATGGGAAAAGGGGATTCCCCGATACGAAAAGTTGAGTCCCCGATTCTATAAGCTAGCCTTTCTTGGGGAGCTGAAATTTTTATAGAATGAAGTGTCTGCGAGGGCGAGTCTATCTGCCAAGTTTCAGGACGATTGAATGATTGTAAGTGATCGAATTAGTCGTCGCAAGATTTGACTTTTTTGCCTGTGGCTCAAACAAACAAACAAACAAACAAGATTTCCGTAAGTTAAAGTAGATGGATAAAAATGGGAACAACCTTAGCAATTTTTAAAGCGTTAGGAAATAAACCAGTTTTAAAGGAACAGTTGACTATTTCTGACAGTGGTCTAGCTATATTAGCAATAGAGGGGGAAGCGACAAACGGGTCTATGTCATCGATTCCTTTACTATGGGATAGACGAATTGTTCTGTTTAGTCTAATTATTTCCTCTGAAGTTGTTTCTTCAAGACCAAAAGAGTTGATAATAGGAGGGCTTAACTGATCTTCAAACGATGAGATCGGATCAGTTATATTTTTAGACAAAATTTGGGCAATTTTTGTGAAGTAATTACTAAATTTGTTGGCTATTTCTTCCAGATCCTCATTCTTAATCCCATCAGAGTTTAAAGAACTGACCACCGAATCTTATTCACTAGTCCAATTACTGTGCGGATGAGACTCTGAGTTCTCTTAAGGTAATTACTACTTTTACAAAATTCCTCAGCGTAATAATTCTTTTCAGCCCGGGTTTGAATGAATTTGAATTTGATTTTGAAAGTGATAAACTTGCTTTTATTGGTCTCATTCGGATTTTTTTATATGTTTTAAATAAAGCAAATTTTTTTGTTTTAGAAGACCTTGAGACATCCATGGTTTTTTTTAGAGTTACCTTCCGTCAACTATTGGTAGAAAGCAGGAAAACGTCATCATATACTGTTTTGTAAAAACTCATGAACAGGTCATAAGCCTTATTCTGGTCATTATTAATACAAGCCTCGGTGGCGGATAGCGCCTCTTGAAAGGTACTAATTCCCTCATTTGTGATTATTCTGTAATTCCATGCAGATTTAGTGGGCAGTTTTGATCAAAATTTAAGTGGACGAAAAGAGGCAAGTGTTCAGAGATGTCAGAGGTAATAATCGATAATCGAGGTGGTTACACGGGGCAAAGCATTAGTAAAGATATTATCGATAGGCCTAAGTGTAGCAGAATGATCGGTTATTCTAGTTGGTCTAGTTATGATGAGCAGAAAGTGGTGAGCTAGCATGCAATTTTAGAAATTAGTTGTTTGCTTATGCATATTAACTTTTAGGAAGTCGATGTTGAAAGCACACAAAAGTAGTACATATTTATTTTGTTGGGAAATTCCAGAAAGCAGAGCTTCAGCATCTTTTTCCCAGAAGCAGGATGTATCAATTATTAGCTAGGTTTCTGTTCATCGTGACTACCAGCAGATGATGGTATGACGTGAATCATGATAATTATGCAAGTTTCTTATTTCAGGATCGCGACCATGACGAGCATCGTCATGATGATCATAATCATAAGACAATGAAGATTATAATGAATATCTGAGAAATTGAAATTTTATATGAAAACTAACAATACATGCGCTTGGTCTAATGCTTTATTGGCAACTAAACGTATAGCTCCCAGCAAGGCTAGGGTTAACATAGTACACAGATTGTTTTTGTACGAAGTTGATTCGTTCTCACTTTCGTTGGAACTGTAATGTGCTAATAACGACAATGTTCTAGGCCCCCGTAGAAATGTATGTTAATCATAATATAATCATATTTAGTAGTAGTTTCAGTTTAACGAGACTGTCTGATAACAGTAATCATTAACGTCGTCCTCCTCATTTATCCAGGCTTTGGACTGGCACTGCCAAAGTACGAGTATATTTGTTATACTCATACATGTATTTTCTATTTATCTACGGCCTACATTTATACTCATAATTATTCATATAATAATGTTTCACGTTTAGGCTGCATCCGGTGTATATTGTAGACCTATGTAATTATAAGTGCATGATGAGTTTAACCTTAATAGGACGTCGTAGGGTAAATAATTACCCCAGCGGTGTTTGGGTGTTGATTGCGGAGCTACACTAGGTAGGTATAATTTGACGTTCAATGTGTTTACAAGTTTCGACCAATGACATGATTATTCTGACCCAAAATCATCACAATGCCACGTTGTGCGAAGAAGATTTGTAAGTCCAAAGTGTCATGGGGTAAATATTTACCCTACGTCGCCCTCAACGCCGTAATTTTTTCGTTCACAATGAAAATGTCTTTTTGACAGATATATGCTCATAAGTAACCTGCAATAGGAAATAAAGTTTTGAGTCTACCCTGGAATTTAATTTCAATAGTTGCAATAATTTTGAAGAGTTTACTTTCAAAAATGGCAGCTAATATTGCCACCAAAACAAAAACCATGTATGTCTAAGCTCATAGGTAAGCTAGAATAGAAAATAAAGTGTCGAATTTAATCTTTTCAAGGTCAAGGACTTGCTTTATCGTAGCGGAAATAGTGTGCAAGTGTGACTTTCCAAGATGGCGGCATATATGGCCGCCAAAACAAAACTATTAGCTGAGTTATACATATTCTTGTATTCTGGCGGCTATATTGGCCGCCATCTTGGAAAGTAACACTCGAACACGATTGCCGCTATGAGAAACCGATTCCTGTACTTTGAAAATGTGAAATTCGACACTTCATTTGTTATTGTAGCTTTCCTATGAGCTAAAATATACTTACTTGTTTTGGCGGCCATATTGGCTGCCATCTTGGAGAGTACTATTGTGAATCATAATGTAATATGACAAGAAAATAGCTTGTGACCGATTTTCGGCTTGTACATGTAACGTGTAGAGCGAGGGTTCGAGACTCTCCAATGGCGGTTCCATTGTATAATGGAACTTGAGGACAGTAGTTGCTCAGCGCCATTGATGCTCTATTGTGTGGTTGAGTGTGCACTTCTGAAATTTAGAAGCAGGGCAGTATCATATACAATTGTATTTTCATACATTACACAAGTTGTAACTGCAGTATCTGTAACTGACACTTGTAACTGTAGTAAGCAGTAAGAGTTGCATGATAAGCTGATTGCCTCGTAATCGTGAACTCCAAATTTATAAAAGTGCTACATAACACTTCAACTATGAAACCATACTCTACGCGTTACAGGCCGACCATTCTAACTAATAGGTCACCATGTCACACGATTCTGTCCTAATTATTATGACTTTTATTGGCATCAAGGTCCTAGTCATTAGTATAAGCACCATTTTCGTTTTTCAGTCTTGCTTCTTGAGCGATTATAGTAACGTATGTATGTATGCATGTATGTATGTATGTATGTATGTATGTATGTATGTATGTATGTATGTATGTATGTATGTATGTATGTATGTATGTATGTATATATGTATGAGCACTTGTTATAGCGCCCCTTCAAGATTTCTACTCAGAGGCGCTCCCGACTACAGCGCGGACACTGAATCGGAGTTTCACGCCGAAGCGCATGAGCAATTGCGAGTGAAGGACTTGCCCAGGGTCCTTACGCGGCGGCTTGAGGTGGATTCGAACCCGCAACCAGGCATCAACCGATGGCACCAATTACCTATCAATATCTGTGCACCGTGCCGACCTTCGACGAACGAACGCCGCAGCCTCAAAGGAAACTGGTTCTTCGACCAATTCATGTTTAGTCGGCGCCAATTATACCTTTACTGCTGGCGCTCATGACTAGCATAAGGTTTAAACTTTTGTCTTTTCAATATTATTTTTACTGTTTTTCATGTGCCTTTTGTCTTGTGCTGCCGTTAAATTCCCATTCTTAGATTACACAGTGTCACAGGTCATATAATATTATTAGTTTTACATGAACATTATAGAAAGCCTTTCACTGCTTTTCTATAAATTACTCTGCATATAGTGACCCTTGCACTTGCTTACCTCGTTTGTCAGACATCCTACTGATGTAAACACCATACGAACCAACAGGATACACACTCTTGGAAAACTTAAATGATGAAATTTCAACAACCAAATATAAAGGCCATCCCACAACTCCCAAATCAACATTTTGTGGAATATCTATGCCATGTTCACTTTTCAATACTAGAGGACTCCGATCGTCGACGAGAGGGGATTTTACCGTACTTCGCGCAAACCGGAAGTTTGGAAACCGTGCTTTCTCCATCTCAGGACCCTTAGAATGGAACCGTCTTCCACCTTCAGTTCGACAGTGCATATCTGTTGCACAGTTTAAAACAAAATTAAAAACTTATCTGTTTACCTTGCACTATGACTAAGAATGTAGCGAAACGCGCTCTAGTGCAAGACTTGTCTTGTTAAAGCGCGCTATAAATTTTCATTTGTATTGTATTGTATTGTAAATTACAACATTGCCTTGCAAACAATAATACATTATTGCATGCCAGGTAATTGTTTTTAATTAAAGCTTCTGTGAAGGGTAGCCAACAAATTCCAATTCAGTTCACGGTTAACAGTTGCTACAGCATTCAGATTAATACTGGTTGATTATTGAACAACATGTCTAGAGGAAAATATGATGGATATATGCTGTAAAAGACCTAGACCTTCATAGTCAATTTTTACACAGAGATCCTGTATTTTTAAATCTAAGCATTGGATAGAAATAGTTGGAGTTTGGCTTTCGAAAGATTTGTTGTAAATGAATATGATAATATTATTTTGTAGATACAATATGGACGACAGGAGTTCATCCAGATGAATATCCATAAAGAATTGCTGTGAAGGAAGTCTTGAGTAATGACACAACATCTTGAAAAATTATTAACCTATGACGCAGATTATATGGCTTGCCCGTGGAATAACCAAATACTAAATTTAACGTTGAACAGCAAAATTCAGTGTTTTATTTTTATAATCAAGGTAACTTCCTTAGTTTCTTAATTTTTACATAAAAAATACTCGCAAAGGAATAATGTCCTTAATATGTCCAGAGCATCATAATCAAAGAAAGTCGACAAATACCGAGTAATGTGGAGTTCGGTAATTCAGAGTAATATGAAATCAACGAAATGAAATCCTCAAGAAGACCATAGTTATAAGATATCACTCTGGACAATAAGTATAAGTACCGATTCGTCAATATCTGAGCGCATCAGATAAGTCTCCTTTGAAGATGTACCAAATGAAATTCTGTGAATCATAAATACAACCCAGAGTGTATAGAAGAACTACTTCTATGCACTCGGTTTACGACCAACAAATGTCTCGCGTCTAGAACAGCGATTTGGCGTCGGGAATATTGTATAACGTTGCTAATTTAGCTGCATCATCTTTGATGGAATAGTAGACGACTCCAACCACAGGTTTAAACTAATCATCGTTAGGCCTTAGAGCCAGGTAGCCATCACCGGGAGACTCAAGAATTGCTGCCGATGTCGACTTCGTCGTCGTCGTGGCACATGGTACGTAGTCGTAGTTATTGGACGACCGGGTGGAAGTGGTCTTGCTGGCCAGTTGGTGTCCCGCTATCGTCGTGCAACAGTGGTCAGCATCGGCACAAGCTCTGCCAAATATTTCAAGACAAATATTTAACTCGTTAACACATTCGATATAGTAGGCTGTTTAGGCGATGCCACTAGCGTAGTTACACCTAGTACTTTTACCTAGTACTTTTACCTAGTACTTTTACCTCGTGTTCAGTACCTGGATGATCTATAAGGATTACAACACAGCACTCAAGTGTCGGTTTCTCGACTGAATTGAGTGCCGTAGAATTATTTAAAAAAATAAAGACACTTCAGCCACTCAGCCTGAAATAGCAAATGCATGTAGGCTGTCATCTGGTTCAAAGGCACCAAAACCAAGTGTCTATATGAGTGTGGTCAGACGTGTACGTGAACTGATTCTTTCTTGATCCTCGATTATCTTCAATTGAGTGTCAGTAACAGCCGTTCTAATCATCCTGAACCTTACTTATTTTCGGGCTGCCCACGTAAAAACTGCCAGCAAAACAATGATGTCCTGTAAACTAACGAAAGGCGTTTAGAACGACAGCTATATTGAGCTAATCCAACGTTACAGCCTTTCTCAAGAAACTAGCATAACATTTGATTCCGTATAACACACACAGACAAACACATAATATGCACACGCAATAACAGTGCTACAAACATAAACACACTCACTCACACGTGTATGTATAATAAGTATGCATTTAATTAACAAAGAGGAATTATCGTTGAACATTTCAAGTATATGTGCACCATCCTAGATTAGACATAGTAAACACTATAAGGAGATTATTTAAGACTTTTGTCAGTTGTCCAGTGGATTTTAGTACTTTTCTTTATCACCAGCTTCTAGAGCCGTTGTAGTGGTGTCGAATGGTGCTATGCTCTCGTAGTAGTGTGAGGAGGACCTATCACCAGCGAATTCACTGTAGTTGGTCAGTGTGGGTTCGATGGGATTCGTGTAGTGCAGTGCGGCGTTGACGCGTTCTCTGTCGAGCATATCAACACAAAACTTATTACGTTCAGTGCGACCACTCTCCATTTTCTGAAATCCCACGGTCTTGCCAGAAAAATCCCAAGATTGGCCAAAAGTGTACAAAAAAATCCCAAGTTACTGAAGAAGAAAAAGTTATGATGAAATATGAAATGTGTTTTAGCAAATAAAATTATTCACAAAAATAACTGGCAAAGAAAAAACCGGAGAATAACACTGAAATAACAAATTACAATTTTTACAAGTAACGATGATAATAAACGTCTTTCAGACAGACACACTAAGCCAGTTTTCTTCTAATCTGATTCGCTGCCACTGTTGAAAAGAGGGTAAAAACTAGTCTGCAGACCTTTGAAAAATCCCAAGATTGCAATGCAAAATCCGAAGATCCCAAGCCGGACCCCAAAATCCCAAGATCTTGGGAAAAATCCCAAGGAGTGGTCACACTCATTACGTTCATCAACAGTGATAAATTTCTTCTTCAACATGATATGACATCACCTTGAAATGAAAAACATTATCACATGGCCTCAGATTTAGTCAAGGTAGAATTATGTATCATGCATTGTGGCAAAATTCTAATTTTCCCTCTATGGCTATTCAGTGCAACTGGTAGTAAGGTCACTGAGTGCGGTGAAGATCCGCCATATTAGCTATTGGGCGGTTAATATTTTGGCGTTTTGTACCTGAGATTACGTGGCGCAATTGGGCGGCAAAGTTTAAAATTTAACCTGATTAGATATGCCTGGTTTTTGTCGGTTAAGTTCTCCTAAATCTTAACCTCTGGTTAACATTGCGCTAATGGGCGGTTAAAGTAGCGCTCCCAGTGCGAAAACCCCGAGAGAAGAAATAGGTTTAAAGGAGAGAGAGATGAAGACAATGATCCAGAAAAGAAAGTCTGACGCAGAGTAAATGGAAGGGCATTACACAAAGAGGGCCCAATAATGGCAAAGGATCGAGTTTGAGCAATCGTGGTCCTAGCTCGTGGAACAACTTCATTGTTTTGCCGCATTGCTAGAATTTCTTCACCGGCCTAAAATCTTCACCTAGGCTTAGCTATAAAAGGGGATTGTTTCGACAGAGCAAGAGAGTAAGAAATTGAAGGCATGAAGAAGGCGTGATCGACGAGCTCCTGCAGTAGTAAATTTTATGTAGCTTTATTCGTGACAATACTTAAAGTTGTTCAACAGGGAAGCTAATCGTAATAGCGTCAATAGGGGGTCGTTTTCAGTTACGGTTGAATAAAACATTGAACTGTCCGAAGTTGATGTCTGAAATTGCTGTTGCAATAAACCTCCTGATATACCTAACACGGGAGTGAACCAATCGAGTCATCTCTGAGCTGGGGGTGGATGCATCCTGGTACGAGTCACACGCCCATTCAGCAGAATAGTCCACCGGAAAGATCCCGGGAACGTCACAGTATGTATGTAATGTAATGTAATGTATTGTAATGTAATGTAATTATTAATTTATATAGCGCCGCTCACAGCCGTGACCATTCAGTAGCGCTCCCAGTGCGAAAAGCCCGAGAGAAGAAATAGGTTTAAAGGAGAGAGAGATGAAGACAATGATCCAGAAAAGAAATTCTGACGCAGAGTAAATGGAAGGATATTCCACAAAGAGGGCCCAATAATGGCAAAGGATCGAGTTTGAGCAAAAGTGGTCCTAGCTCGTGGAACAAAGAAGTCCAGAGATCGGAGAAGCCGATGAGAAGATGCGGCCAGAGGAGGACGAATGCGATCCCTGAGATATTTTGGGGCAAGACCAAGTTTTGATTTGAGGACCAAAGCAAGGACTTTAAACTGAATTCGGCCAAAGAGAGGAAGCCAGTGCAGTTGGTTGACCATGAACGATGATATATGGGAGTATTTAGGAAGGTGAGCAATCAATCGAGCAGCAGCATTGAGAACAGATTGAATAGAAGATAGATGGACCTTGGGAAGACCAATCCCGGAACATGGATGCCATGGTAGAAAGAGAAACAGATCTGCGAATAGCCCTGAGACGCCTGAGGTGAAAGTAAGAGGATCGTGTAAGGTTGATTATAATTTTCATGAGCAGAAAAAGTGAAAGAGTTGTCCAAGGTGACACCTAGGTCACGCACACAAGTAGAGAAAGCAATAAACATTGCGGTAATGGGCGGTTAAACTTCATCGTATTGCGTAAAAATGAAATTCATATGGCTTGTATGTATGGTATACAACTATACATGCATGTATGTATGTATGTAGTTATGTATGTATATATGTACGTATGTACATTGCTTGTTTAAGTTGCGGCTGTGTCAACTTGATTTTTCTTCTAATAAACGAATATGTGATGATGTATGTATGTATGCATTTATATATGTATGTAAATGTCAATCAATCAATCAATCAATCAATCAATGAAATGTATGTATGCGTCCGAAAACTAAGGTATTCTATGCCGTCCAACTATTGCGGCTCATCGCAAGAAGAGGATCTTGAATCTGATTCAATTCTCAACAGGAATAAATGCAGAGTTTCTGGCAAAGAGTTCAAAACGTGCTAGAATTTTGTCAGGTTTTTATAATTCAAGACAGACTGTAGGCCTATATATCCACGGCTCGACTAGGTCTCGGTGGATCGTCGCCCCTATGGCCTGCCGCAGGGCTCTGTTCTTGGCTCCCATACATACATCATACATGCCTCCGGTCTTACCCTGCTCCTAACGCAACACGACGCCTTGTCTCAACTCTAGGCATGCAGATGACATTCAGGCTTTTGTTGTTAGGCTTATAATGGGTCAGACACAGACTGCGTTAGAGGCATAGATGGCATCAAACCGACTCTGCTTAAGCCCTTCAAAAATGAAATTCACGTGGCTTGGCTCCAGGCAGCAGCTACCTAAGCGTAACCTCACAGCCCTCTCCACTTAGTTTTCAAGCTATACTTTATCAACCTCAGCCCGTGACCTTGGAATTCTACTAGATCAGGAACTTGCGTTTGCACCTGACCGCCATCGACTCAGTTGCGACCGTTTCTATCAGCTGCACGAGCTTCGCACTGTCGCTCGTCGTTCTCTTTCAGCTGGTGCTGCAAGAATACATTTGCGTTTTCTTTCGTCACAGCTCGCCTCGAGTACTGCCTACATGCCATTTCTCTGGCTTATAGTCTGCACGGTTGGCCTGCCTTTACCGCATTCCACGAGCTGCAGCGCGCCTAATCGGCCAAATGCCTCATTTCGGTCATGTGTCACATTACATGCTGGAGGTCCTGCGCTGGCTCCCTCTCCATCAGCGTATAGAGTACAGGATCGCCTCTTTGGTATGGCAGTGCCAACTAGGCCTTGATCCGTCTCATATGTCTGAGCTGTGTCGGGCTCCATCTCGAGCGCCCTCTAGCGGTGTCTGATGGTCGCTGGGTAAGCCAGACTTGAGCGCCCCTATCGGTGTCTGTAGCTCGTCCGCTCCGCGGGACTCCAGCGTGCGTGGTGCGTGACCCGAATGTTGACGTGACAACACACCGACAGACAGACAGACATTTTTCATCGTTTATATTATTAATGGTAAAATTATTAGTCTTTGTCAAACATAATAATATTATGCAAGGCTGAAATTTCTCTACCGCATTCTTTCTCGATGTATGTAAAAGCACTGTCTGATGATTTCAATTAAATCCGATTAAATGTGATTTTATGTTAGATGATGAAACTTCGATACAGTGTAGTTGAGAAGTTTTTATAATGACATATAATAATTATTTTCAAAAGCAGGTAATTTTGGCAGAGTAAGGATTCATCAAAATGTCCGATTCATACCTTCTTCGTTTTGCAACATGATATGCACTGAGTGCTATTATTCCTGTAATCAAAACGAGTCCGCCGATTGCTATGGCTACGGTCCAGACAGTCGAATGATCTGAGGATACAGCAAATATAAACTAGGATTCAAAAGACAGTATAATTTAAGGCACCTGCTGTCGAAATCCAGCAAGCATAAAAAAGCACCGATGATTTTCAAACTTCTACAAGTCTTACAATTTTTTGTATCGATATCAAAGTCAAGTTTATCTTTAACGCATTGTTGAAAGTAGACCAAATTAGTCGTCTTTTACAATATCTAGTTCATTAGATAATTAGTTAATTAATCAATTATCCGATTACGCTTATTATGTGAGCGATGTCATTGATATACAACTTTGTCGCTCCCAACCCAATACCTCCGGAAAAGATTAGTTTTTAAAGTTTATGGCAGATATGGTTGAGTGGCTAACATTATCTGGCCTAAGTCATAATACAGGGAATGTGTATTTTCAGGGTATAAGTAAGCCATAGATATAGTCCCAACAATTCAACGTACATGCATATATACCCTGATTCACTCAGGGAATGTAGCCTGAGAGCGAATTTCTTAGATAGTTAAGTGAATTTGGATTTCATTTGCCACATAGTTATGGCTGAAATCATTGGTATGCTCAAGCAACTAGCGTATGACGCTGGATTCAAACCGAAATTGTTCAGGGTAACATATGTGTTTATAAATCACATAAAATTTTCAGTGTATATGTATATAATATACCCTGTTTTTTTCAGGGAATCTATACATTCTCTGAGTGAATCAGAGAAGTCCTATATGCATGTATCCTGATATTTTCAGGGTATATACATAATTTGTATACCCTGAAATTTTCAGTGTATATTATACATATAACTTACTCTGATATTTTCAGAGTATTTACATATACCCTGAAAATACATATTATCGGTATAGGTTACTCCGGGTAGTTATTGGTAGCTAGGAGGCCGCAAATTGTGCCAAGCAGCTAAGGGTATAGGCAAGAGGACTCCATTCATCAAAGAGGTCACCGATTAACTAGAGGTCGTGGGGGTACCAAAGAGGTCATAGAGCGGGCCAGGTACTTAATGAGGTCGCAGAGTGCAATGCCGTCAATAATTATAGAAGAATAGATCACCGGTTATGAACAGAGGGCTAACTGTGGTATTTACTAGTTTAATAGCAAAGTTTGAGTTCCATCTTGCTTCAGCCAAAATACCAAGATGGCTGACCAACACAAAGATCCTTCATAAGACCCTAGATACTACACTGCTTTTCCCAAAGTTAAATGGCTTATGTCAAATGTTCAAGTTCTCAAGAATGTCTTTAGACATTGCTAAGCATTAACTTCAAATACCCATAACAATAATAATTGAGGTTTGGGGTAGACTGCCCCTCACCTCTGAAATAATATGTCTAGCAGGTTTTATTCTGGCCTGCGTGTGCAAACAAAATCCTCGAGATACTTTGGGGGCTTCCTAAGTCTTTCAGAACGTCAATCAGGTACTGTAGGTGTCACTTCCGATGGCTGAGGCTGGTTGTCCTGAGAAACATACTCTGGTAGCTCTCCAATCCTCTCCGTTGGATGCTTGCGTACCACAGGTGGTGTGTTTGATGGCTGATTGTTCGGACAAGTGTGCCCTGGTGTGGTGTTCTGCGACATTCTGAATGATGTTGAAGTTTCTGCTCTTCCTGTTGTATCGTTCTGTTAACAGCTGTCTGAACTGCCCGGATTCTTGTCCATTCCTTCAGGAACATCCAGTGATTCTGGCCACCTTCTACGTAGGTGATCAACATGTCTTCTAATGATGGACCCCATCTCTGACTGCACTTTACAAGAAACTGGTCCAGTAAGCTCGACAATTTCACCTGGTGTCCATTTTTGCCCCGAATCCACATGTGTGCTAAAGTTCCGAGCATACACCTTATCTCCAACCTGAAAGTCTCTTTGACGACAATGCTGATCATGGATGGATTTCTGTTTGCCTGCTTCTGCTGTACTCGGGAAGAAATGTTGGGTCTTAACCCATCGAACCTGGTTCGAAGTGTCCGATTCATCAGTATTTCAGCTGGAGAGATGCCTGTAACTGTGTGTGTGCGGCGGTAAGCGATAGGTGAAGAGGAATCGAGATACCCTTCGCTGTAAACTCCAGGGGCTTTTCTCCGATTTCTTCATAGCTTCTTTGAACGACTGAACAACTCGCTCTGCTTGCCCATTGAAAGAGGGGTGAAACGGCGCCACCAATGTCTGGTGGATTGCATTTTGGCTGAGAAATGTGCGGAACTCATCACTGGTGAAGCACGGTCCAATTGTCTGATACAACCTGTTCAGGCAAGCCATGAGTGGCAAACGTCTGCACCAGACTCTCAATAGTCGCCTTAGACGTTGCTGTTGCCTGAATGTGGATATCAATCCATTTGCTGTAAGCATCGACTATAATGAGAAACATTTTCCCATAAAAGGGTCCTGCATAGTCCAAATGTAACCGTTCCCAAGGTCTTGAAGGATATTCCCATGGATCCAGTGGAGCCTTTTCCGGGGCGTGCCTATGAATCTGACATGACGACGTAACACCTCCCGTAAATTCCTGAGGTGGCCTTCATCTGATAATCCAGACAACAGAATGTCATCCATACGCACAATAACAAAAGGCACATCCCTCAACAGGTTTTCAAGTGCTCTCTGAAAGATTCATGGAGCTGATTTGACTCCAAATGGTAAACGACAATACTCAAATAAACCTTTGTGTGTGTTGATAGTAAGAAATTTCCTTGCCTCATCCTCCAAAAGCAGTTGCTGATAAACCTGGCTCAAATCTAACTTGCTGAATGTTTTTACACCACACAATGAAGTAAGCAGATCTTCTGTCTTTGGGATTGGATAACGATCCAGCTTGGACACCTTGTTGACTGTTGTTTTATAATCCCCGCAGATTTGTATTGTTCCATCAGCCTTTACTACAGGTACTATTGGTGCAGCCCAGTCTGAGTGTGTCACAGGACAGATTGTGCCTTCACGCACCAAACGATCCAGTTCTGCTTCGACTCTTTTCTTCAAAGCATATGGCAGAGGACGAGCCTTACAGAAGATTGGCAGTGCATTAGAATCAACGAATATCTTTGCTTTAAAACCTTTCATTGTCCCCAATTCTTCCTTAAACACATCAGAGAATTCTGCTAACACTTGGTCAACCTGTGACTTTTCCACGTGTTGGATGTGGAAAATTTCTTTCCAGTTTAATTTGAGTACTTGTAGCCAATCACGACCCATCAAGCATGGATTCTCACCAGAGATCACCAATGCTGGCAGTTCTAACACCTGGGAAGCATATGTGATTTCCACTGGAACTGTTCCCATTACTGGGATCAACTGTCCTGTATAGGTTTTCAGCTTTGCTGAAGTAGGTTGCAGCGAATTTCGTCGATTCCTACATATTCGTTCATATGTAGACTGATTTAGGACTGTCACTGCAGCCCCAGTATCCACCTCCAAACAAGTTTTCACTCCATTTAATTCACTTCAACTGTATAGGGTTGGCCCTTTTTTCTGTAACAGTCCTCAGATGGTAAACCTTTTCTGCTTCACAATTGTCACTCTCAGTATCATGCTCCAATTTGTGGGTGTCTTTCAGATTAACTGTATGCTTTGATTGAGTCTGTCTTGCCATGGAATTGACCTTATTACGCGAACGGCAGACTTTGATCGTATGGCCTTTTTTGAACAGCCAAAACACAATTAATCTTTAAATCTGCACCTGTTTGGATCATGTCTACCTGTACATCGGTAACATTCTCTATCCCTTGGTCTGTCACTGTTTTTAGTTTGAACCTGATGCACCGGTTGCACTGATGTTGTAGGAACGCCCTCCCTGAGTTCTAAGGCATCCTTTGCAGCTGTCTCCATCGCTACAGCAATAGCCATTGCCCTATCCACAGTCAGGCCATCTTCAGATAAGAGTTTTCGCTGAATGTTGGCGTTAGACAATCCACATACTAGCTTGTCCCTCAAGGCATCGGGCAAAAAAGCTCCAAAATCGCAATGTTGTGAAAGTCGCCTTAGGTCTGCCATGTACTGAAGAATGGACTCACCTTCCCTCTGCGATCTTTTGTAAAACCGAAAACGTTCTGCGATGACCAGCGGCTTTGGAGTGAAGTGGGCCTCCAACAGATCGGTTAGCTCCTTAAAAGCTTGTGATGACGGATTGTTCGGCGCCGTGAGACCTTTCAGCAGCGCGTAACAACGGGTCCCTATGAGACTTAACAGGGCAGGCACGTGCTTCTCTGTAGGTATATCGTTCGCGATGAAAAACATCAATAAACGATCGTAATACGATGCCCAGTCATCTCCGTCTTCAAAAGGATCGACTCTTCCTATTGCTGCCGCCATTATTAGCGCGTCAGAGTTTAAATCCTCGTCGCCAATGTGGTATTTACTAGTTTAATAGCAAAGTTTGAGTTCCATCTTACTTCAGCCAAAATACCAAGATGGCTGACCAACACAAAGATCCTTCATAAGTCCCTAGATAGGCCTACTACACTAACGTCAAACACAGGATGGCGCATATTGTTAAAACAAGCGCATATTCAATCAATCAATCAACCAATCAATCAATCAATCAAAACTCTTTTATTGAAGCCGTATCAAATAAAATCACATAACATTTCAACATAAAATATCAGGACTGGCCGCAAGAGGAGTCCCAAAAGGGATCAAGATTAGAGGTCTGCGGGTACAGCATTTTTGCTACCCGACCCGTACCCGTAACACAGAACCGTTACCCGTACCCGTACCCGACCCGTACTCAAAATTACTACCCGACCCTACCCGTACCCGCGGGTATACCCGTACCCGTACAGTACCCGTCACGCCATTAACACGCCTACCCAAAGTCCCTATTCCTACCAGGCCAATAGGCTTACAACTCAGCGTGCAGTGATAATAATAAATAGGCTTATGATGATAGTAGTAGTAGTTGTTGTTGTAGTAGACCTAGTATTAGTAGTAGTAGTGGTGGTGGTGGTGGTGGTGGTGGTGGTGGTGGTGGTGGTGGTGGTGGTGGTGGTGGTGGTGGTGGTGGTGGTGGTGGTGGTGGTGGTGGTGGTGGTAGTAGTAGTAGTAGTAGTAATAGTAGTAGCCTAGTAGTAGGGGCATTCCACGGTATTGTAGTCCATGAAAGGTCAAAGCAAAATATTGGAATTTTAAATTATTAATAATTTTCTGTTATAGATAGATAGTTCTAGTTTTGCGCTTAGGGTATTGTGTTGACTTTGCCTCAAACTATAAACTTTGGTTTAGTGCTACAGTCTCATCCAAGCTCAAAAACGACTTGTGAAACATTAAGAGCCTTGACAATGTTGATTTTCCAACGTTTCGAGAGGTTCTATAAATTATTTGTTACAATGAAACTTCACTATATTTTTTTTAATTTGAGCTCTGAAACTACTTGTACAACACCTTGTGAACATTTCAATGATGCAAGTAGCAGGATCAAATTAACTGTTTTCATGAATATTAACCAGTTTTTGTTTAAGGTCCACACGGTAGAGTCCGTAACGCACAGTGTGTACATTAGTGAATGCACAACATCAATGCTTATCATGATAACAAACTGCAATTATGACTAAATCACCAGCAATACCTGGCAATTCTAGAATGGTGTTTGAAAATTTATTTCATATAGCTTTGAGGAGAAGTTATCAAGAAATGTAAAAGAAGACAGAAAGAGTTTCTACAACTATGTTAGAAGCAAGCAGAAAAGGAAAGAAAGGGTAGGGCCATTGAAAAAGGAAGAGCAGAATGGAGAAGTTATTGTGGATGATGTGGAAGCTGCTGAAACGCTTAATAAATATTTCAGCTCAGTGTTTACATTGGAGGAATTGGGAAACATCCCTGAACCCAACCAAGCATTTTTAGACAGTGGTGGTCAAGGACTAACACAGATAATGTTCACGAAGGAAAATGTGGTGGAACAGCTGAAAAGGTTAAAAACTGACAAGAGTCCAGGAATAGATGAACTACATCCTAAATTCTTACATGAAGTGAGGGAAGAAATTGGAGAGGCATTAGCACAGATCTTTAATAAATCGATACAGACTGGAGATGTACCACAGGAATGGAGAGATGCTCTTGTAGTGCCATTGTTTAAAAAAGGAAATAGAAGTGAACCATGTAACTACAGACCAGTCAGTTTAACCAGTGTTGTGTGTAAGGTCATGGAGAGAATTGTTAAGGATAATATAGTGGAACACTTGAATGAGCATAATATTATTAAGGGCAGTCAACACGGATTTACTAGAGGTCGCTCGTGTTTGACAAATCTTTTGGAATTCTTTGAGGAAGTCTATGAGAGGATAGATGAGGGAAAGCCTGTAGATGTAATTTACTTAGATTTTGCCAAGGCATTTGACAAAGTCCCTCATAAAAGACTGGCCAAGAAGTTGCAAGCATGTGGGATTAGAGGGCAGGTACTAGCATGGATTCAAAGCTGGCTATCAGGAAGAAGACAAAAGGTGGGCATAGGTGACAAACATTCTAGCTGGACGGCAGTGCTAAGTGGAGTGCCACAAGGATCAGTGCTTGGGCCATTGCTGTTCGTACTTTTTATTAATGACATAGATGATGGGATTTTATCTAAAATTTCTAAATTTGCAGATGATACCAAACTATGTAGAGCAGTGGGAAACGAAAAAGAAGCGGAGATACTACGGGAAGATCTAAGAAGAATGTTCAGATGGTCACAGGACTGGCAGATGCTCTTTAATGTGGAAAAGTGCTCAGTGATGCATATGGGGAAGAGAAACAGCGAGTTTTCATATGAAATGGTGTTGAAAGTGAGTGAGGAAGAAAGGGACTTGGGAGTGATTATGCACAAGAGCGCAAAACCCTCAAGGCAATGTGCTGAGGCATCAAAAAAGGCTAACTCTACTTTAGGCATGATAAGAAGGACAATAGTCACCCGAGATAAGGATACAATATTGAGGCTATACAAATCACTGGTTAAGCCACAGTTGGAATACTGCATCCAGGTGTGGAGTCCTTACCTGAAACAGGACATGGAAAAGCTGGAGAAGGTGCAAAGAAGAGCTACAAAAATGATTCGGGGCTACAAGGATTTGGGATATGAAGAAAGGTTGAAAAGGTGTGGACTAACAACATTGGAGAGAAGGAGGAGCAGAGGAGACCTAATTGAAGCCTACAAGATTATTACTGGAAAGGAGGCAGTGCAGAAGGAGAAGTTTTTTGAATTAGCACCAAACAAGGCAACTCGGGGACATAGGTATAAATTATTTAAGAAACCAAAAGGGACATTAGGGCAGAAATGCTTCAGTGCAAGAGTTGTAGATTTGTGGAATAGTTTGGATGATAGTACTGTCTCAGTGGACACTATCACAGCTTTTAAGAAGAAGCTAGGAAAATTGGGCTATTAACCATGTTCCAGGTTAATTACAGTGGTTCTAACACAGACTAAACGTCTTCTGAACCACTTAAAACCCTTGTTATGTTATGTTATGTTATGTTATAATAGTTTAACAGAAAATCAAGATAGATTATTCAATCAAAAAAGTTGATGGCTCTTTTTTGTAGAGTCCGTAACGCAAACGTTTTGTTTCACCAGACATGATCCATAACGGCCAACTCATTCTAACTAATATTGAGCTAATCTGTGATTGAAGCAGCATCATGGAAAAATGTCAAAATATTTTAAACAGTAGTCATCTGTCTGTATGAACGGTTCAAAGTCTTCTGAATGTAGAGTCCGTAACATTTGAAATACCGTGGAATTGCCCAGTAGTAGTAGTAGTAGCAGCAGCAGCAGCAGTAGTAGTAGTAGTAGTAGTAGTAGTAGTAGTAGTAGTAGTAGTAGTAGTAGTAGTAGTAGTAGTAGTAGTAGTAGTAGTAGTAGTAGTAGTAGTAGTAGTAGTAGTAGTAGTAGTAGTAGTAGTAGTAGTAACATCAGCAGCAGCAGCAGTAGCAGCAGCAGCAGCAGTAGTAGCAGCAACTGTACAGTTGTAGTAGTGGACTATTGGTAGCTATGATAATAGGCAGTTAACTTATGGAACCTGTCACATGCAACTATTGTGCTGTCTCAATTACATTGTACATTTTATCTCCTTAGTATATATGCTGTAAGCTAGAACACTAGGTAACTGTTAATAGTACGTTGCAGACACGGTCAGGGTCATTGTGCGCCGACATTCTCTATTATATGTAACGGTGACATTGTAACCCCTAAACTTCACGTCGGCACGGGTAAAACCGGGTATACCCATACCCGTGATGACCCTACCCGTACCCGACCCGACCCGTGAAATTCGTACCCGACCCGTACCCGACCCGCGGGTACGGGTCGGGTACGGGTAAACCCGCGGGTACGGGTATACCCGCAGTCCTCTAAATTCAAGATCCCGCTAACTAGGGACACCTAAAACAACATTTCAGAAATCTGAACTAGTGACAGCTAAATCCTTGACAAACAGTGCAACATCAAGTTTTGTACAGCAATGCAAACAGTATAGTACATAGTACGCAGTAGGCCCTAAATGATTAACACAATTCAAAACACTATGAAAATAAAGAAAAACGAAAACCTTAACTAACAATGAAAAAGAATATATTGTTAAAACATAGACATATCTCCTCTGTTTTGAACTTAAATAGATGCTTCATAAATATGTTAACCACCAGAAAGAAAAAGATAACTTACCTGTCTGGATTGCGGAGTTGCGTTTATCTGCAAATTAGTTGAAATTAGGATTACTCAAAATAACATGCTTTGTTGCTTCCTCATCAATTTTTGTAATTTTAATTCTTTGTTCGTACTATTTTACTTTAAAACTGTTTTAGGACTGTTAGCTTTTTGGCAACGCAATGCAAACTCTAAATAAAGAGAACAATTAAAAAACTTTTGAAATAAAAAAAAATACAACACAACTGAAATAAGTCGTGTTTCGATAATAAATGCTACGTATTTACCTTAATATAACTACCAGAGGGATCAGAGATAATTTATGGCATTATAATGTTATGATTGAAATAGACTTTCGTTTACTACTTTAGACATGGATCGATAGGCTTCCATTTATCAGCAACTATGAAATTACAGCTTTATGATCATTACAGCCTACCTCCGGCGACAATGGAGTTGTAGTAAACTATTCCATAGAGTCTTCCCGAAAGTGCATGCGTTTGCTCCGACATAACATGCGTCTTCCTGTCCAGTCTCTTTATGGAACTATTATCAAGTAAATGAATTATGTGAAGACTAAATGAATGAATATGAAAGCAGAGTGACGTTATGAAAGAGAGCAGAGTGGCGTGTGAAAAGGAAATAACAAGCACAAATGGCGACAAAGAGAGCAGTGAAAATGACGGCGAGGATGTTGCTGAAGTTGTTGTTGACTTGTTGTTGTTCTTGTTATTGATAATGATGATGGTGGTGGTGGTGGTGGTGGTGGTGGTGGTGGTGATGATGATGAGGAGGAGGAGGAGGAGGAGGAGGAGAGTCACTTGAAAGCAGCAGCAGCAATAATTATCACTTATTACACCAAGTCAATTGATCATAATTAAATAATACATTTCTAGAATCCGATTCTATTGACGTGGACTTGAAGTAAGGAGCTGCATACCTCTGATCGCGGACTGTCATGTAAAGGTATTGGGGACTGAGCGCCATGTAAAGAAAAATCTCTTCCTTTTCGTTTACGACTGTCACTCGTCCACTTCCGTCTAAATTGGCCATCTCTATGCGACTATTGGCTGCATCTTTCCAGTACATCACGCGCTCTGTTGAAATGACATAATGGAAGGTCTTCATGAGAGCAATAAGGTCTTTTTCTTATCATAAATATGTTGTAATAGTTAAAATACCTTAAAAAGTGAAAGTATTATCTTGGATAAAGCAACAGCAAAAGGTTTGAATCCGAAAAGTTAAGTTTTGATCCTAGGACAAGGGTTAACCACGCCTATCCATTTGGTAACGTTGAAATCGATCAATAGGCCTAATCATCAATTCGCTTTCTATAATGAAGATTCGCATCTTTAAGACCACGTTCAATTACAGGCTACCTTATAGGTCAAACAATTCTTCAAGAGAGTGAAGATTTATGTCATGATCGACCGTATTAAAGACTGCTGAGAAGTAAAGGTTGCAGATCGTAGACAGCAAGTAGCGCACTGCAGTATAATGGTATTTGTAATAGGCTAATTGAAAGGAAGGAATGGATTCAACGGAAGCAAAGATCCAGTTGGCAGGTTTTTATGAATTGATTAAACACCTATTATAGAAGTAGATGAATTAAACATAGAACTCGAATGCAGACCCTCATAGGCCTACATTGTCCACAAAACGTACGGTATGGAGATGCTAAGCGGGAGCGCCGCAAATATCTGTCGAGACTGCCGCTCATTCTCCTAATTTCTTGAATATCAGATGTATTCTTTAGTTGCGTTGTACATGAAAAAACTCTCTTCGCACCATCTTGAATATGTTTGCCCAGGATGTCAAATAAAGAAGTCTGTGTTGAGGGTTTTATGCTGTCTAAGCAGAGAGGAGGGGGTAAATGTGTTGGTGAAATGTCAATTACAAGGAAAAGATATTTATTGCACATATAGTAAGGACAATCCTGTACGATAGATACGTTTCTCAAGAAAGATATGCTTTCCAACAGTGTAGACTAACTTATAGCATAACCTGTTCATCGAAGATCTAATCTATGACCCAAGTCTGTAGTTGGGACGCAATCTGGGTGCTTTAAGTCAATGTTGGAGTGGACGTCCTAGGGGGTTAGTTATTATTATCCCTAGAATCTAAATCTAAACTCAAGCAACCAGTTATTATGAGTTGTGTAGAAGAGGATAGCCAATATTCGAGCAAAGATTTTAAAGTATTTGAGAAAATAGATCATATGTCGCAACTCTCACTTTTATTACGGTACTCTGGATCGAGCAAATGTGGTCAACATGCTGACGCTCTACGAAGTCGTTTCCCCAAACCCCGTGACAGTGGAACTCCAGAAGGCAGCGTCCTTTGCCATCTGCGTATATATATAGGGCTGTTTGCTTGCTGCTGGGGTTCGTTTGTTGTGATCCTCTTCATCTGTAGTCGCTCCTTTAATTCGATGCTACGTTGTTCAGAAACTCCGAACATTGCGTTTACTATCCGCTCTGAACAGGAATCCGTCGATTGGGCTCTGCATGTATGCGGAAGCTTTGTCTATGGCGATTATTTGTAATTATCTTGCTTATTGTTCATGAAAGATTTAGTGCATGCGGGAGCGTTTTTGTGGTGAATCTTTCTAATTACCTGAACACTGCTAAGGTTATTGTTTTTATTGACATTAACATCTTTCAGATTGGCGAAGGCATTGCTTTTGTAAGATAATTAAGGGGATTACGGTAAATATCCACACGCATATAATCATGCTTAATTATATGCGTATATATATTATATATATATAATATATATATGTGTGATAGGGAATGTATTCACGGATCATTTTTTCAATTCCGGGATTACGGGATTAGAAATGAATCTATCCCGGGATCCCGGGATTGACGTTTGCAAGGAAAAATTCGTCTTCACTGTAGAATAAATAGGGCCTATAGGCCCCTATATTATTTTAATGCTATAACGCCGTTGTGTAGGCCTATTAAAGACAATGATTTTTAGAACATTGTGGCCGTATTGCTAACTTGTTACTTAAAATGAAAAGTTAAAAGTTCAATGTCCATGTATTGTTAAAATGATCGCAAGAAACATAAAAGTGTCAATAGTAGAATGTCCGAACCTTGAGCTTATCTTGTAGCATAGAACACCTACCACCGAAAATGCACGTTCCGCCTCAACTGACGTTTATTATTTATGAAATCTATTAAATATATTTAGCTAAGTTAGTTTTAAATGCTATTCTATATGACTGTCATCGTCGTAGACGTAGTATAGTAGTAGGTCAAATACGCCTTGTCTACTTCGACCGCGAATTGAGCTCGAACAATGACTCGTTAGGTAGTGACACTTAGCAAGCAGCAGGGATGTGTTTATAGGCTACTTAATAGTTGATAGTGATACCACAGCCCGAAATCAGGTCGACAATACCAGATGACCACGGTCAGTGCGACGGACCGCAACGCATGGAACCCAGGCAGTAGCAGGCTAGCCTAGCAGCAGCATGGCAACAGCCAGCAGGGTGCACCGCTGCAGCTCCCTGATATTAAGGCAGCAATTAAGGGTCCGTCTGCACTCTGTAGTCTTACTAGGGCCTCTGCTAATTATCTGTCGTATTAGCGTCTATCGCCCAACGAAGAATTAGACTGTGCATCATGTAATTTTAATAAAATAATCCAATTTTTGTAATCCCGGAAATACGGGATTCCATGTTTGCCAAAAGGTTCCCGGATGAGTGTGCATTTTGTGTGCATTTTGTAATTGTAATTGTAATTGTAATTGTAATTGAACATTTGTATAGCGCCACTCAGAGATTCAGAGGCGCTCCCGATCCAGGGCTCTAACAAATAAGATAGTGTGTGCATTATGTGTGCATTATGTGTGCGTTATGTGTGCATTATGTGTGCATTATGTGTGCATTATGTGTGTATTATGTGTGCATTTATGTGTGCATTATGTGTGCATTTTGTGTGCATTTTGTGTGCATTTTGTGTGCATTTTGTGTGCATTTTGTGTGCATTTTGTGTGCATTTTGTGTGCATTTTGTGTGCATTTTGTGTGCATTATGTGTGCAATATGTGTGCATTATGTGTGCATTATGTGTGCATTATGTGTGCTTTTTGTGTGCATTATGTGTGCATTTTTGTGTGCATTATGTGTGCATTTTGTGTGCATTTTGTGTGCATTTTGTGTGCATTTTGTGTGCTTTGTGTGTGTATTGTGTGTGCCTTATGTGTGCGTTATGTGTGCATTATGTGTGCATTTTGTGTGCATTATGTGTGCATTATGTGTGCATTATGTGTGCATTTTGTGTGCACTTTTGTGTGCATTATGTGTGCATTATGTGTGCATTATGTGTGCATTATGTGTGCATTTTGTGTGCATTTTGTGTGCATTATGTGTGCATTATGTGTGCATTATGTGTGCGTTATGTGTGCGTTATGTGTGCATTATGTTTGCATTATGTGTGCATTATGTGTGCATTATGTGTGCGTTATGTGTGCGTTATGTGTGCATTATGTTTGCATTATGTGTGCATTATGTGTGCATTATGTGTGCATTATGTGTGCATTATGTTTGCATTTTGTGTGCTTTTTGTGTGCATTATGTGTGCATTATGTGTGCATTATGTGTGCATTTTGTGTGCATTTTGTGTGCATTTTGTGTGCATTTTGTGTGCATTTTGTGTGCTTTGTGTGTGTATTGTGTGTGCCTTATGTGTGCGTTATGTGTGCATTATGTTTGCATTATGTGTGCATTTTGTGTGTTTTTTGTGTGCATTATGTGTGCATTATGTGTGCATTATGTGTGCGTTATGTGTGCATTATGTGTGCATTATGTGTGCATTATGTGTGCTTCTACAATGGCAGCCGATATGCAGTGAGGCGTGGAGGAGAGGTAGGAGAGTGGTTCCAGATTGTGACTGGAGTACGGCAGGGGTGTGTGCTGTCACCAATGATCTTTGCACTGGTGGTGGACTTGGTAATGAAAAGAGCAACGGAGAGCAATAACTCTGGTTTGAAGTGGATAGACGCCGACAGGCTTAGTGACTTGGACTTTGGTGATGACATCGCTCTGCTGGATAATACCTGGGATGGAATAAAATAAATAACCGACAAAGTACAGGAGGAGGCAGCTAGGGTGGGGCTTGTTATAAACCCAGAGAAGACCAAGATCATGAAGATAGGGAAATGGCAAGAAGCGGACAAGATCACGATCGACAATAAGCCAATTGATGTGGTAGATGACTTTTGCTACCTTGGCAGTACATTGGCGGCAGATAGCAGTTGTGACAACGAGATAAAGATACTTATTGGGAAGGCAAATGCGGCTTTTGGGAGGCTGGAGAAGATATGGAAAAGCAATGGATGCAGCGTGAAGATCAAGATCCGGTTATATGAGGCCGTAGTGACGAGCACCCTGCTTTATGGAGCAGAGACGTGGCCATTGACGGTAGCAAATAGGAAAAAACTGGAGGCAGCACATCACAGGTAGCAACGAAGAATTCTGCACATCTCCTGGAAAGATAAGATCACAAACCATCAGAGAAAGAACAGGGCAGGATAAGCTAGAGAACATCATCAGAAAGAAACGACTGAACTGGATGGGACACGTGGCCCGAATGAATAATGATAGAAGAGCCAACCAGGTGATTAACTGCACTCCGGAGGGGAAGCGCGGGAGAGGAAGGCCAAGAAAAAACTGGATGGGAACTGTTCGAGAAGATGCCTGAAGATGACAGTGGAGGATGCTATCGAGGTGGCGAAGGACAGGGAAGAACGGAAAAACTGCATTGCCCGATGTGCAGTCCTGCACGGGAAGGACTAAGAGAAATTTTCGTATTTTAATGACGATATCGGTAAGATACACGCCTTTAAAGCTTACAAAGAAACTACGGGTAGTTTGTTCTAAATAAAATGACAGTAAGACATTTGCCTTCAAAGTCGATTGCCAATGCAGCTGGCAATTTAATTTCGTTCGTCAGAATCGTTGTGCGTTGGTATGTACTGAGATAGATAATATATATTCCAGGCCGATCGCCCCAATCAGTGTAGTAAAGGGCTCTACAGAGAGAACACAATGCAAAACAAATATTACCGTCCATGATCTATTTCGAAAGATCTGTAAACAGTTCTTTAGAGTGCACATCGCTTTGAGGTTAAAATTTAATCTTAATTTAGTTATCGTATTCATAATCGTAAATTTCTGTAGCGCCACTTCGAGAGCTACTCCTCAGAGGCGAACTGATAACACCAAACCGCGATCGAAAAGAATGGCTTCAAACGTTTTGGAGATAAGGGGCAAGGAAAGATTAAGATCAAGCTCATTACGGAAGTTGCTAGGCACCCTATTCTAGAAATATGGACCGACCACAGCGAATCTTCTATGAAGCACCGTGGAAGTTGGAGCCTTAGGGACAACCAGGTCGCCTTGCGTGGTAAAGCGAAGGATTCTCCCTAAGATAAACTGGAGCGTGGCCTGCAAGATAGTTGCACATAGGCATTAGGATCTTAAACTCAATGCGTTTTTGCATAGGCAGCCAGTGCAATTCCTCTCGTATACAAAGCTAGATATATGCCCGAACTTTGGTATTCCTCATGATCAGGCGAGCCGCGGAATTTAGAACAGATTGCAACTGATTAATGCGCGATAGGGCTAAGCCCGTATGGATAGCACTGCCATAGTCGACTCTGGTGCATATGAATGCATGCATCAAGGTCGTAGCGGCTTTAGTTGTTAGAGAGCAAATCTGACGTAGGTGGTAGAAGCACGTGCGACCTACATTGCTCACGTGTTCTGAAAAGGTCAATTCCTGGTCCAGGGTCACACACAAATCCCGCACAGTGGTAGAGAAAGAGACGTCTATGAGAGTAGTTTAACACTTGCGCACCTTTTTTCTGTGTCTACAACCAAAGCCCAGGGTTTTATTCCGGTTTCATTGACGATGGAAAATTGTCTACTTCCGTCGAAGTTCATCTCAACAATTTTGGAAAAATTTCCTGAATCTGCGTAGTACAGTTTTCTGCTTACAGTGTCCAGCGTCAATCCACAGATATGTGACGTTCCTATAGCAAATAATCAATGTCAGGTGAGGTAAACAGCATGTATGAACGTATGAACGCACAAATAGTAATTCAGCTTCATTTAGGAAAGTATGATTTTGTAAGGAATGTATGGTAAGTATGTATGTATGCATGTATGCATATACAGGGTGGGCCAGTAGGAATGCAACAACTTTGAAACCTTATAACTTGAATAATTTTTAACTGAGCGTCTTGTCCAATATATCAGATTGAAGGTAATTATCCATTTTATTATTCTGCAAAATATCTACGAGATACTATTACGACGTTTTGAGATAATTCTATTAATATTCGATGTGCCATATTCTTGCCATAAAGCTGCAAGAAAAAAACGAAATACTGAAACTGAAGATGTCAATTCTCTATAAACAATCACTTAGTACCGTACTAACAATTAATATCTTGAGTGAATTTACCATCAGTCAAACAAATACTCAATAATTTATGTCCACCAGACTTGTATACGAGACATAAAATTCCTGACCGAGACCGAGACAGTGGGGTCTGAGACCGAGACAGAACTCGAGACAGTGGGTTTCGAGACCGAGACCGAGACGAGACACAACTTGATTGTGGATAATGCTGAAGATTTATTATGCCGAGTCGATAGAGAAATCAAGTTCTTGCTACTGGTGATCGTTCGTGGCTGATGTGGCTTAGTATTAACAATCCTTCTGATGAAAATGGTGATGTGACTCTTATTACGGATGTGTTGTTTTATGTTTCGCGACATAATTATGTTCTCTCTTCGTGTCTTTGTGTCTGAGAATGTGTTTCTGAAAGGGACCTTACTTGCATCGCATATTGATACATTTGGTTTGGATTGTGATGATTCCAGATCTGTGCAAGATATGACTATTTTCATAAAATTGCCGAGATGGAACATCCGGAATGGGCCAATGTCGCAAGCAACGACTAGACGCCAGAAGATTGTTTACAACTGGGAACGCTTTCGTTGTGGTGGTTTTGGCGATTTCAACTGTGCTGATGTCTGTGCACTCTACTTCTGTCACGGGTAGCCCGAACCACTGTAATCGTCGGTACAGGATGATACGTGGTATTGCCAGGGCGTCCATCCCATGGGGGAATGAAGCAGAAATCTTCATAGCCTTTTCAGGGGAAAGAAATTTTTATTTGGCTACATAAAACGTCTGCTCACGGACTACTCAAAACGATTAGACTTCGAGGTGATTGTATGCTTGCATATCTTACAGCAAGTGTTTCAGATTACTGGTCCTGTTCAAGAATCTTGCAATCAGCTTCTGCTGACATGGCAGTTTTGGCTCAGCTGGTATACGTCAGTGCAGTCAGAAACTGAAGCTGATCAGAGAAGATGTACATTCACGGGAGGTCTATAGTTACAGAAGCACAAGGATTTGCAGTACCCACGAATTTGATGCAAACTTTTCGGTTCATCGAGCAAGATGAACCGTGCAGCATGACGATAAAACTCAGAAAAGGACAGTATACGGTCTAAATTGGTGCTAAGTTCTGTAGCACAGACCGCTATCGTATTGATGTTTACTATACAATACTGGATACTGTTGCATGTTAAATATAGGACTTTTCCATGATGACATGCTAGGTATTTGTGAAGAAATGGATCATTTTACGCCAAGAAAGTTGATAACAGAGGATCACGCACTCACAGACAGTATAGCTAACTTGTGTAATTTCTAAGACCTAGACTCACGTACAGAATGTGCAAACCGAGAGCTCGAGGAGTTTCAACACGCATATCGCGCCGTACAAGACATTGTGCCTGTTAATGACTTGATTCCAGACGATGGGAAACTCGAACTGATTCACCTAGAATCCTATGGAAATGGCATAGATGATGTAGGCACAGACAGTAACGATGATGACGAGCACAAGACACATCTTCGCATCCGCATTGTGAAAAATCGACTGAGATCAACCGTGGTTGATGACTTGTTTGCACCTCTGACAGTATTAGCCTGTGAACGAGACCCTAAACTACATCACTAAAACTGGAGGAAATTGTTGATCGCTTGGCTACGCACTCTGCTGCTCTGAAGAAGCATCTATTGTAATTTTAGTATGCCTCGACATGTCTGTGCACAGGCCTTCATATCTTATAATGCATAATGTTGCTTTATTAGTGAACTAGCTAAAAGTTAAAGAATTCAACAGCAAACTTATGCTTCAATTTTCGATAATCGAGATTTTCTCGTTTGTCGACAGTCGACCAATCGTCTGGGGCCGTCGTAGTGGGGGGGGGGATCTCATGACAAGAGGGGAATGCTTCATAGGCGTAAGGGGGGATGGACGCTCCTGGGTTTTGCTACTCGATATCCACGCTGTTCACGGTGGATGTCATTGTCTATACTGATCCCTTATAGTTCATTAATTCTATGGAGACCTCAAATCAAATTAAAGCTGTTGCGTTGGAGCCTCGAATTGCAGCAATATTCTCTCGACATTCGTCACAGGCCGGGACGTCGTAATCTACTTCCGGACTTTTTGAATACGTCTGCCATTGACTGAAAGATGTTTTTGTTACGTTCCTGTGGAAGACGTCATTGAATAAATATAGTTTGGTTGTTAACTTGTTTATTGTCAGAAACTTAGACGTTTCATCTCCTTGTGATGGGGTATGTTGGATCTGGCTACATTAGGGATGGATAGTTGTGTTAGACTTAGGTGGGACTGGTAGGCTGGTCACACCTGATCAGTTTGCAATAAGGTCTGGTCATGCAAATAAAGAGTCGAACTCTGTTTAGGCTGCGTGTAAACATGGGTGGTGGAGCTTGGCATTAGAATTTTGATCTGACGAGAGCTTTTCTATATTTTTTTGAGTAGGGAGGCCAAGTCTTCGGTTGTACTAGTAAAGTAGGGAAGACTTATAAGGTCATTTCTATTTATAGCTCTTTGCTTCGTATCTTTAGCGATTAACTGAGTTGCTGGTGTTATTTGGAGTTTTGTTCTGTCCGAATTGTTCGACGACTGTTCTTGAAGGGTTGCTGTCTTGTCGGCAAATTGCTGCTGTTTGACGGAAGGTGTTATGGTATCGTATGCTCTCTTTTTCAAATAATATATTTTTATCATTCGCAAACGAGCGTTTATCAATTAGAAGTGGGACCTAGTAGTAATAATAATAATAATAATAATAATAATAATAATAATAATATCTTTTCTTTATTAAGCGCCTGACAAACGCACTGCGCTGTACATTTACATGTTATGCAATTTAAATCTTAACTACTAACAGAACAGACAGCCTGCAATACAACGGCGCTAATAGCAGCCTACAAAGCATATCCGCCCAACGGGGGCTCGAACTCGGTACCTCTCGGTCTCTGTGCCAGATGTTATCCAATGCGACATCGAGCCCCCCGAACAAACATTATTAGTAGCATTATGTTTACACGCATGTATGCTTGTATGTTGACATTTGTGTTCATGTGTGTAGCCTATGCATGTGTGTTTGTTTGTTTGTGTGTTTGTTCGTATGTACGCATGTATGCTTGCATGCATTTATAATATGGCTAAACAAATTGGCTATTTTGTAATGCGCCTCTCAATAACCTCATAAGGGCGCTCAAATGGCAATCGAACAGGTTAAAGCCATACCTCTATCTTGCCACGGTAGAATACACTGCGTTTTGTCTAATTAAAAGTCGCTAACTTTGGCCTCCCAAATTAGGCACCCGAAATAAGAAAGGTTTAATATATGTATTATCATATTTCATTTACATTGTGTTTAGCACATGCAAACGAATCCCGGAAATATGCTTAATTAGTTACGGTCTGGGTCGTTGAATATGATCTTTGAGTTTCTTCCGTCGACGCTTATCCTTCCAATCAGTCGCTGCTCGACGGCAGTCCAGTAGACGATCTTTTCCACTGGGTCGAAGGAAACATCCGCTAGGTCGTATGTTTTCGACGGTAGGAGAGGAGTCATGGCACTGGATTGGAGGTCGATCTTATAGATATTACTTTTGTCTTCGCTGTCGGCCACTACCAAGAGGAAGTTGTCCGGAACAAGGTCTAAGGAAATGAAAGGAAAGTCATCGATTGTCGGAAATCTGATCTGCAGAGTACATGAGTACATTGATTTATATACTAAATCTAACTTGATGAAATGGCAGAGAAATCAAAACTCTTGTCGACAGATTCAAAATGTTTTTGTGTATAACCCCTGTCCTCAGAACATTGCATGCGATGCGAAGGAACAGCTTCAGAAATGAATTAAGGTGATTAGTCGACAACCGAGACAATTCAAAGCAGCACTAAGTTTATTATTTAAAACTTATGTCATGCATGGTACTTTCGATCGACCCTTAAGAGTTGTTAAGCACAGGGTTGTCTGTGTACAGTGTTTTTGGCGGACAAATAAATGTAAAGCATTATGTGAACATCAATCTAAATTATAAATCTGAAAGTTTGTCCTTCTGTTTTCCGGGATTAAGACCCCGAACGGAACGTTCTAGCGATAAAATTTTTTTGCAACACCTTTTTATAAGAATTTGTAGGCCAACGGTAATAGTCTCAACTTACAATTAACTTTAAATTCCGATTTCTTGACTTTAAAGTTTCGAAATGGTCACATTCAACGAGGTCATATCAATAACGGCGCCATTTGCTTAACGTCACGCGGAGCTAAATATGGAAATCAGGTGCTTTCGTCATAGTCTAAAACCACGACGCCGCCCTAAAAACTACGCTCGCTAATGAAACACTAAAAATTCAAGAATTAGAGTGCGAGCTCAACAAGGTAATAAAAGAACGGCCGAGTTTCGTCTACTATTATATTTAGCCCGGGGAACAAAATTTGTTCCCGGGCTAAATGTAGCTTTTTAATGGCTAACAATTTACTTTAAATTCCGCTAGGCCTATAATTATGGACTTTTTAATTTCCATGTGGTCATTTATTCAAAAGCCTTAAAATTTAGGTGAAGCCCGTATTCTAGCAGCCAATGACGAGGCCCATTATTTTCAAATCAGAAGTCAACACGGGCAATTTTCTAGGTCAACGCAACTGAAAACTGACCAATGCAACACTTCAACGATGCGACATTTTTAACGAACGTTCTGTTCCGAATTTCTATCTCAATCCAACTATTTTCAGCTCACAATTTAGCCTACTTTCAATTCCGATATATGGACATTTTTTTAATTTTCAAACCCAACAAGCGGCAATGATGGATTAAGCTAGAGCTACACGGAAACGCGTCCGATATATGTTGGGCTTTACTGCTGCTGCTGCTACTACTGCTGCTAATACTACTACATCTACTACTACTAATACTACTACTGCTGCCACCACCACTTCAACCACTACTACTATTACTGCTATAATTATTAATACTGTCAGTATCAGTAACCTATGCGTGTAACTTACTGGTAAACAAAGCGTACAGTTTAATTAGCTTTAATTAGTGTAAAAAAATTCCTCTTGGCAAAGCGAAAACAGGTGACGATAAACTCACCCTGAGCGGACACCTGTAACAGGTACGATCCCATTAAGATAACGCAGCTGATAAGGCAATGCATCTTTGTAGTTGAACTGCACTTCTAAGCTGTTGTCTTGTGTATTAATAACGATTCTAAGCGGTAGCCTATCTGTGTTCATAAATGCAGATGTTAACAAAAGATTGTGCAGGGACTCATCTAAAAAAGGTCCTTCTTCAGACAGTGCAGACTACCAAATGTCATCTGAACATCTGAACATCCTTTATAGGCGCTACGAGGATGCACAGCTGACAATAAAAAGCGTCTGTTACTATTTAAGCATTTGGGATATTTCCGAGTTTCTAAATTGATCCAGCCAGTTAATTGTCATGAAATTTCCGCATTTGCAGTTTCAGTAACAAATAAAAGTGGCGTGCATCAAGTGTCCGGCTGCATACATGCGTACATACATTCATGCATAGTTTACATACATACATACATACATACATACATACATACATACATACATACATACATACATACATACATACATACACACATGCATACATACATACATACATACATACATACATACATACATACTTACATACATACATACATACATACATACATATATACATACATGCATACATACATACATACATACATACATACATATATAAATACATACATACATACATACATACATACATACATACATACTACCTGCCTACATACATACATACATACTTGTACATACATACATGTATACATACCTACATACATACATAGGCTTACATATACAATGTATACATATATAACAGTTACAACTACATATGAGCTCATGTTCAGGAAATATTCGTCAAAGATGCTGGTAGACCTAATTAATTTTATACGGAAGTTTAGAATTAGGCTAACTGAAGACTGATGTATCCGCCTTTATTGTGTTGCTGGTGGCATAATTATAGGCCTAATTATTTTGTGCTGGTACCGCCATTCGATGCTTACAAATTTTAATTGTTTTCAAATGTAAACTCACTGTAATGCTATTATTAACAGTCAAATTCCTTCGTCGAGCTAGGCTGATGGAAATATTCACATTAATGTGAATATTTCCATCAGCCTAGCTCGACGAAGGAATTTGACTTTAGAGCAATATAAACACCAGTTGTTTCATGCATAGCTTTATCAGTTATGCTGAAAAAATCACACGGCTGAAGGTTCAATATATGAACAATTCCTATCTACACAGGAGCGGCGTTAAATGCTAAATATATATAGTCTTTTTAATTTAAATATTATTATTATTATTATTATTAAATAAATTTATAACGCGCGCAAGGTCACACCGAAATGTGAATCCGCCGCCGATTTTTGTTGGTCGGCGGCGCGCCGCCGCCGCCGACCAAAAATGGCCGGCGCGCCGCCGCCGACTCTATGAAGTCGGCGCAGGGCTCTAATCTGAACAGCTTATCTGATCTTTCTGTCAGTAGTTTGACGAAAATTTCCTCTGGTACATAGTGACCATAGACCCCTGAATTTATCAGGACAGTAGGCGCTCAGCATCGGGACTTGGAACTTGAGTCCATTCTAGATTTAGTCTTTTTATCGTAAGAAATTAAAGAAGAGTCCCATTTGGATGAACTATGTTTTCTTTTGTTTGCCTCCGCAAAAGCTGCATCTGGGAAACTTGAAACTGAATTCTATATAATTCAAGGTCGTTTGAAGGTAAGAAAAAGTTAAATCTTGCAAAAATCAGAGAGAAATGATAAGATCTCGGCTAGTAACTGTTGCACTCGGCTAAATCTTTCTTGTGTTCTAGTCTTGATAGGGTTAGTAGCTGTGGTAAGAAACAAAGCTACTAAATGAAAGAACATCCAAGGTTATTTTAAGTTCAGAAAGGTCAATATCAGAGAAAATTCTAGGGTAATGGCCATAACTCCGTCAAATATTGTTCTATTTGGGCGCTTCTTTCAGCTGTCTGCTTGGACCGATAAGGGCCACATTCGCAAAGGCTGAATACTAATAAGCTAACACATTCCAAGATTATGTGAACGTTAAAATGTCAAAATCAAAGAAAAATAATCAAAAACTGCCAAATAATGTTCTATTTGGGTGATAATTTTACCTGTTTGCTCAGGCCGATAAGGGCTCTATTCAAGAAGACATTGTACTTGATCGCTAACATAATTAGTGCAAATTCACTTCAAGGGAAACGGTCAAAATCAAGAGAAAATGGTAATAGCTCAGTCAAATGTTGTTCTATTTTGGTGATTCTGTGCTACGATAATTTTTCCGTAATTTTGACCTTTGACCTTGTTTTAAACCAAGGTAATTTCTAAGGTTAAAAGGTTAAAATCAAGGGGAACTGCAATAACTCAGAATCAACCCAAAACAACATTTGGCCGAGCACTGGCCATTTTCTATTTATTTTGATTTTTGACCCTGAAATGACCTTAGATTATGTTAGCCTTTTAGCAGTCTGTCTTCTCGAATGCAGCACTTATCGGCCCGAACAGGCAGGTAACAGAATCACCCAAACAGAACAGTATTTGGCTGAGTTATATCCTTTTCCTTGATTTTAACCTTTTCACCTTCAAATAACATTAGACTGCCTTAGATTTTGTCATGTTTCTTAAAGAAGGTAGCACTTGTCGGCCCGAGAAAACAGATAAAAAGAATAATCAAAATATAGACCCCCTAACATTATTTGCCTTTGCTAAGACCATTTCCTCAGATTTTCCTCTAAAATTGACCTTTCGACCTTAAAATAAACCTTGGCTTTCATTTAGTAGCCTTGTTTCTTACCACAGGTAGCCCTTATCAAGACTAGAGACGCAAGAAAGAATTAGCCGATTTCAACCATTTTTGGCCGAGCTACAACTCATATTTAATTGCGAATTATTTTATATCAATCCAGTTTCTATTTCAGTAAGAGTCTTCTCATCAATCCGACTTTTATTTAGCAAGAATTCTTTTCGTCAATCGAACTTGTATTCGACCAACGCTGAAACCCACGCAATGGCGAATAATTTACGACGCTAAACTACACGTTTACCGAATTCAGCATTCAAACGTTAAACTTTAGTTACTTTACTAGATTTGGAAGTACTGATCAGATACTCAGAACATCATGAACATGTATGCTGATCAATAAGACGCTCAAGTCGCAAGACCCACTTTTTCAACATTTATAGAAACATCGTTTACAACCTGCAATTCGCTTGCATTATTAGGCCTATCGTTCAGAACTATACCAACGTTGACATTAACAGTCAAATTTATAATTCTGCTTAATGCGTTTCCCGCAAGATTTATTTTCGAAGGAATCTTCAATGTTGCAGCGCCTCATTGTTATCTATTCATTTCTTTGTTAATGTATATATATATATATATATATATATATATATATATATATATATATATATATATATATATATATAACGTTGATGCAATTCGTAAACAACTGAAAAGGTTAGTTTCGCGAAGTTAGCGACGACGCACTATTGTTTTTATGTCCACAAATCTTTTACGCAGCGGCGGCAAAGAATACTTAAGCATTTCAATTTTAGAGTTTACAACATAGACTTCTATTGACATACTATATAAAACGAAAAAAGTCGTTTAGATCTAAATAATTGCAATACTAATCTATGGGACAGATGCTCATGTTTGAAATGTAAAGGATATTAAAAAGGTCAAAGAATTTTAGGCGAATTTTAGGCAGGTCATAAGGCAGGTCGGGAATAAAATAGGCAGGTCAAATGACCTTCCGCTAATCCGGTGTGAAATGGAAAAATGACAAAATTACAGTCGAGTCATATTACACGACATCGTCATATTGTTGAGAAGTCTATCGTCTAGAATTACAAAAAACATTGCTGCTTGTAAGCTGTTAGTATTTTGCCTGCATTGGCGTCTGATTCTTTATTGCATCGATTTAATATAGATAGCACACCCATATTATGCCTAAAACTGGCCTACAAAGGCAATTAACCAGTATGTTAAACTGTAAATACGGTTAAATGCCGTGTGAGTCAGATGAAATTAGGCCTACTTTCCGCCAGTCTAGCTTAGTTTATTGCTGTCCATAAAACCCAGCAATATTGACATGCATGACATGAAGTGTAAGCTTAAGCTTCATAATTTCACGATTAAAATCATGACAATCATCGTCATAATGATCGTCATAATGATAATAATAATAATAAGAAATTAGAATGAATAATCTATCTTGAAATTGCATGAACACTAAGTATAGATGTGCATGGTGTAATGTTTAATTTGCAACTAAACATATAGGCCTAGCTATGGGCAAGGCCATTGTTAACATATATATTATTGCCGTGCGATTTTATTGTAGCCTTTTAAATTTTGAAATTTGTGCATGTTGGAACTGTTGTTGGTCCATCCTTCCATCCATTCGCCCATCCATCCACACGTTGGTCTATCCTTCCGTCCATTCCTCCGTCCGTCCTTCCGTCCATCCATCCATCTGCACAGCTATCCACCATCTTCTCCACCGATCTTTCCTCCACTCGTCAATTTTATCGCCCTGTCATTCTTTCTCTCCTACATCCGTCCTCAACTTTAGTCCATCAGTCCAGACACCTGTTCATCTCCTCGTATATATGCCTTCATTAGGCAGTCAATCACTAATCTAAAAAGAAACAGATTTGCCTAAACCAATAAGCAAGCGGCAGCTGTTAGGATCCTGCTTATAAATCGTAGGCCGAATTGGCGACTAATTCTTCAGCCTAGAACAACAAACCAGCTACCAGTACTCTCATACACTGCTAAGTCCGTTTTCGTAGACGGAGTTTAGCGTGCACTTACTCTTTGAAGAGAATCCCTCTAGCGGACTCATGACTGGGTATCAGCATATGACATTTCAGAACGTAGCCGATAAGAGGACATCAAATTCAAATGCGATGCGGTGCGGCCACTGAGTAAGAGGTTGTGAAATTCAAATACACGGAGAGTCCGGGTTCAAAAGCTAATATATCAGGCGCTGTCCCAGCTGTCAGGGCTATGGGTCGAATGCTGGCTGCTCTGGTGGCATGAACATCATCCAATCGCCTTCGCTTAAACCCGGCAAAGACGAAATTCATTTGGCTAGGCACCCGACAGCAACCTGCCAGGCTTGTATAGAATATAGTGTTGCCTTTCCAATGTGGCGGTGTCAGCTGGGTCTTGCCCCGGCTTACTGTACCTACTTGACCTCTGTCGGCCCGTGTTGGGGCTCAGGGCTGCCGCTCGTCCCGTTCTGCTGAGAGGAGGTGCTCTTGGTCCCGTTTGCCTGCACAGCTACCACGCCAAATGGCGCTTTTTAGTGGTGGGCCCAACGGTATGGAACGGACTCCCACTGGAGCTGCGCCAGCTTCCTAGAACGCTCTCAGGCCTGAGGGGACATTTGCAAGAGGGACATGGTTTGCGCAGATCACAGCTGTTGTACTTTAAAACCAGACAGCATATGTGTAGGCCCTATGTAGCTCTTCGGCTACAAGAGACTGTTAGTTGCAATCAGACATTAGTGGTCTACATGTAGCAGTCTAGCTCAGTGATCAATAATTCAAATGTAATCCATAGACCCGTCATTCCAATGTTCGGCTGGTGCCAATCTCAAACGTGAATTAAAGACGAAGGTGATGCTTATCAAATTCATCATGCATGACAGAGTGTCATCGAACGGAACATAATTATATGCAATCCAGCTAAGAGAGCAAGAACAGCATGTGTTGACTATAACTAGATATTTGTTGACGTCCACAGGTTCAATATTATTCTCCAAAAACATGTTAGAAGTCTAGTACTAGAGAATGAAAAACTTATGTGGATGTATAACTTGTGTATTAACAGTTGATGCTGCATCCAGATTTATACTTTAAATAGAAGTGGGATTGACGAAAATAATTCTTGCATAAATAGAATTTGAATCGATGATTATCAAATTCATCATGCATGAGTAATGTAATGAATAATGTCCATAACTCTGTGACTGGTATGCCTAATCTTCATCAATGTATTCCAGAAAAGCAAGGACAAGATCATAATCAGGAAGCCAGTACTTCATTACAATCACTGCTGGAGAGTACAGTTATAGTTATTCCCAAGTTTCCAACTCCGTGTATAGCTGATAAGCTATTCTAGTACATTTTCCCTATTCTAGGTAATAACTTGACACTAGCTAACAGTAATAAACAACTAATATGCTAGCCAAATAAATGAACGAATGGCGGGCCTAATCCGCATGAAAAGAATCACAGGAAATAAAGTGAAAGCTCATATCAGTTGATTGATACCAGTTGAAGGGTAGGCCCAATTCGCAGCATGAATCGCATAGAAGTCAGTGTTAGCTCACTCCGCCTTGAAGGGGCGCTATATAAATCTCATAGATAGATAGATAGATATCGGGAAGCCAGTACATAGTTATTCCCACGCATTGTTTCTGACACCTTGTAAAGTTAATTAGCTGGACTGATATATCTGACGTTAGTAATATCGAACGACCAATATAAAACACAATTTCAGTGGTAGATATAACCCTCAAAGAAAATAATTTATATTCTTCTGTATTGTACTCTCACGTACCAATAACAGACATAATCTCAAAGTCAAGTACAAAAGGAGCCCTACAAAAGCTGGAGCTTATATAAGGTTAGGCCCTTATTTCCATATCAAAAGTCATTTATATTGCTGAGTTATCATGACAAAATTGTCCGGGTCTTGAAACAATCATTAGAGTACATCTATAGTAGTAGAAAAACTGATCAGTTCCAACTTGAAATGATCATTACTGTGACATTAGAACAACTGATAACAGCTCCAACTTTAAGTTCTAAGGTGCTTGTAGTGATGTTTTACAACGTACATTTAATATTAATCTCACTTGTAGTAACGATAATAATAATAATAATAATAATAATAATAATAATAATAATAATAATAATAATAATAATAATAATAATAATAATAATAATAATAATAATAATAATAATAATAATAATAATAATAATAATAATACGGATAATAATAATAATAATAATAATAATAATAATAATAATAATAATAATAATAATAATAATAATAATAATAATAATAATAATAATAATAATATAAATAATAATACGGATAATAATAATTTTTATGATAATAAGAAAGTAAGTAAATAAGTTAGTATAATCTTTATTTATCTAACTGCAACTGCATAGCCGCACCGTACTTTGGTTTACATGAAATTACACATTATAAAGCATTCTTGTTAAAAACGTTTTTCTCATTAAGTTGTCAGCCCGAGGGATAATTTGGTCATGCGGTCTGGGACGCAGGGAATAAGAGAGTGTCTTTACAGGAGGGAGGAGCGGGTTCAGAACATGGCCCGGTTTATAATAATACTAGTGTAATAATAAGAAACGTTGTGATAACAATAGCAGTAGTAATAGAAATACCACCATCAATAGAACATCAGCAAGAAGACTTCAGCAACGAGACTACTATTAATGTTATCAAAGACCCAGTAATACTACTACTACTACTACTACTACTACTACTACTACTACTACTGCTGCTGCTGCTAGTAGTAGTAGTAGTAGTAGTAGTAGTAGTAGTAGTAGTAGTAGTGGTAGTGGTAGTGGTAGTGGTAGTGGTAGTGGTAGTGGTAGTGGTAGTGGTAGTGGTGGTAGTGGTAGTGGTAGTGGTAGTGGTAGCGGTAGCGGTAGCGGTAGCGGTAGCGGTAGCGGTAGCGGTAGCGGTAGCGGTAGCGGTAGCGGTAGCGGTAGCGGTAGCGGTAGCGGTAGCGGTAGCGGTAGCGGTAGCAGTAGCGGTAGCGGTAGCGGTAGCGGTAGCGGTAGCGGTAGTAGTAGCAGTAGCAGTAGCAGTAGCAGTAGCAGTAGCAGTAGCAGTAGCAGTAGCAGTAGCAGTAGCAGTAGCAGTAGCAGTAGCAGTAGCAGTAGCAGTAGCAGTAGCAGTAGCAGTAGCAGTAGCAGTAGCAGTAGTAGTAGTAGTAGTAGTATTAGCAGCAGCAGCAGCAGCAGCAGCAGCAGACACTGAACTTACCCTGAGCGGACGACTGTTGAATTCGCATGAGAAGCGGAAGTAAGATAATGCAGCCGATCAGGTAACGCATCCTTGAAATTGAACTGCGGTCTCTTGGGATGATTACTCTCTTTCTTCAGACAATGCATAAGAACTTATGACCAGTTGTCATGGGGTCCTTGAATATCCGGTTTAGGCGTTACAGGGTTGGTAATCAACAGCGCTTGTTTCTATTTAGCCACTAACCCCTTCCGCGAGTTTGTTGCAGGGCACATGTTTAACTTAAAACGGTTTTCTGAAAATCCGCTGTAGTGTAGTCACGTGCTCTATAGACCCTAGTTACACTCATTGACATTTATATGGCCATGGATGTTCCAAATTGTCAACGGATTCTACATTAGAGATTTAAAGAGTTTAGGGATAAAATGAATTAATGTGCTAACAGTGCCCACTTTTTTGTCTGATATTTAAGAAAATTTCGTTAGCTATGCAAGAATAACCGCCAGAATTCACATGTTTTCGTTGAAGCCTTTCTATTGATCACAGTTAGAAACTACCAGAGTCTCTGAATATATTTCCACTCACGTTGGCGTTGCGAAAAGCGCTCTGTATACAAAATATTGGCTCCTTCAGCTTCGCTCTTTGTAAAAAAGTTCGAGTGTAATTCTTAGTAACGAGCATTGTAACGACTATTAAGAAAATTGCCACGAAGTGAAAGTACTGAGAAATGGTCGAAATTTTACGTACTTCGTTAAAAGTAAAAGTATTTCCATTTCAGATAGGCTACTTCGTTACAAGTAAAAGTACTGAAACTTTTACTAAAGAACAGTAACGCGTTACTTTTACTTCGTTACTGTACACCACTGGGGACAGGTTTGTTAATGCCAGTTTGTCTTAATCATTGTAGGACAGGTAAGTGAAATGCACAAACCGGCAAGGTAGTTTTCTTCTGACCCGTGAATACCTGAATCTTGATAGGGGCCTATAACAGGTTTTCGAACTGCACACATATGATTGGATAATTAGTCACTTACACATTGCCTTCATGGAATCTCTTATGCCTAGAGCCCTAGATGATTGTAAGGTTGACATAGAACTGCAGATTGCCTAGTTCGTGTAAGAAACGAGGATCTCAAATTTTCCTAGCCTCACTACTGTTAAGGTAAGCGCTAAGATAAGCAATGTTTCCTCTTGGGCATATAATTATACGAAAATGATTTGAGTTAAGATTATAAAGCTCATGCGTGATTGTTTATATTCTGTGTTCCACCTTATCTCAAGGACTTGTGTCTCCGGCTCACCCATTCCAGGCCGCAGATCCTTTCCCTATGCTATGCAAGATGACCTAGTACTTCCGCTGATCCGTCGATCAGAATTTCACTGTGCAGCGTTGAAGTTTCGCTGAGGTCGGTTCTTAAAATAACTTGTCTAGCAGCCTACGACATAGTCCTAGGCGTTGGTCTTTGCCTCCATTACGAGAGCGCTTGCAAACCATTCTTTTCGATTATTTTTATGCGCCATGGTAATTTAGGAACGCCAATGAGGAGTTTCTCTCGAAGAGGCGACATCCAAATTTATTATTACAATTAAGTGCCATGCTCACACGAGATAATAAAATAGGCCTACCGCCATTACGTATTCTTAATCAGATAAACAGGAAAATCATAATTTATGAATTAATGTAGGCCTTAAACAGTGGCACAGTCAAACTGGTATACGAATAAAACGGCGAAGAAGATAAAGCCAAAACATTACAAGCTTCATTTTTGTGCAGTCCTGTTTAAAATATTACTCATCTCTGTTGTTAACAGTCATTGGATTATTTGAAAACTTTCAAATCGTTACAGCTCTATTCCAGCAAATATGGATAACCTTCATATTCTAACGCTTTTTAATCCTTTATATTTGATTGGATATACTTACTTAATAAGTTCACAAGTTTCAAAGATGATAATTTAACCTAACGGTACGGTGGCTGATTGCTACGGGGTTCGAATCCGGTGTTCGATGAGAAGTTGACAAATCGCTGTTGAGCCATATTAATCGCAATTGACTTTGTCCTATTGTTGATTTCCTATCATCTTAGGTGTGACTTAGCTGGACTATCCCAAAACCACGTTAAATTGACGACAAATCTGACAAACAATTGAATGAACCGATTTCAACCATTCTTGGCCGAGATTTGACCATTTCTCTAAGATATTTGCTAGATATAGAGTCACGATGACGAAGTAGCGCTCTTGCAGTCCTTCAATGAAGCCGTGGTCCGAAATGAGGAAGAGAACAATTTGTTCTGCAAATGGTCGAGTACCATGGGAATAAGTTTCCTAAAAGCACTACAGGTTATAAATAAAATAATGATAAATAACTAACGGTTCTATTTTTGCCTTTGCCTTTTATTTTATGTTTACGTGTTAGGCGAATTTTAGGCATGTCATAAGCCAAGTCGGGAATAAAATAGGCAGGTCAAATGACCCGCCGCGAATCCGGTGTGAAATGGGAAAGGGGCTGTCCATAAATGACGTCACGCACCTAGGGGGAGGGGGTCGGAAATTTGTGACGATGTGTGACATGGGGGTGGGGGGTCTTTGAAGTGTGACGTCACACCAGGTCTACATGTATGTTATTAAATTTAACAATTAACAACAATTTTATTTTAATAATAAACAGCACTAATTTTGAGGATTAAATTTTCATTATTTTTTAAATTATTTTAATATATACGGGCACCATTATTAATATTTTGTTAATTATTTCAATATTTGGTCACCGTTAGATTTTAAAATATTCATGCTTTCCCTATTTGTTCCATGAAGGAGCATTTGCTTCGCCATGGAAATTTGGTTTTAGGGAGGGGGTCAGAGCTTTGTGACGTCATTTTCAGAGGGGTGTTACTTTTGTGACGAAGTGTGACGAGGAGGAGGGGGTTAAAAATCGGTCAAAATTGTGTGACGTCATTTATGGACGGCCCCAAATGACAAAATTACAGTCGAGTCATATTACCTGACATCGTCATATTTGAGAAGTCTATCGTCTAGAATTACAAAAAACATTGTTGCTTGTAAGTTGTTAGTATTTTGCCTGCATTGGCGTCTGATTCTTTATTGCATCGATTTAATATAGATAGCACACCCATATTATGCCTAAAACTGGCCAACACGATGTTCCAAGGCTATTAACTCGAATGTTAAACTGTTAATACGGTTAAATGCCGTGTGAGTCAGATGAAATTAGGCCTACTTCCCGCAAGTCTAGCTCAGTTTATTGCTGTCCATAAAACCCAGCAATATTGACATGCATGACATGAAATAATGGAACTTAAGTGTAAGCTTAAGTTTCATAATTTCACGATCAAAATCCTGACAATCATCGTCATGATGATCGTCATCATGATAATAATAATAATAAGAAATTAGAATGAATAATCTATCTTGAAATTGCATGAACACCAAGTATAGATGTGCATGGTGTAATGTTTAATTTGCAACTAAACATATAGGCCTAGCTATGGGCAAGGCTATTGTTAACATACAATGTATATTGCCATACGATTTTATTGTAGCCCTTTTCATTTTGAAATTTATGCATGTTAGAATTGTAGTTGGTCCATCGTTCCATCCATTCCATCCATTCGTCCATCCATCCACCCGTTGGTCTATCCTTCCGTCCATTCCTCTCTCCGTTCCACCGTCCATCCGTCCATCTGTTCAGCCGTCCACCATCTTCTCCACCAATCTTTCCTCCACTCGTCATTTTATTACACTGTCATTCTTTCACTCCTGCATCCGTCCATCAGGCCCAGTTCATTTCCTGTTGTATTCCTTCATTAGGCAGTCAATCACTAATCTAAAAAGAAACAGATTTGTCTAAACCAATAAGCGAGCGGCAGCTGCTGCTAGGATCCCGCTTATATATATCATGGGCCGATAGGACCCAATTCTTCAGCCGAGAATAAACCCGTTGCTAAGTCCGCGTTCGTAAACGGAGGTCAGAGGGCGATGACTCTTTGAACCGAATCCCTCTAGCGGACTCATATTTACTGATAGTAAATTTTACTATCTCTCGTATCAGCGTCGGCTACAAACTGAACAGCCTTTCCCGGAAGAAACTGTGACCAAATTAGACGAGGTATCTTGATGCGGCTACACCGCTACAATTGGACGAACGTCAATTTAAAGAAAATTATATAGAAATGTATTCGACTGACGAGAAAGTTATGAAACCCGTTCATCATTAGAGCATTAAAAGCGCAGAATTTTCCATAACTCATCAATAATGGGAAAGCAAAAGCATTACATTAGTCTATAGGATGGACGCATTAGTAAAATGAAAACACTGGTTGCAACGATATGCTTGTGGCTTTTCTTCGAACTCAATGTATAAATTGGACTTGTACACTGTTGCAAAAGAGTCGTTCAAACGGCAACGCTCCAGACGGGCACACGCCGCTGATGTTTGATATATCATATTGCGTCATTTTTTTGTCAGCTTCCTTTCGCTTTTACTGTTTTGCACTGTCGTTTTCACTCATTCATTTCAGGAATTTTATCCGTTAAGACACGAGAAACCTCATCGCAATCATGCATGCCCTCTCACTTGTGGTGTTCCTCAAGGTTCTGTTCTCGGGTCCCTCTTGTTCATCCTCTGCACTACTCCACTCAGCTCACTCATCAAAGCATCCGAATTTGACCATCATCTATATGCTGATGACATCCAATTATTCATCTCTTTCTCTCCAAACAGCTTCTCCGACTCCATTGATCATCTTCTCTATGTTGTCAAACAAATCTCCTGGATGCCCTCAAACCTGTTGTGCCTCAACCCCTCTAAAACTGAATTCATTCTTATAGGCCTCCGAGAGCAACTCAAGAAAATACCTGATCCCTCCATTCCCTCAACTTTGACTCTGTATCCACACACACATATTCATTGCAAATTCTCCTGTCCGCAACCTCGGTGTGACTTTTGACCAGAATCTGAGCTTTTCCGAACACATCACCCATCTTTCCCGCTCTTGCATCATGCACTTTCGTGATCTTCGTAGAATCCGCCTATACCGGTACTCGACTTCAAAACCGCATCTACAGTCGCCACATCCATAGTTCACGCCAAATGAGATTACTGCAATGCTCTTTTCCTGAATTTAGACATAACCCCAATTAACCGCTTCCAAGCTATTCAGAATGCTCTCGCCAAAACCACCAAACACTACCATATCACCTCTCTCCTGAAATCACTCCACTGGCTCAAAATTCCTGAACGAATAGAATTCAAAGTCATATCACTCACCTACAACACATTTCAATCCTCCCAGCCCTCCTATCTCCGTCAGTTGTTCACGGTCCAACCTCTTCGTTCAACCCGTTCATCTCCCACCCTCATACTGCTCCGCCCTTCCATCACCTCATCACTTAAATTTGCAAATCGCTCCATAGCCATAGCTGTACTGCCTCTTTGGAACAAACTCTCGCTACTGCTACGACAAATTTCCGATCCATCCCACGACCCTCACCAAAACCTCACCTCTTGCTATCTCTCCACAGGTCTTCCACTCAACACTGAAAACACTGCTTTTTCACAAATCCTATCCCGATTCCTTCTCTTCCACTCACCTGCCTCGCCATTTCAACTCTACGCATCATCCACCTTAGCCCTCTGACTGTCTGCCTGCTTGACTCTTCGGATCTTGACCTCTGTCTATCGATTCTGTTTTGATTAAGCGCCTGCGAATATTAAGCTGGTTCCCGCGACTTCGCTTTTGTGTGCGCTCTAGAAATCTCGAGTTTACGATTACGATTACGATTACATGTAACTGTGTTTGGAAAAAGTTCCAAGCTTCGATTTGATTTTAAAAATTGAAGAACTTGCAAAGGCGTTTCATCTCTGGCAAGATGCAAGATATTAACATTAATTCATCTCATAATTCAAATCCATCTACATCGCAACTGACCGTCAGTCAGTCGGACGTGTACATGTAAGTCTTGAGAGTCTTCCAGCAACTCTTGGCGTGATAATCTCTCCAATCCTTTAATGTCATACAACTGATACTAGAATGAAAAGTTGGCACTGTGTTCTTTCATTTGTGCACATACTGCGCCCCTAGATTTTGGCGACCCAGGCAACTGCCTGCTTTGTCTGTGCCTAAGGCCGGTATCACGAAATAGAGTAGGCTATCCGTCCTAGGACTATCCGGGGGGATGTACGAATTTATCCCCCGGATGGAATAAACCGGTTTAGAGTATCCGGGGATAAACCATTCTATCCCCCATCGGTATACGCATCACGATAGCCTCGGCAAAAATCCAGTCAAAATCACCAAAAAACGAAGTAAATTGATTTCAGGTCGACTTACAAACTAAAGATACGCAATTTAAAAATGTTATGACATTGTGTACAATAAATCCAAACAGTACGACTGAATACACTTAGAAACCGCTAAAAATGCAAATTAAACCGAAAACTCCATTTCGCTAAGGGGGATACTTATGTTTGGGGATACTCTATTTCTTGACCCCGCCCTGACTTAAGTGCTTGTTTTTTGTAATAATGACACGAGAAATTCAGCTAACAGTAAAAAATGCATGTAGGCTGTCATCTGGTTCAAAGACACCAAAAACCAAGTTTGTTTGTGTGTGGTTAGACGTGTAGGTAAGCCGATTCCTTCTTGATCCTACATTAACCCTCGGGAAACCAAAGGGGAGGGGTTACCACCCCACCCTACGTTTTTATGCATACATTTTTTTCATATGGAATATAATTTTTACATTTTAGGTAGCTGTAGCAGGTTCATTTGCGCACATTTTGAGGTAAACATCATGATGGTATCTCACGCCGTTCTAAAGTTATACCCGATATAGCCGAGGTACCAGAGGGGGTGGATACCCCCCTTGGTTTTTCGACTATAGCGTATTCATTTTTCTGCCTGGAAGAGAAACAAATATGCCATTCTGTAGAGGGAATGCAGGGCTACATTTGCTGCTTACATTTTTGTCTTTTGAAAACTGGAAGTGATCCAAATAAATTATAATACGCGTTATCTGTCTGAAAATGGCGAATGCAACATCACAATGTAAACCGATATTTCCACATAAACGTTTGTCAACAGTTACAGATTTAGAACTTATATTAGCTGAAACATATACTGAAGATGAAGTATGAAGCCAGTTTACAGGAAGATTTCGCACAAAACAACGGAAGTAACTTGCAACAAATGCAAGGACCACTGACATATTTGACTGCCGTGAACAATAACGTGAAGTCTTGTTTCATGTTGCCTTTAGATTTCGCTACAACTAAACAGACTATGAACTAGTTTGTAGGCTATTGTTACAAATGAAACATCATTATGATTAAAATGTTCTTGGATACATAGATCAGTTTAAAAACACACATAATCTTATTTTTGTTTATCCAAAATGTACGCAATAATATAAAATATCGTTAATTATGGGGGTTCCGTTGTTAAAAGTTATGTAATTTCGAGGTGCATGCACATAATGTACAACTAAATATACCATTTTGTTCATAAATGAATGCTGAATCCATTGCTGTATTATAAGATATGATATCTGAAACAAAACACGAAATCCAGGAGGGTAACCAACACCCCTTGGTAGCCCGTGTTACAAAAAACCTCGGTAGCCTGAGGGTTAAAATATTCAATTGAGTGTCAGTAATAACCGTTCCAATCATCTTGGACCTTACTTATTTTCGTACTGCCCACATAATAAACTGCTATCAAAACAATACTGTCTTATAAGATAACCAAATGCGTTTAACACGACATCTACAGTGCACGTTGAGCTAAACTAACGTTACAGCCTGTCTGAAGAAGCTAGCATAACATTTAAACTACTCATGACACACACAAAGAGACACACGCAAGCACACACGTATACAGTGGTGCACACACATACACACACACTCTCTCTCTCCCCCTCTCTCTGTCTTTCTGGCTCTCTGTCTCTCTATCTCTTTGTCTGTCTCTGTCTGTCTGTCTGTCTGTCTGTCTGTCTCTGTCTCTCTCTGTCTCTCTCTCTATCTCTCTCTCTCTCACACACACACACATAATATATAATAAATAATATGACTGTGTGCGTTTAATTAACAGAGCGGAGTAATCGTTGAACATGTGAAATATTGTTGCATCATCATAGATTAAAGATATTAAACATTAGGACTGTAGTTAGTTGTCAAGTGGATGTTAGAACCTTTTATTTGCCAGATTATGGAGCTATTGTAGTGGTGTCCAATGGTAGTATGTACTCGTAGTGGTGTGGCGACCTTTCACCAGTGAATTCGTTGGAGTTGGTCAGTGTGTGTTCCATGGTAGTCATGTATTGCAGTTCGGCGATGACGCGTTCTCTGTCGAGCATATCAACAACAAACTTACGTTAATTAATTAACAGTGATAAATTTCTTCTTCAGAAAGATGGCATTACCTTGAAATGAGAAACATTACCACATTGACGATGCTTAGCAATTGTACTTAGTCAGGGTACAATTATGTATCATATATGTACAGAATGCATGTATGTATCGTGAGGTGCGGTGGTGTAGGGGTATGTTCGGTGCCTTGCAGCCGGAGGGTTGCGGGTTCAAATCCACCTCAAGCTGCCGCGTAGGGACCCTGGGCAAGTCCTTCACTCGCAATTGCTCATGCGCTTCGGCGTGAAACTCCGATACAGCGTCCGCGCTGTAGTCAGAGCGCCTCCGATTAGAAATCTTGAAGGGGCGCTATAACAAGTGCTCAAACATACATGTATGTATGTATGTATGTATGTAGCCTATGTATGTATGTATGTATGTATGTATGTATTTATGTAAATGTATACATGAATGTATGCGTGCGTGTGTGCATGTATGTATGTGTATGTTGTGCGTTTCCTAATAGATTAATAAAGGCTATAGCCTACTTACTAACTTACTCCTAAGTTTTATCCGAAAACTAAAGTATTCTAAGCCGTCCAACTATTGCGGCTCATCCCGAGAAGATGATCTTGAATCTGATGCTATTCTCCAACAGTGTTTCTAGCGGAATTCAAAACTGGTAGGATTCTGGTAGGTTTTCATTAATCGGGTGGCGCCGTTGAGGAAAGACTATACATGTAGGCCTATATATCGCATATGAATATGCGATGTTTCAAGACTTTAGGCTGACCTGTAAGGACCGGATTGCAACTCTGTCACATTTACAGTAAAAACCATAAACTAGAGTTTCGAATAGGCTCAAACGCGAACATTTAGCATGTAGGGGAAGGGCTTCTAATATGGACCCCCTAAGAAACTTTTACTATTTCATAGCACAGAAGCCATTGAACGTGTAGTTTATTTATTCCATGCATTACTTGGCATGAGGTGTTGCCAAATATGAAGGAATGATTCCTTAATCTGTGCAAATAAATTTTTAACGATTTTCTTTTTCAAAATACGGAAAGTGGCTCATATTACACGACCGGGTGTGTAATATGAGCCACCATTTTAAAGATGGAATTGCAATGTTTCCGTGCCGCAGACTAATATTAAAACAGTAAAAAACGATTTCCTAAGATTAAACTTACTAGGATAACCATGCATTAAGAAACAATTTGGCCTATGCCTAATGTAAACAACACTGAGACCCGGTTACGTGAAAAAATATCCATAACGGCCTATTTCTACTGTCTCATTCCATAAGGATAGGGCCCATATTACACATTCGATCACAGGACCATATTACACAAATGTTGTGCTTCGGGGAAATCTGTTATAGCGTGATCGACGAATGTATTATAAGTCAATAAAGTTGTGTTTAAAAAAAAATTGTCTATTTTCTTAAACATCAGGGCATACCATAGATGAAATCCTAAACTATATAACACTTGTTGAAGTTCAACAAGTCTTATTGTAACGCCCGCGTATAACTCGGGGTTACGTCCGGTGTCGGCCATCTTGGATCGCCGCCATTTCCCGACGCGACCGACGCGCCGGTGTCGGCCATCTTGAATCGCCGCCATTTTCCGACGCGACTGATGCGCCGCTTGACGACCGGCTCGATGTCGCTGTCGCGACGAGGGTCCCCTTAGTACAGTTCGCCTCGATCCCACGGTTTTCTGCGGTAGGTGACGACTAAAGGAGAGGGGAGAGAAGTACTTAAAAGGATCGCGACAGAGAGCGACACATAGAAACGCGCTGTCATTGACACGGACAGACAGGCATAGGGACACAGGCCGCGGTCGTCGGCGACACTTCAAAGGGAGACCGACTTGAGCGCTAAAGCGTGTTTCCAACGCGTCCTCGCCAGGTGTCGCGGGTGGGTTGAGCAGAGGTAGAGATACCGACACATATTAGCGACAAGTAGAAAGACAGACAGTTAGGCGTACAAGGAGACGGTCCTATGACAGTGACGTCGACTCTTGGGTGGGCTGCAACTGCCGTAGTTTCCTTTGATGTAGATTTTCCCACACTTAGGGTAGTTCGGTTCTCACGAGAGCGGCCACACGCGCAGTTGATAGTTAGATTCCGTGGCGAGCAGACAGTCGAACAATATCTATAATCGACGGGCTCAACGACGACAGACATTTGCGACGTTTCTCTAACTCTGAATACCGCCTCCGTTGCGACCTAACTCTTCGACAGCTGGATACCGACTGACTGTCTGCTCGCCACGGAATCTAACTATCAACTGCGCGTGTGGCCGCTCTCGTGAGAACCGAACTACCCTAAGTGTGGGAAAATCTACATCAAAGGAAACTACGACAGTTGCAGCCCACCCAAGAGTCGACGTCGCTGTCATAGGACCGTCTCCTTGTACGCCTAACTGTCTGTCTTTCTACTTGTCGCTAATATGTGTCGGTATCTCTACCTCTGCTCAACCCACCCGCGACACCTGGCGAGGACGCGTTGGAAACACGCTTTAGCGCTCAAGTCGGTCTCCCTTTGAAGTGTCGCCGACGACCGCGGCCTGTGTCCCTATGCCTGTCTGTCCGTGTCAATGACAGCGCGTTTCTATGTGTCGCTCTGTGTCGCGATCCTTTTAAGTACTTCTCTCCCCTCTCCTTTAGTCGTCACCTACCGCAGTAGACCGTGAGACCGAGGCGAACTGTACTAAGGGGACCCTCGTCGCGACAGCGACATCGAGCCGGTCGTCAAGCGGCGCGTCGGTCGCGTCGGGAAATGGCGGCGATCCAAAATGGCCGACACCGAAAGTAACCCCGAGTTATACGCGGGCGTTACAATTATGGGCCACTGTGTAATATGGGCCTCGACTGTATTTCCCACCTATCATGTCTGCGGAGAGCTCTTACATTGGGAAACCATCCGTATACTGATTTCAACTTCCTGTTCTGGATGTGTCCCTTTACTAATAACTTCTGCCCGAAAAACATCAACGTTTGTGTTTTGGTACATGTTGCTTATAAGACTTGCTGAACTTCAACAAAGTGTTATATAGTTTAGGATTTCATCTATGGTATGCCCTGATGTTTCAGAAGATAGACAATTTCTTTATTATATAAAAACACAACTTTGTTGATCTATAATACATTCGTCGATCACGCTATAACAGATTTCCCCGAAGCACACCATTTTTGTAATATGGTCCTGTGATCGAATGTGTAATATGGGCCGGGAGCAAGACATAATGTACCAAGACGAAAAGTACCAGGTCAAAAGGTACCAGACAAAATGTACCACGTCAAAATGTACCAGACACAGTGTACCAAGACATAATGTACCGCGACAACAAGTACCACGTCAATGACTACCAGGACAAAATAGACCAGACATAATGTACCAGCATATCTAGGCCAAGCATGTAGGACTATGAAGACAATCCCTTCTTGACTGACTTACCCGTGCGTTTACGGGTTATTACCAGGACGCAGTGAACATATCTACCGCCGCCTATTACATCATATAGGAAACCTCAACCCGACAGGTGCACCCCATTCTATAACCACGGATTTCGAGTTGGCTGCCATAAACGCTCTGCGACTGTCATTCCCTGACGCCGAAATGAACGGTTGCTATTTCCACTTTGGACAGAATGTTTGGCGCCGGCTGCAGGCCAATGGTAAAGCAACACTATACACAGAAAACGAGCAATTTGCTGACAAGGTGAAGCAGTTAATGGCATTAGCCTTTGTTCCCGTACCAGATGTTATTGCGGTGTTCGAACAATTGATGACTAACGACGATTTCCTAGATTTAGATTTCCTACTGGATTACTTTGAGGAGAATTACATTGGGCGTCCACGTAGAGGTCGACGGGTGGTTCCACGGTTCCCCGTGGCATTATGGAACCAATTTGAACGCGTTCGAGCTAAGCTTCCGCGGAGTAACAATTACACCGAGTCGTGGCACAATGCTTTTAACGGAACAGTCAATATCGCCCATCCCTCCGTTGCGAGACTGGCTCGAAAGCTTCAACAAGAACAACACGCTACTATGATTTTGAGGGCACAACATGCAACCGGTCAGCCTCCAGCCAAGAAACGAAAGAAATACATCCGCATCAACGAAGCCCTTACCACGATGGTGGATGCTTATGATCGTACCGATGCAATTACTTACCTGAAAACCATTGCCCGAGTCCTGAATATTAATGTCCATTTCCCATGTGTTACAAAGGCCAATGAATTGTCTGATTTTACATTGAAACCGCTTTTTAAATTGTCTGATTTTATATTTGGGCAGGTAAATTTTGTCTCTCTTCATACATTTTGTCTTAGTACTTATTGTCTCAGTACTTATTGTCTTGGTACTTATTGTCTTGGTACTTATTGTCTTGGTAATTATTGTCTTGGTATATTTCGTCTTGGTACATTTTGTCTGGTACATATTGTCTGGTTGATTCTGTCTTGATACATTTTGTCATGGAGCCTATGGGCCATATCTTTATGGAATGAGACAGTAGAAATAGGCCGTTATGGCTATTTTGTCCATGTAACCGGTTCTCAATGTTGTTTACATTAGGCATAGGCCAAATTGTTTCTTAATGGTTATCCTAGTAAGTTTAATCTCAGAAAATCGTTTTTTACTGTTTTAATATTAGTCTGCGGCACGGAAACATTGCAATTCCATCTTTAAAATGGTGGCTCATATTACACACCCGGTCGTGTAATATGAGCCATTTTCCGTATTTTGGAAAAAATTCGTTAAAAATTTATTTGCACAGATTAAGAAATAATTCCTTCATATTTGGCAACAACTCATGCCAAGTAATGCATGGAATAAATAAACTACACTTTTAATTGCTTCTGTGCTATGAAATAGGAAAAGTTTCTTAGGGGGCCCATATTAGAAGCCCTTCCCCTACATAATTCAGTTTAGCCGTAAGGAAGAAAGATATTGTAAATTTGTTTGATAGTAAAACTTAAAAGATATGAAAAGTTTGAAAACTAATATATGTGTGCTTGTATAGAACCATCTAAGTTATTGTTACTAGCTAGTAGCTACGAGTTTTATGTGGTGTTGCTTATTTAATAATAAATACATGCTCTACGCCTACGGAGTACGGACTACGGACTAGTCTACGGTAAGTACCAAAGATTCAAGAGGGAGGAAGATGGCCCACTTAAAGAAAATTGGCTTGCGCAGAGCGTATGTAGGGTGCGCGATGCATGCTGTTATAGCCGCAAGGGCTTCTGGTCTACCCGAAAAGTTTGTATAACAGCCATGTTAAAACCCATCAGTTTAAAGTCGATTTTTATACGAAAGGTATCGTAGGCCTAATATAAAAATCATATAAAATTTGTATTGGTAGTACTTTATTTCATAATATTATTAGAGGGTCCTTGAATGTTTGACAGTAGCTGACAAGGGAGGGAGGAGGTAAAAAACTGTCCAAAATTTGTTGACATAATTAATGGACTACCCTAACTCTTTGTTTGTCTCAAAACACCGATTGCGGCAAAGGTCAACTGGTCAACAAGGTCGTATACAGGGTCAAACGATGTATCGCCAGTGCATGATCGCCTTTGCAGAGGCGATAGACACGATAACAAAAGTAGATGTTTCCGTCAAAACTTTTTTCTTGATACAGATAACGGGGGCCAGGCCTATTGAAACCAATGCAGCATGCATCGTCGACCAACTATATTCGTTGTTTTACATTAAATTTGATCTGTGCGTAATTGTACCATAGAATAACAAGTTAGTAGGGTGTATACAATTCTTCCTTGCAGTTATAGCGGCTAGGCTGAGCGTTATTCTTCCACAGACACGTACACAACCAGTAGAATGTGTGCGCTATTCTCCCATAGACAGCAGAAGAGTGTTCGTATTAATTCTGCTACAGACTTACAGCAAGTAGAGCGGGTGGCATTTGCACTGGTGACGTTGGCACGTGGTTTACAACGCATTGGGAGTAGTTACTCCATGTCCTGTTGAAGGCGGGATGGACGAACCACTGACCATTCTCCATGCACTGACGACTGGCAAACCCTACAAATCCCAAAAAACAACTAATTCGCATAACTGTAATAACTATATCGCCCTACATAATATTATTAACATAATGTGGGGCACAGTAATCGATTGGTTAAAGCGCTTAGCCTGTAACGTGAAGAGAACGGGTTCGAGTTTTCACTGAAGAGATCACTTTGTATAGGGACGATGAATGGACAATTGACGAGCGCCATTGATGAATGTTAGGAAGACAACATCGAATGCAATTGGACTGCACTGCACTGTATGCATGCATGCAGCGCCGGCATGCATACATAAATACATACATACATACATACATACATACACACATACTCTGCGTCTGCATACACCTTTTACAAGAATTTGAAAACTGTTCTTTATCGCCGGAGTTGGGCTGGGAGCGCCTCTGAGTAGGTTATCTTGGAGGTGCGCTATATAAGTCCTCTAATGAATGAATGAATGAATGAATGAATGAATGAACATGCATACATACATACATACATACATACATACATACATATATACATAAATACATACATATATACATACATGCATACATACATACATACATACATACATACATACATACATACATACATACATACATACATACATACATACAGACAGACAGACAGAGATACAGACAAGCAGACAACTGATATTGGATGGTCGCTGCTTCTAAGAGAGGCCAATACTCAATAGGGGGCAAACTGTCATCGTACACGCTGTTTTATTGGCTGATGCATTACAGGCAGAGAGACTCATGAAACACTCGACATAACACCGCTCAGAATCAATCCAATGGAGTCTATTGTTTGCTAACAGGAAACATTGATGTATGCATGCATATCAACATTTATATAGCGCCTGTCAATCACACTCGAGTATCTCTCAAAAAAGAACGTACATACTCTGGCATAGAGTGAGTGCTTATAAATTAGCAAACGCCTGAAACAGAAACGCCTCTAGCGTCACATACTATCAGATAATTTTCATTTACTTATCACACAAAGGCCCCACCCTATCAGCAATGGGAGGGGGTATCCGTCGGTTGGGCCATGCGTGTCTGAGTGGTTCGCCTAAAATTACCAGGACTGTAGGCTGCCATGCTCGGGTCTTGGAACTTGGGTCCATTGTCAATTCAGTGAATTTACTCTTTTTATCGCAAAAAAACGAACGAAGTGTCCGATTTTGATGAACGTTTTGCTGCTCTCTTTATCTCGACGAGAGCTACATCTGGGAGAGATATTGACCCTAAATTCAGGGCCATTTAAGGTCATTTCAAGGTGAAAAAAATTAGCAAAAATCAGAGAAATCGAATTAAACAGAACAAAAAGTTCATCCAAATCGGACCTATACATGTAAAGGCCTACGAAGGGACTTTCTTTAACCCTTAATGTCGGCAATCGTAACCGTAATCTCCAAACTTCTAAAGCGCCACTCGAAAGCCAAGCGCAGGGCACCAGCTTATTCACGAGTGCTGCGTCGAGTCAGCGGGGTTGTCAATCAATCAATCAATCAATCGAGTTTATTGAACCAGTTCGTTACAAAATCATAACAGTACAATCATAACAATAAGCAAATTAGATCAGTTAATGTGCTATTCAATATTTTTATTATTCTACTTGTTTAACCTAAATAAAGTTTATAGTGATTGCACTTGTAGATGAAAGTACATTATATCGTTAGGAACAAAGGGCACTCCTAGAAGGGATAGACTCCCGCTGGTTAGGGGTTGTGGTGGTCCAAAGGGTAGTCAGAAGGAGGTCTGAGTCCGGTTGCCAGTGCATGGATCATGTTGTGCGCTTCTGGTGAGCATTTCCCTGAAGTGCCGCTGTATAATTTGCGATTGTCCAGCATAGGTCTTTGCAATAGCAAAAGGACAAATTTTTCATCATAACCAAAGCAAGAAAGAATTAAATTTCCATCGAATAAATAATAAGAAACTATTTCTATCAGAATATTGCATGGCCTTGGCCGAGAGTTGTTTCTTACGACGTCATTTCCTGTTTAGAAACAATTCCGCCACATAAATTGAAGATTATCCGATCGTCAGATGGTGGTATACAGCTGATCAGTTGACTGTAAGTCAAAGGTTAGACTCACGAAATGATCTCATATCTATCTGAACGCCCAAGGGAGGCATAACTTCTCAGAGATCGATACAAAATACATGCAGTCAGACACAGACAGACAGGTAGGCGGACGGACGGAAGGACACACAGACAGACACAAGACAGACGCACATACAAACGGACGTAAAGACAGCTGCAGTAGAACTGCATCAACCAACCGAACTATATGAGAGACACTCGGCGCTGGCTCCCTGTCACGGACAGGATCAGTTTTAAGATTCTTCTCAGCGGACGATCTTCGATAGGGGATGGTCTGACCCCAGAAGTAACCAGAGGTTCTGCGCAGTGTTGTATCAATTACATTGCAAATGTATTTCAATTATAATTGCAATTACATGCTTGTAAATGAAGAGTGTACTTAAGCGTGCATCGATGCATAATGATGACTGTGCAGTTAATTTATGTAATCTAGCAAATATTATGTAGTTATTTATCGTAATGTAGTTATATGGCAGTGGAGCTAATGTTGTTATTTGTTTCGATGAGTATTATTGACTGACCATCGATGAGAAATAGGTTGATGTAGATTGGACAAGAAATGACGGCTAATTGCCCAGCAGGTGTTTCTGGCCAGCAGGCGATGGTGTCCCATGTGCGTTCACAGGTCGCCCGGTCACCCGCTGCTGGACCACCATCACCATCCTCCGCATCTTCATCCCACGGTCCAATGACTGGTGATGCTATAACAAAAACAGCAGAACCTAGTGACATCAGCAATTTCCTTCAAATGGATGCTTACAAACCGTTTCTAAACAGAAATAGATAACCAGCGTATTGGTTATTAGTGTGTCAGACAGTCAAGACAAAGGTTGAGAGTTCAGCTTCCTGCCCAGAGCATAAAAAATGTCCACATTTCTGTTGCAATTGTGTCTCTAAAGAATTCAATAATAAAACGAGTACATTGACCGTACACTGTCGCTCTCATATGTTGAAGTTAAGAGTAGGAAGTCGCTGACATTTTCAACTCCTAACTACCTCTCGAATTTTAGCTTAAAGGACTATTCTTATCATGATTCTTCTTCCTCCTCCTCCTCTTCTTCCTTGTCTTCTTCTTTTTCTGTTTATTCTTTTTCTCCTTCTTGATTCTCTACTTATTCTTCCTACTCCTCCTCCTCTTCTTCTTTTTTATGCTTCTTCTTTTTCTTCTTCCCATTTTCTGGCATCTCCTCCTCTTTCTTCTGCTCCTTCACTTTCTTCCATGTGAATTTCCTGATATTAATAACCCTTTATCGTCGAATTACTTTTCTATAATTTGCTAACATATATAAATCGTGATGGGCAAGAGTACTGTTGGTGGGTCGCAGGGTCCGATTTGTCAAAAAAGAAGCAGGGGGGTCGGAAATCTATAGAACTATTAAAAATTTTCGGAGCCGCAGTAATATTTTTTACCCCCCCCCTCTTATGGGCCTTCCCAGCCAGAGATGGGCACGATTAATTAAATTGCTTATCGATTAAAATTAGATTCAGCAAAATCTTGTAGCTAATCGATCAGGAGTGGAATTAGCTGTTTAGCTAATTAATTAGCCAATCGATTAGAATTTAATCGATTAGTTAGCCTGCCCATCTCTGTTCCCAGCCTCCTTTATGTTTTCTTCCCAACACCCATCATCAGTATAATATACAATACATGTATGTGTATATAGCCTATATAAAATTATGTATATATACACAATACAATACAAAGTATACAGAACACCATTTGTAAATTGCTACAGTACAATGCAACTTTTGTTAACAAAACAATTGCCTGCTGTCACTGTGTGTTTTGCTTCAATCAGATATTTCAAATGAAATTGTGAAGATTAAATTAATATAAAAACCTGGGAAGCCACCACACCTTGGCCACTGTCAAACAGCCACAAATAATAATATGTTCAATGTTCATACCTTAAAACACTTAATAAGCTTATTTGATTAACAATGGAGCTTTCCTGACATTTTTCTGCAAAATTTCTCTTGACAGTTTCAAAATCAATTTTCTGGCAATACTCAAACTGGCCAAATCCACAAGATAATCTTCTTGAGACATTGCAGACATTACAAATTCTTAATTAGCTTGAATTTGCTGAATGATCTCTCTGCAGAGGTTACTGTTTCCGGAATTAACAGTATAACCTAAACTCACACAAACATTTGGAAATAGCTCTGAAAGATTGACTGTGTTAATAAGTTCAACAGGTCAATGGTGTAAATTTTGGGCACATCCAAAAATTGTCTTATGTACGGAGGGTAAATGTTTAATTTCTGTTATGAAATCCTGACCATTAAGGAAAGCAAGATATTGCTTTGCTAAAGTTAAAGTTTTTCTTCCAACAAACAGGCAGACATGGTTAGATATAAAATTATTTCCACAAGAAATCAAACCTTTCAGGGCTCCTGATCTGTCACCATACATTATGGACGGCTTATCTACAACTTTTACTTTTCATATCTGAAGGCTTAAACAAATATATGCATAAAATGGAAAACTGCAAAATAAGTTCTATAATGTCAGACAGATGAACAGCAGAAGAGCTAACCTTCCTGATGGTGATGTTGGAAACTGGATCCTATGACTCATTTCAATTGGGGTGCGTGTAATGAATGGTGGCTGGGGCCTATAGGAGACTGGAGAAAGCTGTAGTAGCATTGACCTACAGATGTGAAGGGCACTGTAGGCTAGCAGGGCACTATCAATCATACGCTTGCTGGACCTTGATCGGTAACTCCTCCGGCTCAGCCAGAAACTACACTCCCAGCCCTCTGGGCCCAGGAGCAATGAACCGGCTGCACCCTCTTAGGCCCTGCCCAAGATCTTTCCACATCTTGGCCCTACCTGTCATAGTAACCAAGTGACAACGCAGATGAAAGTACGGTGGCCGAGAGGAACCAAGTTGTTGTATTATCTGAAAGGATAACCCTATTCCGTAAAAAATATATCCCAATATCAACCTACATCAGGCCGATTGGTCATAATGGAGACTATATTTTTTATTATGGAGTCATTTGGAGTAGGACTGTGGGTAATGAAAGTGAGGGGGTCCAGCCGACCCCCGGGGTCGGCCAAAGACCAGAAGCATGGGGGTCAAAATGAGAAGCAGGGGGGTCCAACCCCCCCGACCCCCCCGGCAAATCGGACACTGGTGGGTCGACGCCTGACATGTAAGTGACTCTAGGGAAGATCTTTATAAAAAAAAATATTTCCTGACGTGGTCTTTAAAGGTCATTTCCAACCGAACTGGGACCAGAGTCATAGATCAATCTTGATTAACAGTGTATCCGAAGGATTCTGAATGTCACATCGGAAGATCCATCTTTAACCAGGATGTCATAAACTTTCATATCAGTCACGTCGTTAAGCCCATTCTTTGCTGCTCCAGTAATCTACACGATGATACATCATACATACATGCATGCATGCATATGCACACATACATTCATTCATACATTTATACATACATACATACATACACACAGACATACATACATATATACATACATACACATACATACATACATACATACATACATACATACATACATATATACATACATATATACATACATGCATACATGCACACACGCACATAAATGGGGCAATGTGAGTGCCTTATTCCGTTATTCGCAGCACTGAACAAGGTCCCAGTGGAAAGGACAGCCAAGATAACAAGTGGTTGATGACCATGCATAAGGTCGCATGCTTTATGAGCACCTAGCTCCATAAAGCTGTTTGGACGATGGTCAAGAATAGCCGCCGTGTGTCGCAGTCAAACGCCCATTTCGTCAGAGATTTATTTCACTGATCTAATATTAATCGCTTGTTCACTTAGCCTAAAATAGCGCTGACAGCGACCGGATCCTGCTAGCAGGATGTCCATGCCAGTAGGTGGACAATTATATAGCGCCTCTATCATTGTCATCAAACCCCATTTCTTGCTTGGCCACCGTTGCATGTCTACCGGTCGCAATGGCTGAGGAAGGCGGCTTCTTATTAAAGCTACCATCAAGCGATGATACCCTGTGTAGTAAGACAAGGACAAAACGGCCCCGACAAAACGGTCGTCGACAATTGGGCCCCGACAAAACGGTTCCCCGTCAAAATGGCCTCGACAAAACAGCCCCGTCAAATCGGCTCCCCGTCAAATCGGCCCCCGTCAAATCGGCCCCGTCATATCGGCCCCCGTCAAATCGGCCCCGTCAAATCGGCCCCCGTCAAATCGGCCCCCGTCATATCGGCCCCCGTCAAATCGGCCCCCGTCATATCGGCCCCCGGTCATATCGGCCTCAGTCACACCGGCCCCTCACAAAATATTCCATGTCCTAAGTACTTTTAAGTTGGATTGATGAAAAGAATTATTTGCGTAAACAGAACTCGGATTGGTAAAACCGTACGGTTGTTTACGTTGCCAAATTATTTTATGTGGTCAGTTTAAAGTGGAAGTTGAATTGCTGAAAATAATGTTGGCGTTAAAATGGAAGTTGGATTTATGAAAAATAATTCGTTGCGTAAATAGAAGTTGGTTCTATGATAGTTGTCATTGAAAGCATTTATATGATTAAATACGCCAACCTTTAGCATTAGACTATGGTCCCCGCAATCCATTGCCCAGCTGAACCGTCGCTTGAGGCCTCGTAACCTCGTTTCAGTCCTTTGAGTCATTTCAACATAGTTTGTCAGCTTAAGCTTAAAAGTACTTGCAACATTGGATATATTGTATGGGGCCGATATGACTGGGGCCGATATGACTGGGACCGATTTGACGGGGGCCGATTTGACGGGGCTGTTTGTCGGGGCCGTTTTGTCGGGGCCCAATTGTCGGGGCCGTTTTGTCGGGACCGATTTGTCCTGGGCCGTTCTGACGGGGTACCACCATTAAGCGATGATGCTCTGTGTAGTAAGACAATGGTAGCTCCGCCACTGGTCGTACTCTGGTAGTGCCAGTACCAAGCCTGGATGAAGGAGGAGGGTGACGCTAATGATTTTTGTTATCACACAATGTCATTAAGTTGAAACTACTACTAGCCTACTAAGACAATGGTTCTCTAGAAGCTGCTGGAATAGGCTAAGATATAATTTTAATGGTGCTATATAAATTCCTCTTATAACGTGAGATAAGATAGGATAAAATACGAGCAAATAATTTTATGATAAGATGCAATGACATGAAATGATACCAGGTAAGACAAACAAAGCAAAACGAGATAAGATCTTATAAGTTCAGATAAGATCACATTACACTACAATGACTTGACGAGGTTTTATCCAGGAATCCTTCTATCCTCTTCCTCGTCATTGTTATTGTAATTGTAATTGAACATTTGTATAGCGCTACTCAGAGATTCAGAGGCGCTCCAGACCCAGGTCAGTGCTGTATCTAACAAATAAGATAATCCTACTCCCTCTCCCTCTTGTCTTCTTCCCATTCTGAGACAGACTCCTACGCATAAGAGCCACGGCACATCTCTCCAATTCTCATGATCGTCATGCATCAGACGCCAATTCTATTATTTTCACTTACAGAATTCAGACGTATTTTCCTTTGACTGTTTTGTAAGACAATTGATATGCAGCTCATTGAGAAGTCGAATCTGCTTCTCATTTTCAATCTGAACCATCCTTCCCTGCAAAGAAACACAAATTGCAACGTCAACATGCATAGCGTCTCACCGCTAGAACGCTTCCCTATATACTTCGAAGTAAGTGTTAGTGTATGAAGTGAGAAAAGATGTTTGCCAAGAAGTCAGGCAGCTCTGAACTGAATAAATTATGAAGGTCGACTTCTCGACAGATGTCTCAGAAGATTATTCAAATCAGGATGATGTCAAGAAGACAAAATTAGCGTCAAAAACAAGTACGTACACGTATTCACAAATACATCATATCTAATAATTTATAAAGAGCCTCTCGTAACTATTCAGAGACGCTCTCAGCACGGAAGCCTCGGGGAAAAGAAACGCATTTAAAGAGCGAGAGACCGATGAGGAAAAACCAGTCATTAGTTTAACCCCTAGTGAGGGGGAAGGTCCTTCAAATGGAGGGGCCATCACAGCAAACGCCCGGTGTTGGGCCAGAGCAGTCATGTAGGTGAACTTAAATATAGCACGTATACATGTTCAAACAGAATATGAAGCCCAGCGCCTTGAGCTATAGCCTGAGAGGCAGCCATGGATATGAAGTGTTAGCGACTTCATTTTCTTAGCCTCGGCATATGACCAGTCCTCTCCGTCGCCGCAGTCTCATCTAAAACATTTATATTGTGGATGATTTACGCATGCGTTTAATGCCGAGGATAGATAGCACTCAAAACTTTTATGACATGTTAGGTTAGCCCAACACATAAATGTGATTCTCCCAAAATGCGGTTAGCAATTGGTATAATAAAGATATACTTCATACTTTCTTACCCAACAACAGTGTACGGTCGGTGTTTTCATTATAGCTGAGATGGCTAGGCACGCAGGAGGAGCATAAACTTGGAAAGAAATTTCTGTATTGGCGGGGATTTGAACCCCCGACATTTCGATTGACAGTCCATCACGCTACTAGACTATCGCGCAACCATGCAAATATTTAAATACATTTTAATTATAATTATTCGCATAATGCTTCTGTTTTTCTTGTCTTCAATACATACATATATGTAGGTGAAAGAAAGGGATATATATTGGAATTGATGGAGGGAAGCAGAGAGGGAGGGAGGGAATGAGGGAGAGAGAGACAGAGGGAGAGAGGGAAGGAGGGAGGGACGGAGGGAGCGAGTGAGGGACGGAGGGAGGGAGGGACGGAGGGAGGGACGGAGGGAGGGACGGAGGGACGGAGGGACGAAGGGAGGGACGAAGGGAGGGTTACGGAAAGACAGAGAGGGGGAGAAAGTTATAAAGGAGTAACAGTAAAGGAGGTATGAAGACAAATAGAGAAGAGAGGGTAAGGAGGAAGAGAGGGCAGAGTGAAGCTAAAGGGGATAATAATAAATAACAACAATTACCATAATGATGATGATGATGATGATGATGATGATGATGATGATGATGATGATGATAACGATGTTGGCGACGAAAATGATGATCATAGTTAATTAGAGGAAGAAGGTGAGGATGATGATGAAGGCGACGACGAAAACGACGAATAACAAACGAAAATGACAATCATAAGAATATTAATTATAAACGTAATAACATTAGGGAGCGTAGGCATTGGTAATAATGTCACAGAAAAAAGAGCAAACGAGAAAACATTTACGTCATACACGGTGCTAACGAGATCCGACTCCATTAAATTCTTCTTCAATACACGTGTATAATACAGGTATTATAACATGTTTCGGATGGAAAGAAGGCGGAAGAAAAAGTCTCTTGACAGATTAGGTCTATTTGACACCGACGCAGACTGCCTGCTCTTTGAAAATCTAAGCTGTGTAGAAATTAACAAAAACGAAGGAAACGAAGAGATAGACGGAACCATTGAATTCTGACGTAATCCGGGACCTGGTGAATTCTATCAACAATTGGCGACGGTGGGCGTATGTTTCTCTTGACTTATCGT